>VYXB01006776.1:235818-332617 GCA_013397135.1 Pachyramphus minor
CTCTGCCCACGCTGGGGATCAGCCCAGGGCACGGGGGTTTCTGGGCTGGGCCATGTCCCAACTCTCCCCCACCAGCCCCAGCTCCTTCTCCCAGGGCTGCTCCATCTGCTCACCTCCAGCTTGGATTGATCCTGGGGATGCCCTGACTCAGGTACAGCACCAGCATTTGGTCTTGTTGAACCTCTTGTTAAACCCATGGGACACTGTCCGATTTCTCTGTGGACAAAAATTACTTTTTGAGAGTAATTAATGCCTGGATTGCATTTGCCACTTTACTGATGATTGTTTCCTCTAAACAGCACTGCTCAAATGCTCTGACTTCTCAAATCTCAGCAGTGCTATTTAGAGGAAACTATTGCAGAGTCATTGTCCCAGTGTTCTCACAGTCCATAAGCCTTGCCTGATCCGGGCTGAATGTGTGTTGTTTCTATGACTTCTCCTTCAGTAATCATTTTTATAAATCTTTGCTTTCTAGCTGCTTAAATTTCTTATTTATTGTTGAGAAGGCTTTAAACCATAATAGTAATTTGTATCAGTCCATTGATTTGCAATTTCTACCAGCATACACTGTTAACAGGATGTACCAGTTGGTGTTTTTGTAAGTGTTTAAAGTGCTTCTTTTTCCTCTCCTCCTTTTAATTCGGGCCCACTGAGAAAAGATCCAGCACTGAGCAAACCTGCTTGATGGTGCTGCACCAGAGCTTTTTAATATCTGGATGTGGCTTCAAACCACAGCACGAGATATGCACGTCTCATTCCTGTGGTGTGACAGGGAATGTTGAAAACCCCCACCAGGCATTTCTTATTTTATACTTTATTTAAGGCACCACCAGGAGTCCTGAGTTTGGTGATACAAGCTCCTGATAACGTTTTGAACCATCAGAGAATCCACGTTTCCTTTTGATCAGGTGTGCCATGTATTTTGTCTCCAAGGACTCAGCTGCTGCTGGTAGGAAGCTGCAGCAAAAGAAATGTCCGTGGGGGTTTTCCAGCACTGCTCTGAGGAGGCTCTGAGGGCAGAGCTCTCTGCTTCTTGTTGGCCTAGATTTGGGAAGGCACTTCAGTGAGAAATATCTCAAGAGGAAAACCTACAGTGGTGCCTCTGTCCTTGCACTTTTAAAATTCCACGTTCTTAGCTCTTGATGTTAACTGTTTCCGTGGGTTTTTATTCCCTGTGACCTCTGTGTGAGCTCAGGAAGGACTCTCTGGTCTGTTGAGATAGGAAGAGAGAAAAACAAACCCAACTGTTTTGTGAAAATATGATCAAGTAATATCAAGTCTGTAGAATGGGAATATTATCATCACCTTCTTAAAGCTGTTCAGGTCATCTCATGCAGTACTGCTTTCTCTCATTCTATTACCAATTAATGTGGGAGCTGGGGGACATGCTGCACACATTCCAGAGCTTTAATGCCATAGTGCTTTTATGTGGGGCATAAAATATTGCTTGTTTGCCCCAGTGCTGGTGTTTTTCCAAAGTAAAAGAGGAACATCTGCTATTGACAGATTCAGTAAGTTTGTTAAGAAGCATGAATTGAGACCAGTGTTTGAGTGGAACACTCATTATATATATATAGTGACCCAGAAATTCCACTTCTTAACCACTACAATTCTTTTTGTGCTCTTTTTTTTAGGGGAGAGAGCTTTCTAATGAGTACTTGTCAGCAGTCTTATGCTACAAGAAATCTTTCAGGGATTTCAGTGTATAAACATTTCCTTAGTTACAGTTCTTTCTGTCTCCAAGGAAGACTTTTATTTGCAGAGAGAAATAAAGGAAAGGTTACCAACTGCAAGTTTTCTGTGGTTTTGTTGGGTAGCTCTTGATAGTATCTCTTAAATGTCTAATTGAGGTGCTGCCTCTCAAGGTAGAATTTATAGAAAGCCTAAAGAACTTTTCATCTTTTGGGAATGCCTGTGGTGGGAATAGCTGGAGCAGGAGCAGTGAGACTGTCTGTTTGAAGGAGATGAAATAGGTAGGTCAGTGCTTGGCTTTTACTGGGAATAACTGTGAGATTATAATAGTAATCTAGAGAAATAAGGGAATTGTATCATTAAGGTAATCAAAACATTGCTGAAGGCAGTCCGTGATACCAGCAAGCCCATTAGTACTGTTTTGTTTTAAACCTACCTTGATGCCTTTTAATGTCCTTTGTTGAGAGAGAGAAATTCCTCTTGGATGTAAAGGTGATGGCATTTCTTTGGGACAAGGTCAGGAACATCTGCTGGTATCTTGCAAAGTGTGCTGTGTTGTTCTTCCTAGCAGTCCTGGACACCCTCTAGTTTGGTTAATGCCTTGCCATCTGTTAACTTGATGATGCTGTAATGAGGAAGGAGTTTGTTGGTGAATCTCTGACAGCATTAAACATTTGCTTTTGTATCCCTTTTCCTCCTTCATCTCTACACTTGCTGATGTATTTCTATTCACCTGCTCCCAATTTTGCCCAGGCTGTTATTTTGTGTCTGCCATCTCTCTGGAGCTTGTACTCTGCTTTCAGCTCATTCTGGCGAGGCCTGAGGAATGAGTTGTTGACTGTGTAGAACTTCAATTGCTGAAGACCATGCTTGTCCAATTTACTCCTCATGAATGTGCTTTCCCTCATGTAAGTGAGGAAAAATGTGATTTAAGTCATGCAGTGACTTGCTGGCAGGGTGTGCCCGCTGCAGTGCCACGTACAGGCACTGTGTGTGGGGTAATGGAGGCACTTAATTTGCCCAAGACAAAGTGAGTTTGCTGTAAAGTGGTGTTTTATATGTTTTATATCTGAATGGGAAAGTCAGGCTTGAGTGGAGGAAGCAATACTGTTGTTTCCCTGTAGAGCAGAAAGGTTTACTGTGAAGTTCACTGGTTTTATCTTTTCTGTCTCACTGCATCAAGAGTCTTCCTCTCCTGATTTTGTGATACAAGCCTGGACAGTTTTTCATGTATTTTGGGCAATAATACTTGCAGGACCTTTTAAGAGAGCGTTGTGCCCTGAACATGATTGTGTAGAAACTGTCTCACTCTAGACTTTGTCATGGTTAGAGTCTGACATCAGTCAATTCTGTTATTGTTCCAACTCTCTTAATTCTTACCTTTAATTACTGCTTTTGAGAACATCTCTCACAGGTAACTGCCAGGAGCTGTGGATCCAAAAGACAATAAGACTTGTGAATCAAGACTTGTGCATCTGTATCTTAATTGCAGGAGATTATAGTCTGTAGCATGGCATGTTGCTTTGTGTCAGTACTTGCTGCCTTCCTTCCTGACATACTACAAGTTCCTCAAAATGGTTGTTGACTTTTATTTCAGGATTCCTACTGATCCTTTTAAAAAAATACATTGGATTAATGCTGATTTTTTTTTTTTTTGCTAAGGCCAGATACAGTCCTCAGAAATTGTAGGTAATTCTCATTATTTGGCCCTAATATAATTTCACTGATAGCATGTATGGTAAGACAGTCTGGAATATTGCTTTGTTGTCTGTGCCATGAGGTATTAACTGAGCATTTCATCTTGCAGAACAGTTACCTCATGTTGGTGCTTATGTTAGGCTACACCTATTGCTTTATTTTGTATTTAACAGTGGAGTAAGACACCCTTCTTCCAGAATACCTTCAGAACACAAACAAGGCCAGATGTGAGGACTTAAGGAGTTCTATGGAACTGTTCAAATCTTGACATTATAGGTGTAAAATTTCTCTAATTTTTGTAATGAACATACCATTTAGATTTCTTCTCCCCCCAACAGGAATAGTTTTACATTTAAGGCTGTGCAGTGAGATACGTAATCTTGAGTTAGGAACTCTCCAGCTGAAATGCTGGAGAAAGCTAAATTGGACCACTTCAGGAAAAGCTGAATTTCTTTTAGGGCTGATCCAATGCAAAAGCTAAAATCTGAAAATCTGTCCTAGAAGCATTAAAAAATGGAAATACAAAGCAACCAGTAGGAATAAGTTGTTATATATATTGAAGTTTGGAAGAACATTTAGATGCAAATGAAAACATATCCCTATGAATGTATATCAGCAATTAGGCTGCAAATATATTAGCAGTTGGCTTAGATGTGTTTCTTTCAGGAATCAGCTGTTATAAATTCTGTTCACAGTTTTTCTTTGGCATTTGTGATTTAGATCCATCTCATTTTTACCTCCCTTCTGAATGTAGTTCTGAAAACTAGAACACTCTTTTATCATGTTGGTATTACAAGGCTATTGCTCCAGAGTCCTTTAGAATATAAAGAAATGTTTCTTCATGGAATTCTTGCAGTAATGTCAAATTTGTACAAATCTCTTAAGGTTTGTGTTATGAATTTTTGTGCAGTGTAATGAACAACAGGTTTAAAATTATTTTAGACAATGAGACCAAGTTTTTATTTGGTTTGAAGTGGAAACACAACATGGTTGATAAAATACTGCAAAGAAATTGAGATCTGAATTTTGTCTAGCTATATAAAAGCTTCAAAATATATATTTTTGTTGTATTTATAGATAGGCTGTCGGAGCTGTTCATCTTACTGATGGATAAACAGAGGAGTCAGAATTGCATTCCTCTCTGAGGATCACATCAAAGTGGAGCCAGTCATAATACTGGTGGGATTTGGTTGTGGTTGGGCGAAGCCTCTTGGTTTTTAAACATTCCATCCTGTACCACTGTGAATTTAGTTAAACCAGATGGGCAAGTTTAGAATGAAGTTGGAAGTTTTCACTAAGGTGGTTGACTGACTGGGATTTGTGATTACTAGTTTTTAATGCTATGTTCCCTTACTCTTTTGTTAGGGGTTTTTGTGTCTGATCAGTGGGTATAAGGGAAATGAAGTACAGCTAATGTGAGGTATTATTTTACTGCCTGACTTAACATTTCACACTGTATTTTTACACTGAAAATATTGCTGCTGCTCCTCCACCTCTTTTTCCCCATTGCTACCTCATTTTGTTTAAAATGAAGTTGTCACTTGTTATCTTTGAAGGATGAATCTTCAATGTTTGGTGCTTTAACAAAACCGTAGCTGTTACAACAAGACACCTCACCAGAATTCAGATCTTCTCCTTAAAATGTAGCTTCACATCTTTAGGCCATCTTCAGCATCTCCCAATCTCTGTGAAAATCTTGAGAGTAAGACACCAAACAGGCAAACCAGAGGGGGTAGAAAAACATGGAATACAGAAGAGTTCTGTAGGAGGCATCAGGAAAATGTAAATAGCTCTGATGTTTAACCCAGCGTAACTCAAGCTTTTTCACTGGAAACTGTGATGAAATGTGAGTGATAAACTAGAGTCAGTCTCTTGTTTGAGGGGCCCTTTGTGGCTGAAAGTAAGTAAAATAAGGACTTTGTAAATAAATAGCAGTGCTGGACTCTTATGTTTTCTTTCTAATGGCCATAAACTCTGAGATGCCAGATTTTTGCCTGGAGGGTTGGGAATTCATACTTGGGCACAATGCTGTCTCAGGAGTCTGGAGTTGCTTATTTCCATTCTAACATAAAATGATGACTGCTGCTATTCTGGAAGCTCACTATTGCCATTTCTAACTAACACTGGTATTTGCTTGGCTGGAGTTACAAAACTTTAGGAAAGGCTATTGAACCTTTTTAGGGCTGGCTGAAGTGCACTATTGCCAACTTATCAGGGAATTTCAACAATTTTGCACACCCCCCACCCCCTGCCTGAAGCCTGTAAAAATTAGGTCATTGCTTCTGTTCACATCTGTTTACAGAAGGGTTGGTGTTTATTTTTTGATAGGTAAGGAGACATGATTTGATAATATCTGGGATATCTTCCACTTGGGTAATCCTTCTAATTAATTTATGACTTGCTGTGGGGTTTTTTGTGTGTAGTCTCTGCAGTGATTAATCAGAATTCTGAAACTGGCAGCCCATAACAGCATTACAAAAGACAAAGCTAAACCTAAAAATTGTGACCAATTAACTTTCTCTGGCTTCTTGAGAGTCATTTGTAGAGGCAAGTACTCCTCATCTCTGGGAGGTATCAAATGTACTTGAAATTATCATAACTGAATGTAACTTCTGATTTTCATGATGCCAGTGAGCATTTTGTGGAAGGTACCCTTTGACAATGACAATCAGTGCTAGACTTCAGCCTGTTTTGCATTTAAATTGGATACAAATGGGTACTGAGTCCTGTATCTGCTAAGGAACTCAGTGCTGGTACTTTTCTAAAGTAACTACCGTGTTGTGCATAATTATTTTTCATTGAGCCCCACTAAACTGGGGAAAAAATTGGAGAGATTAGAGAGAATGTGGAAAAGTTCCACTGAGGATCACAGAATCATGGGTTAGGAGGGACCTTAAAGATCATTCCATTCTAAACCCCCTGCCATGGGCAGGGACACCTCCCACTCTCCCAGGTTGCTCAGAGATCCATCCAGCCTGGACATTTCCAGGGATGGGGCAGCCACAGCTTCTCTGGGCAACCTGTGCCAGGGCCTCACCACCCTCACAAAGAATTTCTTCCCAGTGTCCCATCTACCCTGCCCTCTGTCAGTATGAAGCCATTCCCCCTTGTCCTGTCCCTCCAGGCCCTTGGAAATAGTCCCTCTCCATCTTTCTTGAAGGCTCCACTCAAGCACTGGAAGTCCAAAGTCCTCCTTGTGCTGGGGACCTGAGCAGAGGAGAAGGGCAGACTCACCCCCCTTGCTTCTCTTTCTCCCTGAGCTCTTGGTTTGCTCTCTATTCTCCTTTTCTAGATGTGGCAGCACAGAATAGTTCAGCTCCAACACAGACTTCCCTGGGCACTTTTTCCTTGCACCTGTGTGGTTCTGCAGTGGGGTTGGTCTTAGCAGAAATCTTCCCAGTGGGAGAGGCAGCTTCATCACTGGAGCGTGGCGGCTCCCGTGGGATGGTAGTTTGTGGGAAGTGTGTAGGGATTTATTTTACCATGTAGTCAGAGGTGCTAAATGGCTGTATAAAAAAAAAGTGAGGCAGAGCTGTGAGTGCTTCAGAGAGGAGCTGAGAAGTCTGGCTCTCTACGTGCTAAAAGTCTTGCCAGCTTCTGAGTGAGGCAGCAAGAAGAAGATGAGCAGGGAGCTGCACATCTGGGAATCGTGGCAGCTTGTCATTAGGTGTGATGGAGTCAAAAGTATCTAGAAGATGACCTAGTTTAATAACAGAGAGAGAGGAGGGAGGATTGTGGGAAGCTGCTGTTTTCTTTCTCTCAAAATAGAGAAAAATTCCTCAGCCTTGAAAGAATGATGAGCTACTTTTGTTCCTCAAAAGAGTCATAGTGTACATAAAAAGAGATGTTGGAGGGGTTAAAGCTAGAAGTAGATCAATAATGGATTAATATTAACCATAACCCAAGAATTAAATTAGCAGAAGTGTGCTGTAGGTCACACAATTATAGGAGGCAACTAGCAACAACAACAAAGAAAGAAGCTGAAAAACAGCTTGTGAAAATACAAAGGTTTTCTTACTGCAGTGATGGAAAATGACACCTGTTCTTACTTTATGTGCATTAAATGAAGTGAATAAAATCCAGCACATTTGTGCATATACTTTTAGGAAATATTTACTTTACAATAAGCAGTTCTGTGACTCAAACAATGCAGCTAATTATAAAAAGGTGCTTTGGAGGTATTGCTCTGAAGAGCATACATTACCATGAATTACTGTTGGCCATACATTATCTGGTTTTACAAGCTGGGATTCTTCTGCTACCAGATGAATTGGTTGGGACTGTAAAAGAGAATAAAACCAGAAAGTGCTAAATCTATTCATCATGTTTCTGGAATATTAAAGTGCTTCAGTGTCTGAGGAATGAAGGGGGGCAAAAGGAGATGCCTGTAGGAGAAACAGAGTATGCAAAAGTTGGAGGTAAGGGAACTATAATATACAGAGTATAGAAAGATAACAGGATGTAGTGCTTTTTAAAATTATATATGAATTTAGTCAGGGAGAAAAGATAAATGATAATTTCTTTGAAATCTCCATCAGTGATGGGAAGAGTCCACAAAAGGAGAATTGCAAAGTCTGGCTCTTCCAGCCATGTTTTTTTTACTCTTGTAGCCTTTACTCTGTGGAAGCATGTAAGCTGGGTGGTGTTTTTTTTCCTTTGTTTTTGTTTTTGTGTGTGTTTGTTTGTTTTTATTTAGTTTGTTTTTATTTTCCCTTTTGAGTTTACATTTTCAGAATTACACTGATTGTGTTTATTTCAGTTTTGGGGACATAGAGATTGTAATCAGAGACTGAAGTCTCATATATAACTGGCTGCTACCATACAGTGAAGGAATGAGCAACAGTACAACTGCTGGTATGGGAGCTGGTGGAGAGCCCTGGAGGGACTGGCTGCAAGCAGATCCTTCACACTCTTCTAGAAAAAACATCTAAATGTTGGATATTGGGAGAAAAGAGCAGAGGACATTTAGTTTGGACGTGGGCATGTAAAGTTGCCCACCCTGTTGGGTTAGAGGAGTGGATCTCTGGTGCCCATGTCTTAATAGCCCTCAGTCTGCTCAGAGCAGTTACCAGGCTAGAAAAGCAATGTTTTGTTCATTCTTTGAATGTAAATAGGGCAGACTGCTCTTTTGCTATTTCCAAAGCCTGGTGAGTTGGAAAGTTGCATACAAACCCATGTCAAAAATCCTTCATAGAACTGTCTTGCATAGAAAGGGAAGAAACCCCCTCTAATTCAGAGGAGACCATACAATCTAACTGTCAAGCCTGGACTGGATTAAAGCACACTGATTTCTGTAGCTGTGGCAACTTTCTGTGTAACTTATTTTGAGAAATGGAGTCAAGGCTAAGATTATTAAAACATTCCTCATATCTGATGCTATTGTGATAGTATAGAACATTATTTCTTTGTATGTGGCCTTATTAAAAATAACAGCAAAGCTAAACCCAATTGTTTCCTTTTGTTGTTTTCTAAAGGATTCATCCCCCTGAATTCTTCAAGAAAAAATACGCTGTGGATGAAGCCCACTATGTGACTGAGGTGAGTTGTCTGTGTCTCCAGATATTTTTTATGTGAATACAAAATCCATTAAGTGGCAATGACTTTGCTTAATTTTAGTCTTACTGGATGTCTCCTGACTTAGTGGGACCTTCTCTCCCTCCCCCTTTACTGGAAAATGTCCTTCTGCCCTTAAAGTTCTTAATCCAAAGGCAGCAAATATATTCACATCTCTAAGTGCAAGTGTGCCTTGCTTAGTTAGGTTTGTCATTTAATTCCTGAGCAGGTGTTTGTATCCTTGTGCACCTGGCCAGCTGTCTTTCCTTTGGTAGGAAGGCTCAGCAGGGCAAGGACAGTATTCCTGCCAGGCTCTGTGGGTGATTTTCATGGAGAGCAGCTTGAAGAAGAAGAGTCTGATACTTCTGTTCCTGCAGAGCACCAACTCTGACTCTCTAGACCAAAAATTTTGCTCTTGGCAGCTGTGAGGAGGTTTCATTTCATTTTCATAATGAGTCCAGCTATGAAGTGAAGTTTGATCTGTGTGCCAGAAGCTGGGAGTGGAGGAAGCTGTGGGGAGGTTGCTTTCTGACATGTGTGAGTTGGAGTCATGTGGAGTGCAGACACTCCAATGCTCATCTCTCAGACAGGGAAAATTGCAAGTAGGAAAGACGTGTTTCATTTTTAAAAATCACATTCTTTTGGGTCACTTTAGTTGTCTTGGGTCACTTTCCATCAACAAATGTCTTTATTGCCATTCTATTCTCTGCTTCCTTACTGCCTAAAAACACCATTAATGGGAAAAAAGAGCTCTTTATGTGGACCAGTAAATAAAATCAAAAACTAAAGGCTACTTTCCACCTGGACTGTATGTACTAAAGTGAGAAGCTGTTGGAGCTTGCAGCAAAACTATTCAAAGGTTTTTTCTATAACTTTTGCCTGCTTTGCCAAGGAGTTGGTTTTCCACCATCAAAACACCAGGGGCCTTATTTATAGGATAGCTTTGCATCAACAAAGAACCAACTGGTGTGTGTTATGCTGATGTTTTGTGAGATTAAGAAATAAAAAAATAAAGGGTGGAATCGTTATTTTTAAACCTCCCTGCCATATGCTTTCTTTTGTTAATATCTGTTATGTGACTAATTTACTAATAATAACAGTAAATGTTCATTGCTAAGCATTTAGCACATTGTAACATAATATTAATGCATATGTGTTTTATATGCAGTGGTGTGTTGAGGGTGGAGCACTCAGTTGTTCCTTATTTCTGTGTGACATTACAACTTTTTGGCTCATATGTTGTGTCTTCCCAATGATGACAGTAGACCTAAACTTAAGAATAGTTGATATTTATGTCTTTAAAGGACACCATCAACCTGATCACTGCATTTTTGTCTAAATATTTGTATTCTGCATGTCTCAGGTAACACAGTATCTGAAAGGCATCAGGGGAACATTTTTGTCTTTGCAGCTTGTTTGCTTTTTATGCAGTGAATATTGATGACACTGGTGTCAATGTGATTATGAGGAAGAAAAAAAAAGAAAAATAACAGCAATCTAAAACTTCTTTTTAGATATCCAGTGTCTTGGCTTCGAAGAAACCTGCTGTGCTTCTCACTTTGGTAAGTCATATTCTGAAGAATAAATTTTCCTCAATGAGGACATCAGTTTATTTAGCATTTCTTTGCACTGTCATTTCCTCTCTTTTCCTCCCAGTCTTATGCCAAATTTGAGGCCACCTGTGTGATGAATGAGGAGGGGTAAAGACTGCGAGTTCCTTCTTCCCCATCAGCTCTCTCTGTTGCTTTCCTGGTTTGCAGACTTTTTTGTAAACCCTCTCACTACTAAGAGTATCTGTTTTATTGTCTCCAGTGTATATAAGAAATGATTTGCTGGCTCTGAGCTTTCCCTTACAGCAAGTGCAGTATATACATATACACACTTAAAAGATTCACCTATGGCTTAATTTCATGTTCCTTAAGAGAAATGAGGGAAAAAGGAATGTTTGACCATCCTGTGCTTCTTGCTGTGCATTTCTGCACATGGAGCTGTTGAGCAGTGATTGCTCTGTGAATATCCTGTTGTACTCAGGAATTTTCACATGATTTTTGGCTGAGAGGATGGTGCTGTGGGGTTTTCACAGCTCCCACTGCCCTGAAGAAGTATTTAGAGAAGGGAAGAGCTCTTCCCTTTCCCCTGGCTGCATGGAAAGCTGGTCCTCTCCTCCTGTGGTCTCATTCCAGACACAGACCTGGAATGCTGCTCTGCAGGCACATGTCAGAAATGTTCCTCTGCTGTGTAGCAGCCAAAATACTCTTGCTTATGCTGCTTGCTTGAATGGGAAGCTGTAGGGGAGCAGCAAGCAAATTTAAATAGTAAGCATTGCTAAGGCAGGGCATGATAATTTATTTTAAAATGAAATTACTTTAGAAGTAACCTTGCCTGTTCTTCATCCTCCTGCCCTTTGTAATTATTATAAAGGTCTCACAGCTCCCTCTCAAGACAGGGGCAGTAGAAATCAAAGCTTGTCTTTTTCCTAAGCAGCACATGGAGCTCTGCTCTGGTCTCCTGTGGAACTGGTTGTTTGTCATATTGAATTTGAACAAACAGTCTGGGGCTTGTTATTTACAGAGGTTCAAGTAAATTTACGTGTAAGTTTTCCTAAAGACTTACTACAAACAGGTTCTCCCCCAAAATTCTAACTGAAATTTTAAATACCTGTGTTTGGCTCAGAATCATGGCCCTTTTAATCTTTTTCCTCCCAGCGTGGTGTTAATACTGACAGTGGAAACATCTCCAAAGAAGCTTCATTTGAGGGCATCAGCCAGTAAGTGACGAGGCTTTTTTATACCCTAATTGTTTCACGGTTATGTTGAACTCGTTTTATATTTCAAATTAAATGATGTTTTTTCCTAATGACAGGATGTCGAATGGCAGATCAGATGCTGAACATTTTATTTCCAAAGAAATTTTGATACATGTTTCTAATGACTTGAAATAGGGAGGTTTTTGTTTTTTTGTTTTTTTGAGTCCCACTCACCCTTCTAAGTTAATCCAGTGTTTCTCTTTTTCTGTGTTTGCTGTTGCTATTTAAACCCAAATATACCCATCCTCATATGTACATTTCCACTTCTGGGACAGGAATATTTGATTTTCAGATTTCAGAAAAATTAATCTTCAAGAATAGCTTCTTTCTCTTACTGACTCCCTTGCACAATATTAAGCCTGTTAAAATTAACACTGTTTATATGTTGAGGCCTGTTTTTATGGTCCTTGAGTCCCACTCACCCTGCTGTATTTTTCTCCATCTCTGTCAGCAGCAGGTTAATCCTGCAGTGAAGGTGGCACTGCACAGAACTTGCTGCAGGTTTGGGCACTCATTTGTGTAGTCTGAGAGCCTTTCTGCTGGGATCATCTTTTCTCTGTGTCAAGTGATCTGGAATTTGATTCCATAATAACTTTGTTCTCCCCTCTACGGCATAATTGGGAATTTAATGCTTCTGTCAGGGTTTTTTTGAGGACCAAGGTGCCAGGCATTTAAAGATCTTTTGTGAGTTAAATATGAACTATTCCATAATAGATAATTCCATTAATACTTTTAATGAGTGTTTGGTGCCTGTTCTGCTGTTACAACCAGTGTGAGTTCTGTTGCTTTGACCACATAGATAGTCATCTTATGCTCTCCACGTACAGGTGGACTCCAGACTCTCTGTGGAGCAGTTTTATCTCAGACACCTCTGCTAATCAGTTATTAACTCCAGCAGTAATTCCTTATTGGAGTGATATACAAAAGTCTGTTTGAAGTACCAAAAACCCCTTTTTTCCCCTCTGAATTTCACTACACACTAGAGTTTAATTAGTAAGACATTCACCAGTCAACATAAAGCTAGGAAGCCACTCCATTTAGCACTTGATTTGAGATTTTAATAGCATGTCTCCCACAACACTGAAAGGGATTAATGATGTTTAAGCACTGGCTTCCTGGTTAGCAGTAAAGATGCTGTTGGTGTGCTCCAGGAGTGCTTCTCCATTCTTTAGGGATGATTTCCAGCTGTTTAGCAGACACTTCTCTGAGACTTGGCACATGCTCAGCTCTCTCCACCCCTAGGCACTAGGTCATTTGTTTTGCTCCTTTTGGCAGCTCTGGTTGGTATCTTGCCCTCCAGTGCTCATGGTATGGAAGAGCATGCATTGATTTTGTTGTCTGACAGATACTGTGCCCTCGAACCACTTGTTGCTCCAGCTTTCCCTTAATCTTCCTGATGCTGCTTCTGTCTCCTCCCAGACTCTCGTGTCTCTGGTGTGCTTGGTCCATCAGGGGTCCAGAGGAGGGGGAGAGCTTCCTTCTAAACTCTGCTCTCCCCAGGTTTTTCTAACTGTGTGTATTTTGTATTTGTTTTCCACACATCCCTGAACCAATTCCAGCATTGCTGCTTCTCCGCCTCTCCTGTAGCAAATGTTTCCTTTATAGAAACATGTCTTTTGGATGTGTTGGTTGTTTCCAAGGGGACTAAACCCACAGAGTTTATACTGAGCAGTGTGTTCCCTCAGCCTGCCCTCCCTCCCTCCTGACTGTGGCTGTGCCTTGCTGGCTCTCTCCATCCTTGGCTCTGCCCTGGAGAAGATGCTTTTATTTTATTCCTGGGTCCCTGTTTGTTTCTGTTTTCTGGCTGCCTGGCCAAGATCTGTTTTCTTGCCAGGGCCCTTTTGTGTTCCTCCTGCTCCCATATGTGTTTTTTCTCCTAGGCTGACTTGGCCTGGTGTGGGGTTTTCTTGGTGGTTTTTTTTTGGTGATAGATGATACTGGAAATAATGTATAATTTCCTGAAAAACCTGAATCTTGCTCTCCTTGCAGGCTGTCAACAAGCTGTCTTTTTCTTGCCCTAATGATGTCACTTCCCTGCCTTTTTGAACTTTTTGAACTTCTTCTGGAACATGATTACCTAAGCTACTTGATTAATTTTTGTAGTGTAATAAATAGTCATTTGAGGCAAAATGACGGCTGTGGTTATGGGTTTTTCTGTGCCCTGAAGATCCAACCCTAAGTCATTTTTGTCGTGCTAGCAGTAGTCAAACTTGATTTTATCCTGATTATAGAGCCCATAATAGTGAATCATATCTTGGTTTTCACTGGTTCTTGTGTTGCCCTCAGAGACCAGCAGTACCTATGTGGGGAGTTGCCTCTCTCAGCAGAGGGTGTTACTGTGGTTCAGGGCAGGGACCAGTCTGGGACAGGGGCTTAGGGCAGGAGAGCTGCACTGCTCACTGACCTGTACTCCTGGAAACATCCCCCAGGTCAGCTCTGTTTGCAGCTGCTGGGAATCCTGCTGAAGTGACTTGCTCTCCCTCACTCCAGCTGCCTTAAGCATGGAAGGCAGATTTCTAAAGCAGTTCTAATGCTTGCTTTTCTGGAAACACATATTTCTGTTTTCTAATAAAGGCCACTTCTGGGTTTGTGGTTTTTTTTTTCCCCTAATTCACAGACCTGTTTTTCAGACTGGAAAACGAGCAGGATTTTTTTAGTCTAATCATGTCAGTTATGTAGCCCCTCTAAAAATGCTTTGAGAGGATGTGACTCACCACACAGAACATGGATTTGGAACCTGTGCAGTTGAACAGTACTGTGCCATAGACTTTAAAACACTGTTGAATAAATCTTTGCTCACTGTGTTGACAGGGGGGGTTTTTTCACCCTCAGAATCAATTGATGTAAATGACGGACAGTTTAAGCAATTGTACCTGATGTTTAAAGTTTTGCAGTGAATTCCTTTCCCTCAGAACTGCAGCTGTTGGGTATGACAGTGAAGACCACCTAAATGGCCTAGTTTCATCCTGGTAATGAAGTCAGTCATTAGGAGAACGACTCTCCGTTTGAGGAGGAGAAAATTCTAACATCGTGTATGAATATGCTTTAGATTTTATCACTGTAGGCACACAAAGTGTATTTGTTAAACTGACAAAAAAGAGGTCTCATTATACCGTGCTATTATACAGGAGGTGTAGATTCCTGGGGGTTTTTTAAGTAATGAATTTGCCTTGCATGTTAAAGGACAACTGAGTACGAAATCAGTTTGGACATGCCTTTAAGTGTACTATTTTTTAGTTCTGTGTTGATTAAATGGGAGCATTAATATGTTACAGATTGCAACTGTAGCAAATGTCAATTTGTTTTCTTCCTCAAGACCACATATCTCATCATCTAAGTATTGTCAATTTGCAAATTGCAGAAAAATGTAGAATTAGATTGCTCTGCGTGATCCTCTTAACGTAAGGGCAGTACATGTTTTGAAAGAGTAAGTTGTTTACTGTCTAGTGAGATCAAAACTTTGCTGGGAGGCCAAGGCAGGTTGGTTTTATGTGGGGGTTTGTGCACAAATTGTGTGAATTAAACACCATTTGCGTACTTGATGGGGAAGAGCTCTTCCCCGTGAGTGTAACTTTTAGGACGTGGTTTGCTTGGCTGCCTTGTGAGTAAATGTCCTGGTTCTGGCCAGGACAGGGTTAATTTTTTGCAATAGCAGGGAGAGGGCACAACCAGGACCCTGATTTATTCTGTCCCCTCACATCTTTGCTGGGGGCAGGGAAACTCTCCCCCCTCTTGGGAGCAGAAGGGGTTCCTTCCAGGAAAGAAAGGTGGCAGGTCCAGTATTTTGTTTATTGTCAGGGTTTTTCCATGTAAATCATTTGTCTTATACCTTTTGTTATTAATATTGCCACTGTTCATTTTCTTATCTCATTGCTGTTCCCAGTCAGTTGTTCTTACCTCAACCTGTGATCTTTGCCTTTTTGTGCTTCCAGATGGAGGGGGGAGCAGTGGGGTGGTTTTAGTGGGAGCACTGATTTGTGGAGCACCATTCCTAAAGCAGGAGAGCAACCAAAGTGAGGCATAATTTGAGTCACCTGCCTTAGAAATCTCACAATTGTAAACAGGTGGCCTTGCAGCCACTCACACAGACCCACAGGCTGAGTGGAGCTGAGACAGTTCAATCCTTAACTGCCTTGAAAAAGCGACCTAGAATAGATTCTCTCCCAAAAATGAATTGCTGTTGTGTCTTGGAGGTCTAACATCTTGTTTTCTTCTTGACACTGCATCACAAAGTCTGTCTTCCAGGTAAGACATAAAACTGCTGTTTGCCTGATGACCTCCTGCCTCTCCTCCACCCCCCAGGACCCTCTTGGTTCAATCCTGCTGCCTCTCAGTGTGTTTAATTAGCTGCCCAGGTTGACAGCAACTAGAATTTTAAGGAGCTGCCCCATAGTAGGTGGTCCCAGCCAACAGGTAAAACTTGCATTTCTGGCAGCACAGACAGTTCAAGAAGAGCCTTTATGGCCTGGAAAACTCAAATCCAGGGACTGTGATGCAGATGGTACATCTCTCTGGCTGAAATGGCTTTTCTGAAACTGTTATTTGAGCTATTATAAGCCTTCCACTGTACAATTTCCCCCCTATTTCCTAATACTCAGATGAGATAGTCTTCTGTTGTGAGGTTCATTTTTGGCTCTTTTGATTTGCTCTGGATTTCATCTATTTGTGCTTGTGGTTAAAGTGAGCACGTCAGGTTCTCGAAATGTGGATTTTCAGCATCCCAAGTCAGCTGCCTTTTGTAGCTGCCCTTCCCTTTATTTTCTTCTGTTCCTTTACCATAACCATAGTTCACTCTTATTTGCATAGAGCTGGTGCTGGGGCTTTCTGCAGTGCTGCAGTGTCTCCTTACACTTGCCTTCATTGATCTGTTTTCTGCCTGACATACTGATAACAATTAGTGAAAGTTTTCTGCCTGCTGTTACAGCTGCAGCTTAATTCTTCTGTGTCTTGGTTTTCTTTGGTGGTGTCAGTTGGTGTCCTTTCCAGCCAGGCAGGGAGCTCAGGCTTTTGGGTTGTTAGAAATTTTATAGATTGATTTTTTTACTATGTCATTCACATCTTTTCCTCTGTATAAATTTGTATTTTACTGTCCCTTCCGTTCCAGAATCACTTCTGCATTGGTGTACATAGGTAATAATATTTGAGATGGTGATGATTAAATGGAAAATGTGCCCTTTAGGTACTTTCTTGTTTCCAAGTGGCTGATTTTGTTCCATAATGATGCATTGTTCTGTGACTGGTGGCTTTTTGTGTTGAGTTGCCTTTACAGTGATTTCTCATTAATACCCATAATGCTGAATACCACACAGCTTGTCCTTGTTGAATATTGTGATAAGTTTTTGGTTTTTATCTCAGAGTAGGAACACAGAGCCTTCTCCTTATCAGGATTTTGTAAGTTTATGAGCATCTGTTTCTGAAAAAAAGAAACATAGGGGTTATTTTCTGCTTTCTGAGCATGCAGGAAGACCCGTGTACAATTAGAAGTGACTTCTAAATAACGTTTTAAAATTGGATTTGTGCTTTAGTTGGTCCCTTCTGAGGTATAAAGAATAGTTAATAACCTGGAATAGATTTAATTTTTCCTGCAAAAATGTTGGAAAATGAATTGTTGCCTTACAACATGCTTTTGAAGAACTGTTGGGAGCCTTGGAGCATTTAAATTCTCTTCAAAGCCATAACTGAGGAGCCAACAGTCCTGAGTCAGAAGAAAATATCCTTGATGCAGAACACTCCTTAAGCATTTCAATTGTAAGCAAAAAACCCCCTTGAACAATGTTTGAAAATCCATTTGTGTTCCACCTAATTACTCAGCTTCTCACTCTATTGGCCACTGTACTATTATTGTTAGAGAACCTCAGAATAGTTCCAGGAATACATGAATTGCTAATGTAGAAAATAAACAGAAAAGCAATTAAGTGTTAGAGGCCAAGGTGAGGTGGAAGCTTCTGCTTTGCCTCTTCTATGACTGGAAGAGACATGGAGAAGTTGTTTTCCTTTTCAGCATCCTCTAAGCAAGCCTGTTTATCACATGCCACCTTATGTGCACACAAAAATGGGAAGGCATAAAACAAAGGCTGAACTCAGCAATTCCCTGTGTTTAATTTCATTGAAAGGTGTTTGAGGAGCAAAGTTAAAATCCCAGCATAATTTGGAAGGGACCTTTGGAGGTCAGTCTGGTGGAAGGAGGGTAATAAGTATGTCTCAGAAATACTGTTACTCTGGGTTCTGTACATCCTTAAAATTACTTATCTGACTTATTCTTGTGTGTTTCAAAATTAAATGCAGTGAAGGTGTGTGCAGTCTCCTCTATGCTGAACTCCCATACAATAGTTTCTTTCACTTTACTTCCTCAGAGAAGACACAGTTAAAAAAAAAAAAAAAATGTGTCTGGCTGCTTTTTTAATATTGGTGTCTTTTGTTTTTTTTGTAGATTTAATGTGAACAACAAAATCCTTCATCCTGAAATTGCAGAATGGTGAGTAGCATAAAACCTTCCTCTCTGGGTACCTTTGAACATACTTTTATTGTACCATTGCTGCAGAGAGACTCCTTCTGCAGAAGCCTCCTACTTTACAGTGTGAGTTTTAATTTTAAGCTGATTTCATGTTATGGAGTGGAAATAACGTATAAAAGTAAAAATAGGGCTAGGTGACAGCATTCAAAAGCAAATAATTTATGTAACAGTTCTTTACCTTTGTGTCTGGATGCACATTTTTATAGGATGTGTTAAGAGTTAAGTCACATTCATGTAAATATGAATTTGTATGAACAGGAGAAGAACTGAGGATAACTTATATTCTAGCAACAGAAATCAAAACTCTGTCTGAACAGATACTATTTTAATAGGTGTTATTACTTCTCTAGGATTTATTTTAGCAGCCTTAATTTTGTTGAATTATTATTCGTCTTACTATACTTTGTAATTCTGTGGGAATTCTGGTGTAGCCTATCTGGGATAGACAAGTTAGAGTGTGACTAAGTGCAAAACTACTGCATTTTACTAGTTTTCCTCTTTGGATCAGCGTTGCTGACTCTGTTCTCAGGATTGCTCCATAACTGAGGGAAAATGGAGGTTTTCCATTTAGGAAATTAACTGAAGAAAGAGCATTTTTGTTAATGAATTAGGTTTTTATCTAAGCTCTTTTTTGGTATATTAATCTAGAAATGAGGTAGGAAATCCTTAGTTAAGACAGATAAGCTTAAAATCTTAAAATGCAAAAGGCAAGTGTACACTCTCACTCTCACTGTATTGTATTATATGCTGCTACATGAATGCTTTTTAATGTTTATTATTAGCACATACACTAAGAACTGTCTTCATCTACAGCTAACTACCAACTTGAACACTGTGGAGATGTTTTTTGAACATCAGAGTGGTTTCAGAACGTGTAGAATTTTTGAAAGGTCACATTTCTGTTGTTCCAGACATTTTCCATTGCTTGGCACAATGTAAAGCTCTAAAAGGAAAGCAGGAAGGGGGGAGACTGTGCAGATATTGTTGCACCCCTGAGTCCTGGATGGACTTGGAGCTGTGTAGTAGTGGGGCTCATTCCTCCTGCTGCTGAGTGAAAGGGGGAATGTGAGGGCTTTGTAACACAAAAGGCTTAGGGTACTAATTTTTAAACTTTGCCTACTTTGTCCTGCTAGAATTTGGACCTTTCCTTACCCTAAACAAAGAAGTTATCTTTTAGGATTGATTCCTGATTTGAAGAGGGGTGAGGAAAGGGGACCTGGAGAGGGCCATGTGTGGCTTCCAAGCTTTGCTCTGCAGTTATGGCAGTTCAGAAGGGAGAGAGATGACAATCTGAGCTGCAGAAGACTTTGCATTAAGGCTGTAGACTTGTTCTGAGTTAGCTTTCAGCCTGTTTCCATCCACCTTGCCAAGGTGTCATCAGCTTTTCTCCTCTGTGGTTTCAATTAATGGCTGGTTAAATCTTCTTCAGGAAGCTCAGGTGCAGGTGAACATGAGGTCCCTGCCCTGGAGGTTGTCCTGAGGGAGGTGGAGCACTGAGGCAGCAGAAAGGCAGCACTGGGGTAGAGAGAATCATCTCCTCAGTGAACTGTGAGTGCCAGCCTGGACTTTGTCCTCCCTGCAGTCTCAGGGAACAGGAATGCTTGGTATGCACCTTCCCTGACCTGGCTTTCAAGGAAAGGGAGTTTTAACTGAAGCCAAAGTTCAGATTTGCATTTAGAAGTGTTTTAAAAGGTTTTATTGAGTTCGGTGGCTTTCATTTTGAGTCAGAAGGATGTTAAAGACTGTTGTTAGGGTTTAAGTGTCCGGTGAAATCAATATGTGAATGACAGGTTATGTATATTAAAGCCTACTAAAGCAGAAATCTCCTTGGAATGTCAAGTTACTGCCCAAGAAAATTTCTTTGGAAAGCAGTAATATTTTTAGAATGAAGAAAATTTTTCTTTTAGGAAGATGAATTTTTGGGCTGTATTCTAGGGTAGGAAATCTGATCCTTTGAATCATCTCCTTGCAGGGATGCATATCATTTCAAATTCAGCAAGCTCTGAACTGCTGTGTTTTACATGGTACTTGTCAGAAAAACTCCTCTGTGCCTTGCTGTCAAACCACCAGCAACACATGAAATGGCTGAGCTTTCTGAACCAGCCAGGGAGAACTGGGAGCTACAAAAAACAACTCCAGGATTATACAGTCCTCTAATAAAATGCAAAAAGAGATGGTTCAATACTGACAAGGGGTAAAGCATTTGTGATTAAGGAGCTGTTGCCTCCCTTGCTTACTCATCCTCTTTCAAGATCTCAACATTTTCTGACTTGATATGGAACTAAGGATAAAACATAGAAGAACTTGACCTTTGGATTTCAGCAGTTTGCAGAGGGTGGCTTTACTTTCTAAAATTTTTCTTTTCAATTTTATTGAGTGGATGTGGTTCCAAACAGATTTACAAACTTTCATTTTAAACTCAAGGGCTTCCATTTCAAATTTGGTAGTGAAATCTACACACTAAGTATTGATTTCAGTGTCTTGAAAAGAAAATGTCGTCGAACAGAAGACGAACTTCAAACTTGTTGGAATTGCCTCCCTATTAATCAGAAGGAGGTTTTTCTACACCAGGACTTAGCAAAATGGCCTTTTGTTACTGTATTTTACCAGTGTCTTCCTACCAGAGTTGTGGTGGTGCTAGAAGTAGACATTTAGCAATGTGCAGCTGTTTTTGTGCCTGTATGTACTGTATTTTCCTGTAACCCCAGTGAAAATGGGATTTGATACTCATAACTGGAAGTTTTCATGTGTTCTATATTTTGTATTACTTTGATGGTAAGCTGTAATTATTTCCTTAGGGAATGTGGTCTGTATGTTACTGCCTTAAAGCTGTGCCTATGCTTTTTGTGTTTTCAGAGGTTTTTCTATCTATGTTGTAAACCTCTTAATATGTTTTTGGACTCCTGTGTTTTGGTGTTCATGTGCCAGAATTTCAGAATTGTGCTGTGATGTCTCTCCTTTGCATTTGATCCTAACTCAGGAGGGTTTTATGCCTTGCAGAAGAGCATAAATGTATCAACTGTGGAAGAGAAATTTCTATAAATAAAGTGTGGAAAGGTAACAGGAGAGGTGAGAAAGGGTGAAGACAAGGCAGGACTGTGGGGTCTGTCTACATGAGGCATCATCTCCACTTGTTAGGTGCTTAAATGTAATATTTCCAGAAGGACAAGGAGGAGTGGATGTTCCCAGATGTTCTCCATGAATGTCACAGGTTGTGCACATGTACTAAAAAGCAGCAAAACAAGGCTTCTGATAGAACTCTGAACTGATAACTGGAAACAAATACTTCTGCTGGTGTGATCAGGGCTACAGAGTGCACAGAGAGAAGCAAACATTTGTGTATCTTCAAGGAAAGCATCAGTTTATAGGAAAATATAGTTCTGTGAGTTTCAGCTTCGTAATTGCCTCGAATTCTGTGTGCTCCTGACCACTCAGTTGGGTTGTGCATGAAATTTGGTATCCAGGCATTTAAAATGCCCAAATGTGATTTCAGGATTGAGATGATACTTGTTTATATTAAAGCTTCCCTCTCTTGTTGGGTGACTGATATGTGTGAAAAGACCAGCTGCTCATATGGCCAAGTGCAAATAAAAGCACAAAATGTGTGTAAAAGGGGAGAATTAGGAAGAGGAAGTGGTTTTACAGTGCTAAAATGAGGGAGGGTGGAAAAAAAGGCTGAAAATTTTAGGCCAGTCTTGACAGTCAGAGACTTGTGCTTCTCTTTTAACTTGATTGCACTGAGTGCCTGTTAATCTGAGGGCTGCCTTCCATGCTGAATCTGTCACAGTTGCATTAACTGGAGCCTGGAAATTATTTGCTCCCATTAAAATATTGATGCATTTATGCAGGGTGTGTAACTGGCCCAAGAGCTGTTTTTAAGAGAACGTTGAAGTTCACGTTCATGAACAAAGGTGGGATTTTCCTCCTATCCTTATTTTGGAAGTGAGGGGAGAACATCATGAGAACTGTGGGCACTCATCACTGCAAGGTTGCCCTGGAGTGCTTGGGTAGCACTGCTTTAAACCTGGCTCAGGGAAATGCTGCTTTTTACACCATCAGGACAGTGAGAAGGTGGTGAAATAAAGGCCTTTCTACTACCCAGACATGCTGTGAGAACTCAAGAGTACCACTGTAACCAGTGACTTTTTTGGTATCTAGTGGAGGGTGAAGGTGATCATGTTCCCTGCACAGCTGTGCATCCTCCCTCTCTTCCCTGCTAATGGTTGGGTGGTGGGTTTTGTAGGTCTCAGAATGTCTAAACATCTCCTGTGAAATATTTCACTGCCTGACCTTGTGTAAATGAAGGGGTTGTATTGCAGAAAAACTGTGTCTGAGGCTGAGCATGAATTTCTGTATTCAGAAAGATACCTGAGAAATTGTGATCTGAAAAAAAAATACCTTGAACCCTGAAGCCCTTATGTCCAAGTCAAGGAAAATGGGTTTTAATACTGTTTGCACTTGCTGTGGAGCACTTACTAACTTGTATTACTAGCAGATTCCAACAGAGATTAGACAACTGAATTATGAAACAACCTATTTTTCAGGCACTTGCAGATCAGGGATATGTACTGTATATTGAAAGTAATATAAAGGCACATCAAACCAGTATTAAATTACCCTGCTAGCACATACAGTCTTCCAAAGAACAGGATTTAAAAAAAAAAAATCTATAAGCCTTTGCTACCTCATTCTAACTGGAATGTATTTGAGCCACTGTTCTTTATGTCTTGGCTGAAAGACAGAAGCAGAAATCTGTTTCCTCACCCATGGTCAGCAGATTTTACCATTCCAGCATAATTTGGTGTGCCTTTTAAAACCTTATACTTTATGTTCTCAGTGTGCATAGTGATTATTTTGTGTCATATTCCAATTGACTGAGGAAGTCAATCCATTCCCCTCCACTGTGTTTCTGTTTGTGAACGCATTTTGATCGATATTGGGATTTCACAAAGGCACCTTTGCTCTTGCCAGGAAGTTGGGTTTGAAGGGGAGAGTGGCTGAGCTGCAGCACTGTCTGTGGGAAATGCTCTAATCTCACCTCAGAGGCACTGATGGCTGAGAAACCTGTTTCTGGACTCATTAAAATGAGCTGCAGGAGCAGAAATACAGTAAATAGTTGCCTCCAGCAGCGTGAGGAGGAGCGTGGTACAATAAAAAGGGGGTGTCTTGGTGGCAGTTTCAAAGTACAACAGTTGTGTGGTGCTGCAAACTCTGCAGTGGAGGTGGAAAATACAGTTTAAATATTTTCATGCCATTCAATAGATGTAGTTTTGTACTTTGTAAACAGTAAGAATGGACTTCACAGCTGCCTTTGAGATAGAGGCATGAAAAATATGTGTGGCAGTGGAAAGAGTGCATGTGGTTTTTAATAGGAATTATGGAANCTGGGAATTCAGTATGTGTGGCAGTGGAAAGAGCATGTGGTTTTTAATAGGAATTATGGAACTATGCTTTCCTAAACAGCTGCTTTTATTTGAAATACATGGTAAAAATACATGTAGTAGACAAGAACTAAATGGTACATTTTTGAAATGAGTTCAGAAGAGAGTATCAAGGCACATAAACATACACAAATTCATTATCTTATAAGAGCAGGTTTAGGTTTTTAGGGGGTTGCTTTGTTTTAGGGGTTTTGTTTTTTATTTTCCTTTAGAAGCATGTGAAAGAATGGAGATCATGGCTATAATTACTGCTGCTGTGGTTTCTGAATTTCATGGTTTGGATTTTTTAATAGCAAACAGAAATTGCATTTCTTCACACCGCCCCCTGCACACCTTGCGAGGTGGGAGTTGGGATTGTGCTGAACAGAAATTCTGGAGATCTGGGAATTTAATGATGTAAACTAGTTTCAAATTGTGTTTAAACAGTAAATCAAGTGTGCTTATAGAAATGTTCCATTTGGAGCAGTGCTTGAGTCGTGACAAATGGAGAAATGCATTGTTTTTGTTCCTAATGTGTTGTAGAATGAGTTGAAAAAAATGTTGGTTGACCCACTTGTTTATAAGTATTAAATAGGGCAGGCTGATGTTTGAAATGCTTGTGACTTCCCTTTGTAAGATTGTTCTGCTAAATGCTGAATCAAAGCCAACAAAGCTTTGCTGTGGTGAATACTGTAGTAGCTGTTTGCTCTTGGGGTGTACTTGATCTCATTTTACTATGGGTGATGCATATTATTTTCAGGTTTTTTTTTTTTAATTTTGTATTCTTAAGCTGTGAAGTTGCAGCCTAACATGCTCTGTGTTCTCCTTTCCTTTAAGTCGTGTGATTAAGACAGACATGGAGTTGGAAGTTCTGCGCTACACCAATAAAATCTCGAGTGAAGCTCATAAAGAGGTAATGGGTCCTTTAGTGTTAATAATTTTTGCTCTTAGTGTAGCAGTGGTACTCAGAAAATGTTCCCAGCAACCTAGAATTGCTTAGTAATAAAATAATGGAAAGGCTGGATAGAAATAAGAGGATAATATCCCTCCTATTACAGCCCAGTAATATACCTTGCATTGTCCTTGAACTCACTGGTGCATTTGTGATGTGTGAGAAATGAAGTGTGGGTTTGGGTAAGAGCTGGAGCCTCAGCAGAAGGTGACCTGCTGGCAATCTGTCTGTCCTGTGTGCACAAATAGCTGTATAGTGATGGGGAAAGAAAAGATCAAGGAGATTGATTAATCAGGCCCTTGTCAAGGTGTGCAGGTGTGAGAAGTTTAACTGGCAGGTAACTCTCTGCAGGTGCTTCCAGGCTGGAGAGGAGTTTCCAGGCACAGTGCAGGGAGTCCTTAGGTTGCTCCTCAGAGGTGGGTCTGTCCCCCAGAGCAGTGCTGAATCTGCTGCTGCAGCACTGTGGCAAAGCCAAGGACAACTGTACCACTGGAGCTGTGCTGCTCTCCTGGTGCTGGTGGCAAAATTACCCTGGTGTCAGTGCTGTGCTCCACGTAGTGATGCAGAGATGCCATGAGTTCTGAGAGAGGTGATGGCCAAAGGGACCTTAGGTAGAAGTAGCTGATTCAACTTTTGAGTCACTGACTCAACGGAACTTTCTGCTCCTGCTCAGATTTCTGAACTGGAAAGTGTAAGAATGTTTTTAAGTGAATATTGTAAAATTGAAAAGTCAAGGGATAATCAATTTGCATTCATTCTCCTCGGTTCTTTATCATCCTTGAATAATCTTCTCGCATCTGAGAGTATTTTTTCTGTGGATCAGCTGCCTAGAATTTCCATAATACAAAAACAAGCAAAGGAATAAAACATTCTTAGCAAATCTGAGAACAAAAATAAGATTTATGAGTTTTAAGTGAGTGTTAACTCCAGTAGTTTTCTGTTGATTCAGGTTGCAAAGTATAAAACAGAATCTTCCATTGTAGTATAATCCAGTTCATAGCTTTCTTTTGCTAAAGTAAAACAAAAGGACTTGCCAAGTTCACCACAGCTTCCAGAATTAAACATTGGTGTTTAGATGAGCTACATTTCATTAGGATGTAGTAGTTTGGCAATTAAACTTGCTTTATTGCTGGAGACTGCAAGCATTTATAAAGATTAAAGTGAGATTGATTCCAATGTAGTTTTAAAATACATGTACTGATGTAAATTTAAATTAAGTACAGATGATATTTTTGTGTTATATGTTCCTCTGGAGATAGTCATAAGTCATAAATTTATAAATATGAGATTCCCTCCTGCGATGATTGTCCCATGTTAATATGTATCTTACAGGTAATGAAGGCAGTAAAACCAGGAATGAAAGAATATGAGATGGAAAGGTAAGAATTCTTTCAATAACTGTAATAAAAAGGAGAAAGTCTCTCTGTAGTGTGGGGAGAAGCAGTAGCTGAGACAAAGCAGCAGCATGGATTGAGTTAAGACTGAGAGCTTGTTGCTGTTTGAAGACCAGTGCAAGCATTATTTTATTATTTTGAGGTGGTGCTTCATCAGTTTCAAACCTGCTACAGTAGACCTAAGCAAAACATTGCCTCCTCCCTTGGATCAATATTTACGTGAGATCATCAGCATTTATGTTATAAAGCATGGGTTTGATCATCAAGTCCATTTATTTTTAGCTTGCACACGGTATTTTCTGTTTTCGAAGTATTTGCATAATGAAGGAGTAGAAAACAGCAGTCAAATCTCAGTTACTGTTGTGTCTTGGCAGTAATTTTCCAAAGGGTAGTAAGCAGGCTAGAGCAGCACCCAGAGAGGGGGAAATAAAGTGACCACAATATTTGTCATCAGAATTTCAAGGTAGCTCAAAAGACAAAATAATGCCCTTATAACATATGCAATATGGAGAAACTAAAGTTACATTTAAGCATCTTAATGTTCTGCAGGTGCTATAGGCTCATGGTTATAATTTGCTTGTGCTTTGAATTGCAGTTACATATACCACCGGGTAAAAGAGGAAAAATCATCCTGTATACATTCTGTTTTCTACTTTATTCCTGAACTTTGTGTTCGTTTTACTCACTGCCACGTGCTGACAGTGAAATTTTGGTTCTGGAAGTCAGCAGCAATCAGAAATTTCCATAGAGCAGAATCTGTCCTCGGGTGCTTTTAAATGTCATGATTCTGACAGTTTGATTTAAATGTCACACAACAAATACATATATATCATATATATACAGTTTTCTGTAAGTCTGTGGGGTATATTGCATTTTTACTCCAGGACTTTCATAATTCCCTGGCTAGCTCCTTCCATACACACCAACCTTTTGGAAAGATCATTTGTTTCCTTCAATTAAAATAAATAAAGAAACAAATAAAGCAGTTATTACACTTATTTAAAAATGCCTTCTGTTCTTCCATACATTTTGATAGATTACACTCTTGAAATAGTTTGAGGTTATTTGGCTAATAAAAGAGGTCTTGGCAGACTAATCTGCAGCATCTGCCTTGGAGACTATAATTAGAACCTCAGTTTCTTTTGCTGGTGCAATTCATGCTTGCACTGGTTTCTGTTCCCTTATTCCCTTGGGGAAAAAAGGGTCCTAAAAATGTAAACCTGTCATTTCCACACCTTTCTGGCAAGAAACCTATCACTGAAATGTTTATAAATGAAGTTAGAAAACCGTCTAGGAAACCTCTATTCTGTATACAGGTAACCTATCCATGAATGTAGTCTAAGGGAACTTTCAGAGACCTAAAAATAGACAATTTTCACTGAAATAATAGTTATGGGGTTTTTGGCGGTGGTTGTTTGGTTTTTTCCTTTGTCAGCAAAATTCATGGTCTGGATAGATTTATCAAAAGTATTCACGCTTGTCTTTAGAAGATCAATTAAAAGTTAGTGCAATTTTTCATTTTCTGCTGTTTCTAGGGCTTCTACTCCCTTTGTGAAAGCTCTCTGAATTGTGTGGCTCTCTTTCCCTGCATTTGCAGTTCCCACTGATGGCTGTGAAACTGTGAATTTTTTTTGGTTTTGTTTTTTTAAATGAATATAGATGGCTCCTGAAATGTGGCCAGTAGCCCCCCCCCCCTTTCTTATTACTTTGCATTCATTCTTTGACATTGTGGACTACAGCATGTGCAGTTTTGGGTGCAAAGCTGGTCTGACCCTGTCTGCTAGGAAGAATAATGCCAGAGATCCCAAAAGCAATTAAAATTTTCCATTACTGCATGTAGGACCTAAGTGTTGCCTTTTCTTTGTCCATTTGGTCAAGCAGTGGGAAATGGTTTTGAACCAGTAATGTGTTAATGCTGAGATATATAAAAAATGAACACATTTAACTGCAAACCCAATCAGCCCTGACTTCTTTCTTGGTTTGATGTTATTTAACTTTAATGTGTGGTCGGTTGACTTTAAGGAGACAGCCCATGCAATTATCTACAAACACTAATTCAAAGCATGTGTAATTGCATAGAAAGTCATTTTGGTAGGTCAGATTCTGGGTTTCCTCTGAAGCAGTTTGTTTAGTATTTGTGCTTATCTCATGTGTAATTAATCTTCTTTAATTAAAGGCTTTTAATTATGAAACTGCTCTGTAGTGAATATATTGTTAAAATATGGCAAAATGGTAAAAAACTCTTCAGCTGGAGAAGCATGTGAATGAAATCTGCAAATTCAGATAAGTTGTGTGCATATATAGACGAAAATGTTTTGTGTATATATATATATATACACACAAAGTACTAATTAGAACCTACAGTCATATGTTTCAGGATGCTCTAAAGTTCTGGAAACACCTTCTAGATGAGTGTTTATTAATTTCTGGAGTGTTGCCTATTCATCTGCGTAGTGTTTTCCAAATGAGGTGTTGAATCTTCTGTGCATTTCCTCATTTGTTCCCTTTTTATTGAAGGGAACATTTTTAAGATTGGGGTGGCTGCTTGGAATGGTCCTTTTGATTGGGGAATGACAGGAAAGTGTGTTGCTGTGGCAACAGGTGAGCAACTTCCTACACCAAGAATTTTGGACACTGTAGCTGTAGGATGCATTGCTTGTGTTTGTGGGGTTTTGTTCTGTTCTTAATAGCACTGAGGGTGCTCTGACAGGAGAGGGCACAGTCCTGAGTTCATGAAATGATAATGTGGTTATCACTGCCTTGGTGATGCTGGGCAGCACTAAGCCAGGCTTAAACACTCCTTCCCTTGTCTGACATCTCCCTAGATGATGTGACTGTCTCTGAAACTTCTGCTGCTGCTGATCACAGGAGCACCTTGGGGTTACTGGGCAAATGACTGTGATCCCAGTCCTGAGGATCCAGAAACTTCAATCCTGATCCTGGAGAGTGGAGTCCTTTAAAACAAGGGAGCATGGCTGGTGTGGGTAGCAGGTTGAGGGAGGTGATTCTGCCCCTCAGGTGAACCCCCCTGCAAAGCTGCTCCAGCTCTGGGAACAGCACAGCAAGGACATGGAGCTGCTGCAGAGAGTCCAGAGGAGGCACCAAGGGGATCAGAGGGATGGAGCAGCTCTGCTGGGAGGGAAGGGGAGAGAGCTGGGATTGTTCAGCCTGGAGAAGGGAAGCTTTGGGGTGACCTAATTGTGATCTTGTAGTGCCTGAAGGGGCCTAAAGAAAAGGTGAAGAGAGACCATTGACAAGGGTCTGGAATGACAGGACAGGGGGGAATGGCTTCCCACAGACAGAGGGTGGGTTTACATTAGATATTAGGAGGAAATTTTTTACTGTGAGGGTAAATAATTGTGGGGATTTTGTAGTAGTTAATACTAAACTTAAACCCCACTCTGCTGTAACAGCAACAATTTGAAGAATAAAATGTCGAGAAAGCAGCTACAGTTGTTTTTTCTTCTTGGTTTACAATGCTTACAGACTGTTTTTACACCTTGCCTCTCTTACCAGATGAGGCTGATAAAAGTTCTTTATCCCTATTCTTTTTGGTGCTGTCCCTGACTCCAGAGCAAAGCTTAGACTCTGAGATGAGCTGCTGTTGTATCTGTCAATGTTAAATTTCAGTATCTGTGGAAGTCTTGAGAGTGCTCTCACAAATTATGGCTCTCATCTTTCATTTCTCTCTCTCCTCTGCTCCAGTGGAACAAACTGAAAATAAAACATACATGTTATTTCACTAAAAAAGAAAAATAGCCAGAATAATTTTATTTTCCTTTGGGTATTTCTTTTAGTGAAATGCTGATTATTTTAGCTAATCACTTATCTCCTGATATTTGCACTTTGAGTGTTTTTGAGACAGTCGCTGACTTCTGCAGCAAATGATCTTTAAAAATATTTCTGGGGTTTTTTCAGGAGTCTGGTTAAAAATTTCAGCTCAATTATAGCCTTTGTAAGTTCTTCACATAAGGGTGTGTGGATAGTAAACAAGAATTCTCACTGCATCTGGCAAAAGTACATGAGTGAATCTTTCACCATGGCTTTTTGGCGTGGGAATGGTGTTGAATTTTGTGCCATGACCCTCACTGGTATTTGTTTTTTTTTTTTTATTAAACAACACACCAACACTCTGATCTCAAGCACCATGTCAGTCTGTTCAGTTACTGAAATATCTTTCCTTTTTTTTTTTAACAGTTAGTGTTGGGTAGCCTACTGTACCCAGTAGTGTTTATTTGTGTTGATATCTGATTCTAGTGGAAGGGTTGAAGGAAGAAGTGGATCAGGCACAATCTCTGGTTTTAGCAGAATATCCTCACTGCACAGCAGCCCAGGAGCTTCTGTTCAACAGGAGGGAGTAGCTGAGCCAGTGGTTTTGTAGTTGTGCCTGTTCAGGGGTGGCAGGGGTCACCCAGATCTTCCTAAAAATGGTGCAGTGAAATGACCTACAGCAGCCCAGGGCCAGGTTGGCAGCTTAGTGCTGACAGCTCTGACAGCAAATGCTGGGTCCCTGCTAATTGCTTAGTTTGAGAGAGCTGCTGAATCTCACGTGTCCAGTGCCCACAGGGAAGTCAGATATAATATATTTGCTGGGAAGAGCAGCTGGATTCAGAGAGACACTTTCTGGAGCCTTCCCCTCCTGCCTACCTTCCCTCAGGTACAGCTGCTTCTTTGATGTTTTAAATTAGGCTGTCTCCACTCATTTCCTAATCCAGCTGAAGTCATGTTGTAAATAGGCTCCAAATAAATCTAAATTTAAAAAATTGGTTTTAGAAAAGCCCTGAGCATTGTTTCTCTTCTGTGACATACAGAGGCACAATTGCATATCTGCTTCCAGCCTCCCTGCTCTTCCCTCTGCCCAGCTGAGAGGAACAATGTGGGAGTTGGAAACCTCCTGGGGAGGGGAGTGTGGGGGCACCCTGAGACTTGTTTTGCCTGAAGTGCTGGTCAGTGTGGTTGGTGATGGACTCTGCTGGGAGAGAGCAGAGCAGTTCCTTGTCCTGTGGCAAGCTCCTGTGTTCTCTCTTTTAGTCACCTCCTGGTGGAAGAGCACGGTTTAACTGCACAGGTCTCTCCTGTGACTTCTTATTGAAGTTCCACATAATTGGGTTTTATCTTCCACAAAAAAATTGTGAAATTGGATCATGTGAGAGCTTTAAAATTAAACCCTCTATCAGCCCACAGATGCCAAAGAACAATTACCATGCTCATACTGGAAAATGTTTCCTTCAGAAAGAGAGCTGTGCGAGGATGTACACCAAGTGTGTGCATACAGAACCTGGCTTGCTTGCATAGCAAGATAAACCCAACTTTAAATGCTGTGTCACTGTATGTCCTTTCAGGGTTGTTAATATAGTAAGTGCTGTGATAAGTCATAATTATCCTTTTATTATCATTTTGGAAATCAAAAAGTAGTAGCAGTTTTTATTTTAAATTTGTAACTGATTGAAAATTGCAAGCAATATTAATTTCTGTGGGTGTTTTCTAGAGTGACTATTACTGTTAGTTATATTAACAACAGAACAAGCTTTCTTCTCAAATTAGCAACGATTTCAGTGTCTACTGAATCTGGTGTGGCACTGAGATAGTGAACTAATTAGCATTGCTAATGACAAGCTAAGATTGGAGATATGTGAGATGGAACTCGCTGTAAAAGACAGCAGGCTGAACTGATTATTATTTGCTGTGGATTTTGTTCATGCTTGTTCAGACAAGTCAAAAGTAAAGATTCTAACATATGTGAGGCTTTATCTGCATTGTGAGCTTTAGCTCAATAATTTTGGCTAATTACTGATGCAGCAGGGAGATGAGAATTTTGTGCTTGTTGGCCATCTTTTTATAACCAGAATTGCTGGGGATCATGCTCAGAGACCAGAAGCCCAACTTGAAGAAAATGGGTGGAATACCAAGAGTGTCCATTAGTGATGTGATGTTGCACACTGACCATCTGAAAATCAAACCCATTTTACACAGGTGAAAAAAAACCAAACAGATTTTTTTTCCCCTGCTGCTGGCCTTCCCACTGCATAAATTCTTTTCCAGATTTGTTCTTGGGGCATCCTCATCATCATGATGTGTAAGTGGCCCCTTCCAACCTACTAAGTAGCATTTCTAATGTCTGTCATGATGGTTCTTTTGTTTGCTTCAGTTTTGTTTGGTTTTCTGTTGTTGCATTATCTCTCTTGGGGATGAATTGTGTGCTCTTTTGCAAGGTGGTGATTTTTTTACTGTGCACATTATCAGCAGTGTTGAAAAATGCAGGGTCGGGGTTATCATTATGGGATGACATGTGATTATAGATTCATAGAATCAGCAAGGCTGGAACAGGCCTTTAAGATCATCCAGTCCAATCATCAAACCAGCACTGCCACTGGAACCCCTAAACCACCAAACCACATCACCCAGCACCAGATCCAGATGCCTCTAGAACACCTCCAGGGATGGTGACTCCTGCACCTCCTTGTTCCAATGCCTGACCACCTGAACAGTGAAATTGTTTTTTCTGATACCTAATCAGAATCTCCCCTGTCTCAACTTGAGGCCATTTCCTCTGGTGCTCTCACTGCAGGCACGGCAGGAGACTGATCCCACCTCACTACACCCTCCTGTCAGAGAGTTGTAGGGAGCAGTGAGGTCCCCCCCAAGCCTCCTCTTCTGGAGGATAAACAATGCAGCTAGTGCAGGACCTCCTCATAAGACATGTCCTCTAGACCTTTCATAAGCCTTGCTGCCTTTTGCTGAACACTCTCCAGGACCTCAATATCCCTTTTAAAGTGAGGGCCACCTGGGCACCCACTGGCTCATGTTCAGCTGCTGTTGATCAGCACCCCCAGGTCCCTTTCTGCCAAACAGCTCTCGAGCCACTCCTCCCCCAGCCTGCAGCACTTCAGGGGGTTGTTGTGGTCAAAGTGCAGGACCCAGCACTTGCCCTTATTGAACCTCGTGCTGGTGTCCTTGGTTTGTTGCTTGAGTCTGTCCAGGTCTCTGCCCTCCAGCAGATCCACACTCCCACCCGACTTAGTGTTGTCTGCAAATTTACAGAGGGTGCAGAGGTGTCTGCACATTTACAGAGGGTCCCCACATCCAGAGCATTAGTAAAGATGTTAAACAGGATTGGCCCCAAAACTGAGCCCTCAGGAACACTACTGGTGACTGACCTCAGCTGGATTCTTTAGCCTCTGTAAAGAATTTCTTCCATCTGAGAGTCTACTCGTAAAAGCCATGAGCAGCAAGTTTTTTAGGAGGGTACTGTGGGAGATGGTACCAAATGCTTTACTGAAGTGTAGAGAGACACATCCACAGCCTTTCCCTCATCTGCTAAACAGCTTACTTTGTCCTCGAAGGAGATCAGGTTGGTCAAGCAGGACATGCCTTTCATAAGTCCATTCTGTCTGGGCCTGATCCTCTGGTTGTCCTCAGGATGATCTCTTCCATGACCTTGCCCAGAACAGACATTATGCTGACAGGCCTGTAGTTCCCCAGATCATATCCAGCCTTCCTGGACTCCTTTGTCCTTCAGGACTGACTTCCAAGGGACTCTGTCACAATCAGTGTCATAAATAGCCTGCCTGCTGGCAGTCTGAGGTGGAAGTCCTGCTGGTGCCCCTCCTCACTTCACCCAGTACAGAAAACTCTTAACATTTTGTGGTCACTCTGCCCAAGACACCCACTGACCACCACATCACCCACCAGTCCTTCTTTGTTCACAAACCACAGGGCACCTCCTCTGGTAGGCAGGCAGAAGTGATGGAAAATGTTAGGACAGGGGAGGAATCTGAATCATATTAGACAGCAGAGGTGATGTTTCTGCTAAAATCAAATTGAGCCTTGAGGCAGTCTTGGCAAGTGCTGGATACAAAGAGCTTTGCTGACAACTGACTGTGTCTCCCAGTTCATCTACTGATACCTGTATATTTGAAAGAACTAATGAGATATGTGATATAAGTTCACCTGTTAGTGTAAGGTACAGTTGCCATCACTTCTCACCTGGAACAATCCCCTTGTGAAGTGTCATATCCTTCAGGAGTATTGGACTGGATTTCTGCTCTTTCTTATTTCAGAATGAACCTGCTGTGCTCTCGTGGTCAGCACTGAGTGGCAGAGGTGGGCAAGCACTCCTGTGTCTCTGGTTAGTAGATAATCTGTGAAAATGCTGTGGAGTTGTTTGGATACACTGTGTAACTATAAGCTGTGAATGTTGGGAGTGTGTGAAGTTTAGTTTACATGTGATTTGTTAATGGCCTTTTCCCTGTGTAATCTCTAGATTTGCTCTGTGTAATACATTGCACTGGATCAATTCTCCAGGATAATTTTTTTCTTTATTGTGTGTTTGAAGGAAGAGAAGAAGAACATGTCTGTTACTAATATGTTGGTTGGGTTGGAAATGGTAACAACGTGCAGGAGTTGGCTTCCCAATTCTGCAAGATTTGAGGAGATTTCTGAGGTGTTTGTGTTGAGGGAGGAGTGATCTGCTTTTCATCAGTAACTCTCTGAGAAGGAAGTGGGTATTATATGACAAGAAACCATTAAACTGAGGAAGGTGTTTACCAAGGAGGGACCATGCAGGTTTTTTGACCTGCATCTGTGTAGTCATTTGTTTGGCCCCTCATAAAGAACGGAGTGTTGAGATGTTCCCAGGAATTGAAGCAGGTGGAGACTTCGTTGCAAAACGTGTCTGCATCTGCCTGAACCAGATGGAGTCCTGCTTCCTCACCTCCCCTGCCCTGAAAGATTCTGACTTCTGCAGCCAACTACATCTTGTCCAGCCATTGTCATCGTAAATTGAGTGCTATAATCTTTTATTGTCCTTGAAGTTAGTAGGTTTGCATATCCCAAATGACAAATTACTGCCTTATTCTCTCAGTATAGCTCAAGTATTCAAAAATCTATTGAGAGCAAATTAAGCTCTATACTGGGACACCAACTTCCTTCTAACCTAAGCCCTTACTGCATTTCTGCTTGCTCTGGGTTGTTGAGCAGAAGTTCAAACTTCAAATATCCAATTTGAAACTGAAAGGAAGATTATGAAGTGCTGGTGATTATGTTGGCACTCTGTGTCACTGAACAGCACTTGTGCATTGTGTGCTATGTGGGTGGCTGTGTATTTACTAAGAAGCATAACTGAAGATGAAAGTTTAATTATTTCTTCAAGGCAAATCCTTTCTCCCATGGACTTAAACTTGCATAAGAAAAAATGAAAATTCATAAGGGGTGTAAAAATTGGCTAAAATTAAAAACCATTTATTTTTACCCTATTTATTCTTCTGAATAATAAAATTTCCCCATGGGTTTTTGGAACATATGTAGAATAATTACACTGTAGAAGTGGTGCTTTAGTTCAGCTTCTAGAGCTAGGGCAAACATTGTGATTACGCTGCGAGCTTAAATCTGGGTTTTATAGAAAATCTCATTCAAGGCTCTGTTGCCATCAAGCGCAAAAAACTGTGACCCATGGATTGGTCCCTGTGGGAGCAATTATTCTTTGCAGAGACTTTTTTCCATCACTGAATATTATAAATGTCAGAAAAAAGTTTAACCCTCAGTACCTCTAACAGAATGTTTCCATACCTGCTGGCAAGAATAAAAATTTTTAGCTCGTATTTGCATTATTTTATGTTTAAGCCAGGATTTTTTTTTTTTTTTAAAAAACTTCTCTTTATAAACAACTCAAAGGTAAAAATGCTGTCTTTTTGTTACAGACTGCATGTCTTGGTGAGGCAGCTGGTGCTGCTTAATGCAGTGCTGTGCCCAGGCCTCCCCTGATGGGCTCTTGCACGTTGGGTGCAGTTTGAATTGATGATTAAAACCTCTTGTCTGCTGGTGGCAGCAGGGGGAGGACGTGGAGGGAGCGTGGGGTTGCTTAGGAACAGGGGTTAGATCTGACACTCAGTGTGTGCCTGAGTGACATGTTTGGGTGAACAAGAGCAGTGTGTTCATCTTCAGCCCAGGTCTGAGGGAAGCGGTGGGGAGTGGGAGCTGCTGACACTTCCCTCGGGGAGAGACACAACGTGTGTGTGCATTGCTGCTGCCTTAATTCTGCTGTTTGTGTAGGACTTGTCGAATCAAAGCACGTGCATTATTCCTAGCAGAAATTAAAGTAGTGTTTTTCTGTTACTTAAGTAACAGGTCCAAACCCAGCAGATTTCCTGCCCCTTCCCTGTTTTCTCTGGGTGTTCTTTGGTGCCGAGTACGGTTTGGTCATTAACTGTGACAAAACTTTGACAAAGTGGATAGATCTTGCATCATATGTTCAAAGACTTTTGCAAAGTGACACTAGTTTTGAGATGCTAGAAGGACTGTTGTGCTCCCTTGTTACTGAAGTTCAAGTCAGAAGCACCATTCAATCACCATAATACTGCAGCAAGGCAGAAAGACAAATGGGTCCCAAATATATATACAACACTGGGACAGGATGAGTCACCTTTACTTGTACTTTTTTCTTCTCTCAGTTATTTGTATATATCACATTGTTTTGTGATTTGTACATTTCTAAATCTAAAATATTGATGATACTCAAAATAGTTTTGAGCAACATTAAATTAAGAACCTCTGGTTTTGAGATACAAAGAGAGGACCTTGCAAGTAAAAATCAATAAGTTTTTTACTTTCTAAAGGATGCAGATTCATTTGTGTGGGTAGCTATGTTGAGATCGCAGTGTGATTTGACAATTTTTTTTTTCCAGTAAGTTATGTTAGTTTTTGGTTCAGCTCTGCTTAGCATGCATAAGTAATTTTAAAAGATTTTGTGAGGCCTTTCAGCAGCTCAGAGCTTTATTTTGTATTATTGTGACAAGCACTGAAAAGTTTATTCCAGTATATTATGGGGAAACATGCTGCTCTGCTGTTACTACAATCATGGCCAGATCTGGGGTGGAGCTCTGTAACCTCCTGAGTGTCATCCCACTTGATCTACACAAAATGCACTGCACCAGGCACCCTGGCTGTACTACATCTGTGGCCATGATCCCTGTGGGGTATTTTTGGCCAAATTGCTGTTTGCCAGGTGTATTCACTCCTTCAAGGTTCAGTCTGTACTTTTAATTGTGCTCCACTTCCCCTCCTGCTCAGTGAGTTGACACAGAGAGGAGGGGCAGGGTTATGCACTTTACCACTGCTTTGATGCTCTAAAGACAGCTTGGAAAAATCAGTGGGTGTAAGTTTGTGTAGGGAGAGACTGTCCCAGTGTTTCCCTTTGGACTGTGTGAGACAAAGGTTGGATGTTCCAGGTTTGTACTGTGCCAGGGCAGTTGGCTGTGCTGTGGGGCTGAGTGGGGACTGTGGGGTGCCAGTGGCACCAGTTCAGGCACGTGGCCCTGCTTTGCACCACGTTCATCTTGACAATCTCCTGGTGTCTTTGCCTTGATCCTCAACACCTGAGTGGAGTGTAGGGCTCCAGGCTTCCAGCTACAAATCATGGCAAATCACAGCTGTCACCATTGCCACTCCAGATAAATGCCAGGCCATTACCAGGTGCCATTCATCTTCTACACCTGCTCATTAGCTCTCTGCTGGCATCCAGCATCCCTCTCAGAGGAGTCCCCAGATCCCAGAGATACACCTACACCCCTTCAGGTACCTCGTGTAGCCACTGGGGCTTGGGCAGTCATGGCTGGGCTGCTGCCAGAGACCTGCTGTGTTCACTGTTTGTACTAGAACCAGAGGCACAGGGCTTCTCAAAGCTGGCAGTGATGAAGACTCAGCTTAAAGTACTCATTTCTATCTAGAAAGGACCTGAGTGAAGGACTGAGTGCCCTGTTGCGTGCTGAAGGACTGGAAAATAGAAGTGGATTTGTTTGAGTTTGAGTAGTGTCCTCCAGCAGGAGTGGGAAGAAGAGGCTTGATCTACTTCAGAGATTAAAAAAAGCCCCAGAAAATAAAACTTTCTCTGCCACCTTTCATACATCAGGAAGGAAGTTAGAAGCTGATAAGGATGAGCAGGATGCTTGTGTGTCATTTAGTGTATTTTTCCTTGATGAGAGATAACTTCTAGAGTGGCAACAGTACTTTTAAATCTTCATTTTCTGTTGAAAAAGAAAAAGGCATTACTTCCTTTATTTTTCAGATGGAGCCTAGGTAATCACAGCTGGGCATGTTGGTCTACACCAGCAAACCAGGCACTTCACTTTCTTTTACTCTGAGTCACTCCTAGCTGGTTTTACATATATTTTTGTTTCTTTGTTCAACCTGAACAAGTATTTTGAATCCATAGATCATATGTCTTGGTGGTGCTCTTTAGAACTGGAAGCAGGTAGAAATTCATCAAGCTGCTGAAAATGGATCTGGGCAAAAATACATCTCAGCTGCCCTAATAGGCAGTGCTCTTGTAGACATTGCCAGTGGCCTTTGGATCAAACAGCAGAGAAATGGCTTCACAGGAAGAGCCCAGGAAATTCTAACTAGGTAATGAGTAGTGGCTCCCTTTTGATTTACAGCATGGCTTTACAATCAATCTATAAAGCTTTGAAGAGAAAAAAATAAAACCTCCAAGGGAAAGGAAAGGGCCATACAATTAGTTGCTACTGTCTGCTTACTTGTCTTCCCTAATTCCGAGAGCGTGTGCTGGAAATGGATGATGGTGTGCAAAAATCTCAATATTGGCCAATTCCTTTGTAGCTTCCAGCTGAGATATGGTTCACATCATGCTGGTTCTTGGAGAATATGCAGTTTCATCTTAGCTACAGATTATGTGTACATAGGTGTAGTTGGAGGAATTTGACAAGGGTTGCATGTGTGATGTAACTTCCAGCCTCTTGTATATCAAATTCCTGCTCTGATCTCCGTTTCTTTCATCTCCAGCCTGTGTCTTTCTTGAAAGAATTGGATGGTGAAGTGGATGTGATAGCTTGCAGAACCACATTCAGCAGTGGGTGTCTTTTTTTTTCCCCTTAACTCAAGCAAATCACTGCAGTTCAGAAAACTTACTCAGTAATATTGCAGTGGAATTTGGATTTAGAAATGCAGTTTGTAATTGTCAAGACACCATTTGGTGGAGACTGCTCAGCCGTTAATTTGTTTGAAGTTGACACTTGAGTTGAGAGACTAATAGCTGCCTGGGTGCATTGCTCAGTTTGGAATCTAATCTGTTACAGAGTTTGGCTGTAGTGCAGCTGTGGGTGTAGTTTGTTATTTTTATGGCTGGGGGGGCAATGCCATTGTTTGGGATTTTTTTTTTGGCACATTAATAAAACTTTAAGATAACGAAAAGCTGATCTTTCTGATCTTAAAGTTTTAACATGTGTATTAGAGCAGTTGTTTCCACCAGTCAGAACAATTTATTTATTGTTAAAATCCAGAAAACTTGTGTTTTCATCATGTGAAAAATTGAAAGAATTGTTCAGATGTACAGGTTTGACTCCTGTTTGTGCACAGATGCTGTCAGTGTTCCTATACTGACATGCAGATAATGTCAGGGGATTTTACTGCACGTGACAGACCCTTCTAAAGGGACTTGTAACAGGGATTTGTTTGGGATTTTTTTGAAAAGTGGCTGCTAACTTGCATATATGATCTTCATTTCCAAAACTGGTAATTTCCTAACTGAGCTAAGGTAGGTTTTCATTCCTAGTAACAATCTATCTAGCTTTATTTCCTCATATTTCAAATTAACTTATTATATTTTATTCATAATAAAATCGTTTTTTTCAGCTCACATAGAAATATTCATTTCAGTGTTAATGATGATGTAGGCATGGATTAAAATGTTTTCCCACCCCAGTGTTGGAAAGATGCTACTTCTTTGGTAGCTGAATTTGTTTTGTTGTCTCAGTTCTTAATGTTTTCCCAGTCTGGCAGCCTTGGGGCTGTGCCCACTGCCCTGGGGAGCCTGGGCAGTGCCAACCACCCTCTGGGTGGTTGTTGTTGTTGGTTGGGGTTTTTTTTGGTTTTGTTTTGGTTCCCCCCTCAATGCTTTCTTGCCTCCACCCCTTCATTATTTCTGTGTCAAGAATAATTGTAACTTGGAGTGCAAACTGTGAAATATTCGATGCTCTGTGTTTTACATAGTTAATAGAGGTACTAGATCCCCAAAATATAAATCAAACCATGTAACCTATTGTGCATTACGTAGGAGAAACAAAATATGAAATATTTTACAATGCAGAAAGTGCATGTGAATCAAACTTTTGTTGCTCCTAAGGGATACAATTTTGACGATTTTACGAGGTTGCAATTTATTTGTGGGGTGAGATGGCACGTGGTTTTGATACAAGTAATGTTCACACAGCATTCTGCCAACAAAAATACATTCTTAAGGCTACTAGTCTTGCTGATTTGTATTGTATTGTAGAGCAAAGTATCTGTTTAACTGCCCAGAAGTGTGGCTCTCTGAGATATACTTATAAATACTGGTCTGAGTGTGAACAACATAAGCTTCCAGTCTGTGCTGAGGAACATCTTTAAGGAATAATAGAAAAAAGAAACCTGTTAAGAATTGGGGAAAGAAGGGGGAAGCTGTATTTTTTTTCAATACATATCTGATCTTATGCAAAAGACTCAGAAAAAACCATTGGCCTTGAGACTTTGTGCAAGAATGGTCTGATGTGACTGTTTGAAGAATGGGGCTGTTGATGGGAACAATGACATTTCATTGAATAAATACTTTAAACTGTTGTCTTGCAACATGGCTGAAAATACAACTTCACTGCTTTCCAGACTTACAGTGACATTAGACATCATTTTAAATTCCCAGCTTCATTTTTAACATCTCTGTTTTCGCATCCTGTTTCTTTGAAAGTGCTTGAAAATACTTGGCTGCTGGTTTTGCTGTCTAAATTACACCAGAGAGCAAGTCTGCAAGCTTCTTTATTTCTTCCTCCTTCCTTTCCTCTTCACTTGTGTCTTTTCAACCTTTTCTAGTCTGTTTTCAGCCACGTTCAATGTACTAAACCAAGGAAAGATGTCTCAGGGTATCTGTCCCACTATGGTGCGTGTGTTTCTTAGAAATGTGGGCAGATTATAACAGGCAGTAAAGAACCTCAGAGAGGATAGTTCAAAAAATAGTGGTGAAAGGAGTGAGGTCAAGAAATTTATAAAGTAGAGAAGCTGAAAAAAGTTGAGATTAGAGTAGAAATTAAAAATACCCGAGCTCAGAATTTTGCTCGTTATCAGCCTGATCTTTTGTTTGTTCCCGTTTAACATTTTGTCCTTCTAAAAGTATCATGGAATGACAATCCCTTATTGCAGGGAGAACTTAAGGCCTCTTAAGAGCTGAAAACCTGTGGGTTTTGAATGGTTAAATTCTGAAAGAAATGAAGCTGTTTAGAGTGTTTTCAAGATCTGGGGGCTTGGCACGGGGCTTGCTCTGTTCAATATTGCAGAGTGCCGAGAGATTCAGGAGGGTTTTCCACAGACACAGGGCTGTCAGAGCCTTTGTTAATGAGGGTTTGTGCCAGTTGGTTGGAAAGAGACCAAAAGGAATGCTGTTATTTTTTAAATAGCACTAGTTTGCCTCCAAAATGCGTTTTCTTCTTTGGCAAAGTTATCAGATGATGGAAAACCTGAAAGGTGTGATGTAATGAAACTGGGTGCATGGGTGAGAGGAGAATGGAATTCAGTACTCTAGTCAGATTCTGTGTATGTTTAACACATTATTTGTATGTATTTCTGATTTTAGAGGATGTAAGTGTGCACACACATGCACCTCTCTATAATATTTAAAATTGCTTTAAATAAGCCCTGCTGTTTGTCTCCTGTGTCCTTAGTCTGCAGCAGCAGATGTTTGTGTGCCATCCATAGCCTGGGAACACTGAGTTGTTTCCCTCAGCATGGTGGTGAGGCCACTGAAATGGGAATTACCCAGCAGCACATCCTAGATTTCAGTATCAGTAAATACAGGTGGGCAGGAAAATGCCTGAGCAGCACACAAAGATTTAGTGGGGATTTGGTGTGTGGTTCTGATCTTTTGTCACAGAAACCTAGGCAATATAAAAATCGGTATTTATAATTGCATTCAGGGGTCTTGACTTTCAGAGTGATTGGAGAAGGTAAGTGCTGCTCTGAGTCAGAGTTCAGGATTGTGAGGAGACTTGGCTGAACGATACAGAAGTCCAAAGGGATTAGGGAAAATGAATGCTACTAAACATAAAAACAAGTAGAAGTAAATATGGATATGATCTTTACCCAGCAAAGAATTTACACAAATTTTATGTGGACCTGTTGTTACTGGAAAAATCCAGTGTAGAGTAAATCAAGAAGTGGTAAAAACAAAACCAGATTCCTCAGGGTAACAGGGTTTTCAGGAAAGAGGAGCGGGAAAAGGGAAGAAAAAGGGTTGCATTTTAGTTGTAACAGTGTGAGAAGCCACTAGGATGTCATCAGGTTGGTAAATTGTTATTTGTTTGCTTTTTTTTTGGTTTATTCCTTTTATTTTATTCCTATCAAAGAGGGTAATATCTGAGAGTTGTAGATAGCAAACTCAGAAGCCATATATGGCTTATATTTATTTTAAATGGGAGTCCTTAGGAAATTAATTACAAATTGGCCTGAATATATGATTTTATCTGGGGTTAAAGATTCCTGTTGTGTGGGTGTGAGGGCATCAAAGCACATGGTCAACAGGAGGAGAGGGAACAGCCTCCAGCTGTGCCAGGGGAGGGTCAGGTTGGACATCAGCAGGAATTTCTCCCTGGAAAGGGTGGTCAGGGTTTGGAAGGGGCTGTCCAGGGAGGGAAGGGAGTCCCCAGCCCTGTTAAATGTTATCCTTAAGCCTCTCCTTTCCTTTTTTCCTGATGAAGAGCAGCAGCAGTAATTCCACTCACTTACCTGAGGAAGCCTGGAGGAGCTGTGTTTTCCCAGAGGCAGGCTCAGGCTGGCGAGCTCACCTGGTGCACGAGGAGCTGCAAGTGAAATGGATTCATCTGTTTTTGTTATCCAAGCTAACAGGGTATTAAAAGTAAGACTAGAGAGTGAAAAATAGATTGGATTCTTTTCAGCTTAGATTATCAAAGGAGCTGCTTTTAATGCAAGGAAAGACCTCGGTTTCAATTTTGAGAAGTGCTGTAGTCCCTCTTCCATATTGCCTTTTCAGTAGAATTTAAGCTTTTAAAGCCTAGATTTACAGGGCAACTGTATCTTTTTGGGTAGAGTATGAATCAGTGCTGTAGTGTTTTGGGATATGGGCTTAAATTTCCAAGATACTTAGATGCTTTCTGAAATGACCCTCCATCTTCTCAGCTAGTCTTAAATTAAAAGCCTGTAATATTCCAAGAGGGGCACGAAGAGATGCTGCTGTTGAAAAGCAGTGGCAGAAGTTTCCCATTGTTTGTTCTAATACAAACACTGCTGTGCTACAGAATACAAACCTGGAGCTTCAGAGAGCAATAAAGGGGCACTTTGAACATATTAGTAATAAAGAAGAAATTCCAGCATTTCTGTGATCACTTGAGCCCTTCTCCAGTAGCTGGTTTGGGTTATTTGGGTTTGGAGTCCTTTTCTGGTTTATGTTTTGTGGGGTTTCAGTTTATTTTTTGAGATGGATGGTGGCAAACGTGTCAGAAACGAAGAGGAAAGTTAAGTGCCAACATGAGCTCTGTGCTTTTTTAAACAAAATCAGGAACTGCTGCAAAACATCTTAGTTTGCTTTGGATCCTTTCTTAATGTGAATAATACTGATGTCCTGTCATTGGCTCATCAAAACTGGGTGTTTACCCATGATGATTTATATGTCATGAAACTTGTGTATCTGCCCAAATAAAAGTTAATTCTACTTGACTAGTCCATTTTAAATACATAAACCCAAAAATGACATAAAACCAAAGAATGATTTGATAGCACAGGAAATGTTATTTAAAAGCTACTGTGGTCTTTCCAGCAAAGCTGCTGTATTTCCTCCTTTCCTATAGCAATTTTCTGGTTGGTTCTGTGTCAAACCATCTCCTTTGCCTCACTCATTCTTGTAGACCTTTGCTCCAGTACCTGTATTAAGTAATTTTAATTTATTATGATAAGCCTGTATACAGTTTGCCATTCAGCAAAGTCCTTGTCACTTTGCTGTAAACAGTGTCATGTGATGTGACCTAACCAGTTGTGACAGCAGAGAGAGTTCAGCCACAATGTGGCATTTTAAAGTTATTTACAGTGCTTGAAGGTCTGTCTGGGTACAGTATCCACTTAATCCAGCCTAAATCTAGGGAGCTGTCTTCTGGTTGTGCCACTCTGTCTAACAGCTGTTAATAATAGCTGTTCTAGTCGCCCTGTCTTCTGACTGAAAATCTATCTGGAGCTCTTACATCTCATGAGGCAGGTCAAAATTGACATTTTTTATTGATGTTACTGGTTTCTGCTGAATACCTGGGGACAAATAAAAGCTACTGAATTCAAAAAATGAAGGGAAAAAGTAATTTGTTTGGTCAACTGACATCTGTAGTTAAGTAAGTAGTCCCTTTAAAAATACAATGTTTTGTATATATATATATACACATATATATATATAATTTCATGATTAACTTTATTAAATGAAGCCATGATGCACACAGATCTCATGTAGCACTTCCATTTCTTTTTCAGTGAGTATTAAAAGTGGAAAAACTGGGCATATTCGTTTCATGAGGAAATGGATGAACTTTGTTGGCTGAAAATTTTAATATCCATATGTGTATTCAATATAGACATTGCAAAGAGTACTTTAAATTTTGGCAGAGCATCTGCTTCTAATTTACACTTGGGGTGGGAGGAGAGGGAGCAACTAGTAGGTGCAGACTAGGGTTATGGCTGATACCAGGTTGAATTTGTGAGAGAAACAACAATGACAGTGCTGATAAGAAGTTCCAGTAGTGGAGGACAAGTATTTAATTAATGTGAGTTAATGTGGTGCTATGAAGGACATCGTATTAAAGAACCCAGGGTTTAATTTTTTAAATTAGATTACATATGGTTGATAAAGTTAACTCCATGGCTGTAATATATTCAGCCTTCAGCAATGCATTTGACTTATTATCACACAACATTCAGATTAGCTGTATACAATATTAATAAGGTTCACATTAAATGGATTAAAGCCTGGCTTACTGACAGAAGTGGTTGTCAGGAACGAGTCATCTCCTAGTGCTTGTTCTTTTTTTCACAAGGGGGGGTTACAAAGGAGATGATGTTAAATCTGATGGCATTTGACATCTCAGAAGCAATTTCTAGGTCCCAATTAATCATATGGGTGTAGACCTTTGAGAGTTAGTAGGTCATCAAAATGATGGGGAAGTTTGAGCAGTAAGATCTGGATCATTTGATCAGTTGAGCTTATTAATATAAATTTTTTTTAAATATAGACAAGAGAAGTCATAAGTTTAAGAAGAAAGAATTTAGATGAAAGCTGGAGAATACTGCACTCGTGATCTGGAAATAATTTAGACACAAGAATCTGCAGACAACTGAACACATCCTTTGTGTAGTAAACTCTCAGAAACAGCTAATGAGATTCTTGTGTATACATCAGAACAAAGGCTTAATTACCTCGGGGGGAATGACTCTAGTCCAAGGTAATGTTCTTTAAATCTCTCTCTGTAGTACTTCTGTGTGTGATGTCAGTGTGGAAAGTCACAGCTAATGTGACTCATGTCAGCTCCATTTTGGAAGTGATGGCAAGGAACAGTTTTTCCTTGAGAAATATGAGGGCCCACACACTGCATTATCCAAGAATAGCCATTTTGGTAAATACAGACAGTCCTTTAAGGAGTGCTCAGGTGCTCTTGGGGGCTACTTGGGTGATTAAAGAAAAAGCCCCCATGTGTGTAGTAACTGGATAGTGAAACCAGACAAAACTGAATAGAAACTGAGGTGCACAGATAAGATAAAACTGATGAACAAGGGAAATGGCAAATTCTACCTGTTTAAAGAATCAGCACTTTTCAAATGGAGAACCAGCTTGTTTTGGTAAAGACTTTTCTAAGGAAGGACTTAGGGAAGTGTAAAGATGTGTGTGTCTGAGCAAACTGATGGGCAGCTTCTTAAACAAGTGGCATCAGGACAGAACTTTTTCTTTCATTTTCCTAACAGATCTGAGTATTCTACTGTCAGCCAAGGACTGGAATTGTTTTATTTGCTAGTAGTGGAGGCTCTGCAATGCCAAGAGCGGAGTGACTGAAACATCCTTGGAGTTTGAGGCGTGCAGTGAAATGTTAGGCTCATTTACAGTTGGGTGATATTATCTTTCTAATCCTTACAGTTTTAATTCTTTCTAACAAAAGCAGTAGATCTGCAGGAACTGATGAGCACTGAGCTGGGCAATTTTCTATGTGTCACTCATGAGCAGGCAAGTGGATTTACCAAACCTTGCATGACAGCTTCAGTTGTTGAAAGTTCTGTTGAGGGTGTTCTTTCCCTTCACTTTCACCCAGATGATGATTCACACTCTGGATCATGGACTGAGGGAATCATGATCAGTGTTATGGATTTCTTCTTGAGCTCAAGAGCTGTTGGAATCATCTCTGCTGAATGCATTTCATTTTGCTCCCCAGGTCTTGCAGAGGTGTTTGTTTAGCAAGTTGTGCACTGTCTTCTTAGGAGTTGAAATTAGTTAATATGTTTTTAAAGCTTTATTCTCATGAGTTTAGCTTTGCAAAATTCCCCATGATGAGCAGAAGACCATGAATGTTGGAGTTTCCAGGACAGCATGAGGGGGGACATCTCTTGAAAACACTTTCTGGTCCTGTTATATTAGATTGACTTGAATTTAGCTTTCTGGTCTGTTGGGACAGAAGATTGTTGGAGACTCAACAGATTAGTCTGGACACTTTTAGCCATATAATGGTAAAGTGTTGATACATGTTTTCTTTACTCAGAGTCCTTTTCAAAGACTTATAAGTCCTCTCTAGATTTTTACAACCGATAGTTCATAGCCCCAAGAATAGATCCTTGGAATCATCTCTCAGGCTTGGCTCTCAAAAGAGTAATTCCAGCGGATTGAAGAGGCAAGTGTTTGAAATTCAGGAGACTATAAAATTGATTCTTCCATAAAGAAGTAATTTGTGGTAAATGGTGTAGTCCTCTGGGCAGCTATTCACTCATTTTATGTGACCAGGACCCCTGAAACATGGTCAGAAGGATTAGAGAAGGACACCTCTGATCTGTTATTTATCTGTACAAGCCAAGAAACCTTTTCTTTTCAACAACACAGTATCTGAGGGCAGACCCAACTGAACACACCATCTTACTCAGAGCTTCTGGGAACAGGGAAAATGCAATTCTAAGAAAAGTGGAGTTAACTAGAGGATTCTGAAATACTTAACCAGCTCTTCTGTATTTAGTTGCATGTTCTCTGGTAGGGAAGCAGCAATGCACCACGTTACTCCAGGAAGCGTGTGGGTTGCAGGGTTCTGAGTTCTGGGAAGTAAAATTGTCTGGCATGAGCATCCTCCAAGAAAGTATCCTCCCAAGAAGATGTTAGTCACCTCTCCCTTTGCAGTGTGCTAGACTGGCTCAGCATGAAAGCAGGTGGCCAGCTGGCATTTCCCTCTGTGTCCTTGCTCTGTAGACTGAGAAGGAAATCAGAGCATTTACTGGCCAAAGTGCCACCTTTAAACAAAAGCAGCTACTGGTTCATTTAAATGAACCAGTAAATTAAATTGAAAGTAAGACAAGCTGTCAATATATATCTGATTTGCTTCTGTCAGAATGCTGTTTCTGGTGTTGGCCTTATACCTGTCCTTCCCCAGCGCTTCTAACAGCTGAAATATTTCTTTTTCTTGAATATTTCTTCTGGTTTGTTATTACTGTGTGTGCAGTCCTTAAACATATTTGTCCTTGGCCTCAGTGCTGTCAGGGCAACATGGGAGACAGGAAAACCAGTGATGTGGCTGGGAGAGCAGGTCACATGAGGTGATACAGTCCTAGTTGTCTGCTTGTCCCTTGTGTTGGCACTGCAAGATTCCTGACATGGTGGAACAGCAATCAGATATCAGACACAATAAGTGTGAGATGTTTGTTTTTTTTTTTTTCCCCCCCAAGTAGATCTACTGCCATCTTTTAAAAAGTAAGGAGTGTTCTCAATAAACCTTGATCAAGCTCGTTGCTACATCAGCATTTGTCGTTGTTAAAAGTATGAGTACATATATATTCCAAATGACCTTTCCACACATGCTCTTTCAAGGAGATACAGCTCATATACTCTTCGTAATAAGCTGTTGTTCTTGTTATTTCTTCAGAATATAAATGGGCAGTGCACTTTATAAGGTAGTAAAATGTATTTCCTGCCCCCAAGAGCTTGCTCTATAAGCAGGAATAGACAAAAAGGGAAATGAGAGGATTTATGGAAACCAAACTAGGCAGCAGCTTAAGTCTTGTTGTGTGGTTATTTCAGTATTTGTATGTTCAGGGACTTCATGATGGATGCGTGTGGAAAACAACTACAACAGTGTGTTAAATGCTAAATGTTTTTAGAGAAAACTTGAAATAAACTGAAATACCAGCAATTTCGTTAATATGTCCAAACAGGAGAAACTAAATTAAATTTAATATATCTGAGTCAGTAGAAATAATAATATACCTTTTTGAATATTTGTAAAGTACAATTTAATGGGCAAACAGACTTCTCCTATAAACTTATTGGTTTCCTCATGTTGAATTCAGATCACTGAAAGCAGTGAAGCCCTAAAACTGAATTTACAGTGATGTATAACTACTTAGAACATGCAGAGCTTAGAAACTTCTTTAATAACTGTAATTTATCATGTTTTAGTTTGTCTTAGAAAGACAAAATCTATTGTAATAACTGGCAATTTTAAAGGTTGAATTGCTGCAGGATATTGAGTGTTCCTGATCAGCTGTCTATACTCTGTGATTCAGAAAGAAATAATTTGTTGCATATTTGCTTTGAAAACTGACTTAGCCATAGTAAAGAACAGCTAAACCTTTAACACTATTGTATTTATAAGTCTCAGGCTCCCATTAATGCAGATAATGGGGAGCTGGCTGCAGTCAGCATGGGATGTTCATCTATGACCCTTCCCTCCCAGATACCCTAATAAAAGGAAAATTCATGACTCTTCCAATAACTAAAGCATCTTTTGGCTTGTGCAGCTTCCTAGAATTATAAAGAAATGAAAAAGGAAAATTGGTAAGATGCCACCTTGTATTTTTTCCTAACTAGCAGGTTTTTAGTGGCCTTGTACTTTGAGCTGAAGAAGCTCGAAGACATGCAAGTGCAATAATAAGGATAAAGCATTTCTCTTTATTATGGTCAGTTACTACTAATCTCCTTTTAGAGTTTTAACTGGGATTTATAGGGATTCATTTGTGGTTTAGGTTTGGAGATAATTAAGTACCTTTCTGCTGCAAAGAAGAAATGGAGAGAGAATTGGCTCAAAGCTAAAGAAAGATTCCAGTACTATCGCATATATTAAACTTTCTTTTATTTGGTTGTCACCCCAATAGGAATGATTAGTGGGTTGTAAAGAAGGAAAATGTATTGCATTACATCTATTAAAGCATGTTTTATGTGTAACAGTAATTAAAATATAATTGAAATCATGAGTTCTTCTAATTATTGGCTTTACATAATGCATAGTTAAAGAGTGAGCATCTATAAATGTGTCCTTTTTACACATCCAGAAATGGTTTGCTGGCAGCATTTTAATTAAAGATGGATTAGTTAAAATGCAGTTTAATCATTCTGTCATCAAAGGATTTAGACCTCATTAATTAGCTGTTGATAAATAGGTTTAAACTACAAAAAAATTTAATTTAAAATATGCCAGTTGTGATCTAGAATTATTAGAGCTGGAGATGGAGCAATGAGTCTAAGAAAAATTTGTGCCATCTCTTTCCGTAATAATAGATTAAATATGAAATGTAGACCAGTGCAGAACTTAGTTCTGCCTTGTTAGTAATGGATGTGACTCCAAGTGGTCGTTGGAATTGATGAAGAATTAAAACAGAGACTCTTCATAGTGATCACTGCTTTGTAATGCAGCATTGGGATCCGTTTTCCATTTCTGTATTTGGTGAAGATTGAAAACTCCTTTAAAAATCCTTCTGTTCTGGAAAATGGATGAAAATAAATCCTGGATTCAAGGGTTTATAGCTTCCTCATTGCTGTAGAGGAGCAGTGCAGGAGGAGCCCCTGCTACTTCTGTAAAACCACAGGGCAGGGCCAAACTAGCAGAGGCAGGAGCAGGAGCATTGGGAAGGTGATGTGATGTTGTCACAGTGCAGGAGGACAAGTTCTCACCCTGAAGTGCATGTTCTGTGCTCCTGGTGCCCGTGCTGAGCCCCCAGCTGGAGAGCAGCTGAAGGGAACTGTTTTCCCTGCTGTGGCAGCAGCTTCCAGAGCTGCCCACAGGGTCTGTTCCTCTGTCGGCTGTGGGATGGTTACCACAGAATCCCAGAATGTGCTGAGCTGGAAGGGACCCACAAGGATCATCAGTCCAACCCCTGGCCCTGCACAGGCCCAGCCCCAAGAGTCCCCCCCGTGCCCCAGAGGATCATCCAAACCCTCCTGGAGCTCTGGCAGCCTTGGGGCTGTGCCCACTGCCCTGGGGAGCCTGGGCAGTGCCAACCACCCTCTTCCCTACGTTGTGTCCCCCCAAAGTGCCCCAATGTTGAGGTGAGGCCGCCCCAGGGCAGAGCAGAGTGGGACAGTCCCCTCCCTGATGCCCCAGGACAGGGATGTCCCCCCTGGCTGCCAGGGCACTGCTGGCTCAGGGACAACTGGCACCCACCAGGACCCCCAGGGCCCTTTCCCTGCTCTCCAACCTCTCAGTGAGTTCAGCTTCACTCCTTGCAATGGTCTAATCACAGCTGCAGTGCAATCATGGACTTTCCTGTACTAGTTAGGCCTTTCTGTCAGTGCCTGGTTCTTGGACTGGCTGGAGCTCTGGTGCAATCCTTTGGGTAAACTTTATTTGTGTTCTGTGTCACAGCCCCTTGACAGACTTAGCAGATAAAAAGAAGACATGTCCTCTGCTGACAGAGCTCACACCTACTGCCACTGAGTTCTGCACATGAGAAAAACAGAAAGAGAGGTAGACCTGGGCTTTTGAGTTTGTCAGAATTGGCATTAAACCTTTATATTAAACATTTGTATTATGACTATCTTAATCAGCTTAATTACTGTGAAACACTAACTGTATTTCAGCAGGATTGATAGTTAAGGCTTTCAATAGCTTAATAGTCATAATATTTGAATCCACAAATCAACTGGGTTTTGTGCTGATGAGTCAAATAATTCTGACAAGCAATAGGTGACTTTTCTTAGTTGAGTTAAAAGAATTTCAGGAAAATAATAATTTGACAACCATACTTAAAGACTTTTTTAAAGGCTTCTTGAATGTTAATTTAAAGGTTGACTTACTGAAAAGCTCTATTTACAGAGCAGTCTGGTAACTGTCCTGTCTCTAGGGTACCCATTCCATTGTCTTGCCAAGCTTCTGGAAAAGCAGCAGCTGAGTATGAGTTATAGATTTACATAATTATTGTTTGCATTTGAACATTTGTGATGAAATGGCTTAGCTGAACTTCTGTGAAAATGAATAATTTGATGAATTTTCAGAGTGAGGTAGAGAAATGTTGCACCAGCATAGAATCAGATGAAAGACAAATCAAGTGAGAGTGGATATATGCACTTCTTTAAAACCACATCTGTGAAAGTTCTTGCCCTTTCCTCATACTGAAAAAAAAAAAAGGGATTTAAACAGTTAGAATACACTTACACCAATCTGTCTGGGAGGGAGAAGGGGAGATCATTCCAAAGGTGTTCTGAAACTATTGCAGTATCATAGAGTCAGTCACGTTCTCTGACCCCAAAATTGTTGAAAAGTTCTAGGTTTGCAATTTTTGGAATTGTTGAAAGGAAGAGCCATGAAATTAAAAAAAAAAAAAATAAAAAGAAAATGCCTGTGTGTGGGTGAGGAAAATGCCATTCCAGATTCTCTAAATTCACCACCCTGTGTAGCTTAGCCGAAAAGATGAAATATCAGCTCATGTCATATAATCTCTTCAGTTATTCTTTACATAAGACAGGTGATTTATAATTCCCAATTATGCAATTAAAATGCTAATTACCCCTCACCTAAACTCTCTGTTCTTTAACTGAGGTTATCAATTACCTTCAATCATTGCAAATCATACATGACATATGTTGACAGTGCCGAGTTCTGTATTATTTATGGACTCTCTGTTTCCTGTGTCTCTGGTTTCCAGGAAGCATTAATGGCTTTACCTTGGTGGACTTTGTTCCCTGAAGGAATGGTATTCCTTCTGATCTGTGTTGTTTTGTATCTGAAAGTATATCTGCATTTTGGGGTTCCTGCCCTGAGCTTTGGCTTGTCATCCATCCAGTTTATTACAACAAAGCAGCACATTTAGAAATCCCAACAGGAATTATTTATTACAGAGGTGAGCCCACCTACTTCTGTGCTGCTTCTACACAGCTCTTCCTTTCCTCAGAAATGTTCTGTGCTGTATTTACATTAATGTGCTGCCAGTTTCCTGTGCCAAAATTGCGGTTCTTCTACTCCTGCCCAACTCAAATAACATTGTTCTCTTCTAAGGTTCCGTCATTATGTAGAGTTTGCTGCACATAAAGAAAAATAACATAGTTAAAAAAAACCCTGCAAAATTTAGAACAGAATCTAGACGTTAGAATTCAGAAGGATCAACATTTAAAAAAAGAAAAAAACACATTATTTCTGCTTGTGCATGATAGAAATTAGGACAGTTGTAGATAGAGATGCTTCAAAGCACAGCTACTTTCAGTATCTCTGGTTGCTAGTAAGCTTCAGCAGCTCTGCTCCCTGAGCATGCAAAATAACCCAGCCAGTGGTTTGAATCTAAAAGCTTCATTAGAAGTCATGCAACCACTTGGTTTGAGAAGTCAGTGCACGGAAGTGGTTTTGTTTCCTGATTTTCATGGATCTGTAAGTTCTGTTCTAAACAATTTGCAGGCATGTAGAGCACTTAAATAATAACACTGCTTTCATAAATCATTAATTATGTTGTCTCCAAGGTGCAGAATAACTTTGCTCATCTGCTCATAGTGCTGTTTTTCTTGTTCTGCTGCAAGTTGGTAATCCATCCTTTGTTCATTAATAGTTGGATTATTCCTCCTACTCTTCTCCACTCTCCTTCTTTACCCTTTTGCAATGAAGTACTGACTCCTTTTTTTTTGCTGGTTTTTGTATTAAAACAACTTCAGACTTGTTTGGCAATACTGCAATGTGCTGTTGTGAACTAAATGAAAACAGGATTAGATAGGCTAAGCCTCTAAGCATCTAGTTGCCCATGGAAAATAAATTATATTATCAGAGTAAGTAGGTTAACAAAGAAAAATACTCTGTATTTAAGAACCTCACAGTTTCTGGTGTGGGATTAAGGGAAACCCTGCTCACTTTGCTCCTGCATTCACTGATGGGATATTACTGACACCTTCTCTGCTTTCCTCTGAGTGTGTTTCTTCCAGCCCAGTTTAATGTTAATTTTAAATGCTTTAGGCATCATGGACTAATTATATTTACTGTGGGTTAACAGTTTTGTGTTATTTGGAATTTATAGCTTTTTTGTGTGTCCAAGCGATCAAAAGAGTGGCTTTTAGTCCTGGTATAACCAGAGAGATCAGCTTTGGGATATTTGACCTTCTGTGTTTTGAACTGGAGGCTTTGTAAGCATTCAGGAGTTTTGTTTGGATGCATGCAGTGCTCCAGAAGATCTGGAGAGTAGCAAGTATCTACTCATTCTGTTATTTCTAAGGATGAAGAACTAATTATTTCTGAAAGGGGACTTTTCTCATGTCACTGTAGTCAGTGAGGCAGTTGAGACTCAGGGCAGTGGGGGTGACACTGTCTTGTGCCTTGGCAGATTTGCAGGGCTGGGGCAGGTGCACTCATGTCAGATTTACCTGAGCTGATGGTGGCTGATGCTTGCCTGTTTTTAAGTTAATGGAAAAAAGAGTGAGGTTTTTAAAACTTATCTATGCCATATTATACAAGGATATTGGCTGTCCCTGATGGAAATGTTGGATTTTTTTTTTTTTCAGCTGCATGAACATGTTTTTAATGAGTCATAGCCCAAAAAAAGTCAATTCAAAAAAGTAATGTGAGTGGTTTTACTAGCAGAAAACTCATCACCTGGCAAAGCTGTACTACCACCAGCTCAGTCTCATACATAACTGCTTCTTTCTAACTCTTAAAAGGAAGTCCATAATGTTTGATGAAACAATCAGGTTTCTGTTTTAGAAAACAGAAACCAAGTTCAGGCAACAGCTGGGTTATATGAAGCATGTGTTAATTTATTTGTTGCTTTTTACTGCTAATCGGGGAGTGCTGCAAAAGGTGAATACTGTTACTCGGCTGCATAGTTTCATATTAATTGCAACCATGAATATGTGATCAGTTGTCATATGGAAAAATAAACCCTGCTATCCTGCATCACTGATGATGGAAAAATGTTTACAGCCTTCATTATTTCATTTTTAAAGCTCTTTGGAAGGTTACTGAAAGTTGCTGTTTAGAGGATGCAGTTTATTCAATCATTTAAAGTGAGGGCTCTACAAAATACACTGAAAGTTGCTTCCTATAATGTGACTATATCATATAACAGTATAATTATTGTGCAAATTCTTTGTACATAGTGTCTACTCTTACAGAGTAGACCTTGCCTGCAGGCAAATGTTTCCATATAAAATGTCCATTTTTGTGAAAAAATGTCTGTGTCAGACCAAGTGACAGTTTAGATGATACATTTCATTAGCTCAATTCAGTGATATCTCCGCTGTGCTCTCACCATGTCAGAGTTTACCCTTAACTTCTCTGGCATTTGACCTACTCTTTGCCATTATTCATTTCTGGGGCAAAACAAACTTACTATTTTGTGCCTTGTAAACCACAGTATTTTGAGCAGAAAAGAGATCCTGTAAACAGCATCTCCCTGCTGAGTCTCGAAATGGAGGCTTTTCTTTCTCCCTGCGTGATTAATTTGTATGTTTTGTTTTGCTTCTCTTTAAATACTGTCATTTTGTGTCACTTTAAAATCCAGTTTGGATTTACAAGCGTGTAATTCCTTTAATATCCTTTGAATTTGAATTGTGTTCTGTGGATTTCTGCTGCAGAAGGACAAAATCACAACATCTCCAGTCTTTGAATGGCACCATTATCACTCTGTGTTAATGAAATGATTTCAGTTTTACAAGAAATGAGGTTTTGAAAGGCTTTCAGTATTATTAAAGGGAATTGGATTGTAACTAGAGCATATTTCAAAAAGAATGGAAGGATCCATGATATATGCTTAGCTCTTAAAGCACCTAATCCTATATTAATTGTGCTTTGGGCACATCTGCCCTCATGTGAGGGGGACTTTGACAGTGAAGATGAAAATGTTTTAATGCTTTTTAAGGCCAAAGAGCTCCTCCAGCAGGATGGCAGTGCTGTGTTGTACTGGGAAAATTGAGAGGGATTCTGCTGAAATTATTTTGAAGAGCTTTGTGCTGTCTGGCAAGCTCCTTCCCCAGTGAGGGGCTGGTTGGATTTCGCTTTTCCTGAATCTCCATGCCATGGACTGAAGGCTGCAGGAGTGAAAATAAGGCTCACAGATGTTATTGTATACCAAATACAGCAAGAAGTGGTTTTTCCAATTCCACTTCAGAGGGTTTGGCCAGCTTCAGCATTTTAACTGTTACCATCCTGTTTGTTCTGTGGTCAGATGAACTCCCCTTTGCCAGCAGTAATTTCCCTTTCTCCATTGAGTTGTTAAGGAAAGCAATTGCCATTTGGAGTTACTGAGCAGCACTTGAGGCCCTCTTCTCTACTGCAGAGTTGCTTAATGGCTCTGTGGAAACCCTCTGCAGGACTGCTGAGCTCTGGATGTGGGGGAATAGGAGCGTTCAGCTGAGCAGAAATGGGCAGAGAGCCTCCCTGGGGAGCTGGGGATTTACACCAACCCAGCTGTGCTCCAGCAGGGCTCACTTTGCTCCCTGTCTCAGGGTGGTTTTGCATAAATCATTAATTACCTCCTTTCTGTCTTCACAGCCTGTTCCAGCACTACTGCTACACTCGGGGTGGCATGCGCCACACGTCCTACACCTGCATCTGTGGCAGGTAAGTCAGTGCCTGGCACTGGACTGGCCAGGCTTTGTGGTCATTGCTCCTGTTAGGCATGGGATGTGTTTGCAAGTGCCACCAGAGTGAGTTGTGACCTGTTTCCACTGGAAAGGCCAAAGAGAAGTGGATGGTGCTGTCTCTTAAAAGAAAGAACTTGGTCGTAGATTCTGCTGCACTCAAGAGATTCTCAGTGACTGCTCCTGCTGCTGCTGCCAAGATCATGTTTATGCTCACATCTGTGCTGCTTTCTTATTAAATAGAGTTACAGAGAAGAGCTACTCTCTGCTGCTCAAAAATACTTTCTTTGAAATACACCTTAAGTATTTAATACAATTCTCAACATTCTTTGTCTCAAAGGTTAGGGCACAATTAAAATAATCTCTTTGGAATGTGGGAATCTTTTGCTCTCTTTCTCTTGCTGAATAGCTAGTGTTGAAGGTTATTGTATTTAGGAAAGTAGTATAAAAGTTCTCCCTGCAGTTGCAGAAATGCACAAGAGAACCATGTTGAAGAACAGCTGTGTGTTTTGTGCTGAGATTAATCTTACTTAGTGGAATTAATCTAATCAGAGATATATGACAGTTAGATGAAGCATATATGTTGGTATATATGTTCCACTTGTCATTCTGCTGCTACTGAGAAATGTTTGCCCTAAAGTGAAGTCACATACACTTACAAAAGATAATTTTGACATTAAAGACAACAATGCTATATTGCAGTGGAGGTAATAAGGACAATTAGCACCTTCACTTCTTTCTGCTGTTAACTGCTTATTTGTAAATGCAGTTTTCCAATTTATATGCAATATGCAAGCATGAGCAGTCTTAGGGAAATTGTGTATCTAAATTGTCTGAAAAGTTTCCTGGTGGTAAGTACCATCACATAACTTGAGAATTACATCCCACTGGAATGAGACTCCATCTCTGGGCTGTTGCCACAGGTGGGAGTGGTTTGATTTTGCACAGCCTTAATGACTTCACATTCTCTTACAGTGGATCAGAACCTGTGCTGCAGGATCTGGTTTGGGTGCCACATGGGCAAAGCCTAAAGTCACTTTGCTAATCCTATAGAAATATCCAAAGGATGCTGTGTGGTAGGTCCCCGTGACCCCTGGGAACAGACCAACTCTCCACAGCACTGACAAATTCAGGACTTGCATTACATGGCTCAGGGAGCCCAGGAGGAGAAAAGCTCCAAGAGTAGTTCAGAAGAGGATTAGTTCAGTAGTTCAGGAGCTTCCTGGGTGTCCTGTCCCACCAGGCTGGAGGGGCTCAGCAGGGCAGGGTGGTGGTGTCAGAGCTGCCTCTGAACTGCTGGAGGATTTAAAACAGAGGATGGAATGCAAGATCCAAACAATATTGTGACTGTTGTAGCTGGGAGCTGGCATTGCATCCTGCCACTAGAATTAAAAGTGCGGACACACTTGATTAAAAAAAAATAAATTCCGTGAGATAGAACATGAAGACTTTTGTCTAAATTTTTGTATTCTGACTATGAGTCCTCACTCATAGTCAAGAATGAATAATAATCATACATCTAAGCTAGGTCCTAATAAATGAATGAATTTAATTAACATAATAATGGCCAAAATAATAGACCTTTTTTATTACCATGAAAATATCATACATTGTAAATATTTCACTTAACTACATTTACAACTAAAAATAGCTTTTGCAATTAGGATTTTTGAGTAGTTATGTTTCATTCCATTCATGAGTTTTGTATTTTCCTGAACACTTAAAACTGGCATATTTTGACAGGATCTTTCCTTCTGAGATTACAGGAATGATAATAATCTCCGTAGAGGAGAATCATCTTTTCCATTGAAGTTTGTTATTCACATTTTAAAAAAGATACTGACTAAGCTGGAAATCTGAAGTAATCAAATCAAATCACCTGTCACCTGATGAGTGCATGCATTTGTTGCTGCCCCTGTCCAGTGTTATATTCTGGAGGAAATAATAAATGGACATATGCCTTATGTATTCACTATTATTATCAGAATAATCACACACATTGATCATTATTACAGGGCATCACCCAGAGGTTCACCCTGTGGTTGGTGATACTTTCACACACTGTTGGCTTGGAGTGGTTTGAAGCACAGACATGACCCAAGTGCAATTAAAGGAGAAAGGAGCCTTTGATGAGAATGGATATATTTAGCACTCATCTACCAAGTGTTGACTTCCAGGTAGTGTTCAAAGGCTAATGAATTATTCATTATAGTGTCTTAGGGTGCCAAGTAACCCTTTTTTACCAATGGGAAAGCAAAGGTAATCCACTCACAGTGTGTCCTGGTGACACTGTGGTGGATGGCATCCACTGGGAACCAGAGATTCCAACTGGAGTTGGGTGGAGGTGGAGGCATCAGTGTCTCTGCAACCACCTCAGAAGCCATGGTCAGCTGGTACCTGTTACTGTGGCAGCTTAGGCTGGTTCAGATCTTCCTGACAGATGTCTCTGTCAGATGACAGCTCTCATCAGATGATACCAGTGATTGGGAATAACGTTGTGCAGTGGAATGCTTTCCTCTATCTGAGGATCGCCGTAAGTGAAGCTTTTTGGATGAGATCAGGATACTTACTGAATCTGTTTTGCTTTCTTTCATTTCAGTACAACTTTGTAAGATTTCATGTCTTACATGAAAAAGTGGAGACAAGGGCTTCCTTCTGGATTGGTTCTATGATGATTTAAATCATGGTGGAAGTAGTTTGTGGTTCTAGTTAATGGTCTGTTGGTTTTTCTTTCGATGTTCTTAATGCAGAGCTGATAGCTGCACTTCTTGTAATGCTTGATGCTCAGCATAGTCCTGTTCTTAAAATATTGCTGACATTCCTCCTCTTTCTTCTAATAATTTGTTTTCAGGGTGCTTTCTGATCTAAAATGCATCTTGGGGGTTCATTTTCCTTTGCTGGTAACGGGAATCTCTTCCTACACTTTGCATCCTCAATGGTGTTAATTTGCAGCTTTTCCACTGCTTCATGCAATTCTTTCTGTAACAAACAAGTCTTTGGCACCTGTTAGAGGCAAGTTATTAAAGGAGTAAAAATTGATAGACAGAAACCTCTTGGAAGGTGTTCCAGGTTGGCTACCTGAGGGCAAGCTCTGGCACCCCTGCGTGTGGTGGTTTTGCTGACCAAAAGGAAGGCAGCAGAGCTGCCAGTGATCCTCACCTCCCCACAGCACTTCATCTTAATACCCAGCTTGGCACTGTAATGCCAGACCTTTCAGTTGTTGCTTCTTGGGAAATAAATAGCTTCTACAGGAAGGCTCGTTTGCTTTGCCAGTGGCTGGGGGTTTTGTTTAAATTGTTTTGAAGCCACCTGGAAAGTCCTGTTGAATCAATGTGAACAATTTCTGGCCAGCTGTAGCATTTACCTTGTGGGTACACATCACTTCTGTAGCACTGCTGCTAAAACATCTTGGGGCAGTGGTAAAGATGCATCCTGTGGGGGAGATTGGACATGCAGCTCTTGGCAGGAACCAACTGTAGGTGTTTTAGTTCGGGTCAGAAGTGTGTTTCTGTGGCGAGCTCTCCCACTCATCCTCAGCTGCAGAGCCTACTCAGAGCCAGGGACCAGTCCTGCAGTGCACATGCTGGATTTATTTTGGGTCAAAAACAGCTGGGAGAGCTTTCAGGAGCAGGTCTGGTGTGCCTGGGTTGCTAATGGGTGTTGAGGCCAGGGGAGCTGCCCGGAGCCAGTCCTGAGGGCGCAGTCTCCTCACTCCACTCACTCCAACCCTGCAGTGCCCGTGCTGTGCATATCTGGTCTTCAGCACCAACTGTGCTCCCCGTGCTCTGATCCCATGTGCACCACAGAGCCAAGATGTGCGTGACAGATAAGGAGCCTCAAATGCCAAGAAAGATTTTGGCTCTTAACGCTTCGCTAACGGTGCTGAAAAACAGATTTTTCATGCATCTCCCGTCACAGTTGGTGCTGAACCTCACAGAAATATTTTGTAGACTAAAACCTTTACATTAAAATATGCAAAAGAAGTCCCTCATCTTTGTGTTTTCAGTGGCTTTTGTTGAAAGTGTTTGTGCAGTCCTCAGATTTGGGTATATGAGTTATTTATGCACTGGTGTGGTGTATGACACCGAGGGTGCCAAACATATGATGGTAAGTAAACAAGCTGTCTGCAAATACATTAGCATGGAGTCATGCCCTTAAGCTTCATGATAATTTTTTAAAAGTTGGTCATAAATATATGCATGTGCTGTTTGCTTCTCCTACTTTATCCCTGTTTCTGGAGGGAGATAAGGAATAGTATCTGCAGCTAAAATCCTGACAGACTGCTGTGCAGTGTCTGAGTGAGCAAGGCAGCTGTTGGTGGGTTTTAATTATTTTTTTGTGTTTTTCCTTAAACACCAAGCGTGGGAGTTCACAAACGGTGTCATGCATAGCACCAAGATCATTCCAGTTGTTTCCAGGTGCCACCCTCCCAAAATCTCAGCCCTGCCCCTGGGAAACAGTTCTTCAGGCAGGAAATGATGCTGACAGTCCACGGCAGAGGTGGGAGCAGACTGCTCTGCTGTCACTCTGCTGTGAAAGGAGGCAGCTGAGGCTGGGAACACAATTCCCACTGTACAGGTTGCCTGGCACAGAAGGACCTTTTCTTTCCATTGCACTCCATTGCCCTATTACAGATTTTTTTCTTCACATGGAGCAAACTAATTTTGAAAGTGTCCTGGTGTGGAAAACTATTCCAACAGTGCCCAGGAGACAGGACATCTCAGAAAGAAGCTCATGTCTCTCTTTATCCTGCATACAAGTTTAATGGGGCCATTTTTAGCTATCTGCACAACAACAGAGGTTCCCAAGTCCAGTGTCCAGGAAGGAAAAAGCATCCGGCCAGTTGTGAAACTGTGTTTAAACCATTGGACCAGCAGCACGAAATTAGCCTTAAGTCTTAATTCCTAATTCTGTAGGGGTTTTTACCTCTTGATTTAACAGCTTTAATTTTTCCCTTTGGAGTGTGTATAATTTTAAGCAGTACACTTTGTATCAGAAAATCATTCCCATGTAATTATGAAATATCACCCTTCCCTGCCTTATTACATAGTGATTCTTATATGCTAAAAAATACTTAACAATAAATACTTATTGTTTTCGAAATATGGACGTGGAATTATTCTAAGATCATCAAGTCCAACCATTAACCCAGCACTGCTGAGTCCACTTCTGAACCATGTCCCCAGGTGCCACATCTACTTTTTAAATACTTCCAGGGACATGATCCAGCCATTTAGATTGAGAGCCTGCAGAAACTTACTCCTTTCCACTCCACAATGATTGTTTATGGAGTTACTGTATCTGAATGACTGATGATCTGTTAAATTGATCACATGTATGTGATCTTGAAGGTAATTTCTGTTTGGATACGTGCTTACTGCTTTTGTAATTGCACCTATCAGAAGTCTAATGTGAGAAGTACATCACATTTACTCCAGGTACAACAAAAGATTCATTGAAACTGAACCTCAGGTTCCTGTCACCTGAGATGTGGGGCTGTTCCACCATCACAACTTAAAAGAATCGAATTTGAGCAGAGTGACCAGTATGGTTCTGATGAAAGCTGAGGTACAAACTGGCAAGTCAGCTGGAGGAGTCAGAGAGATCCCACAGTAACCCTGTCCCAACACATGTATTTTTGGATGTGATACAGTTCTTTTAGCATTTTGAAGGAAAAAAGTGAGGGCATCAGTCTGAGGAGAACACTACAAGAAAAATAGGTAAAGCTTGAGATCTTTACCAGCCTTTTAACTGACGTGTTATAGACCTGGGGGAATATCAGTAAACAAGAGAGGATGCCAAGGGCAAATGTGGGTCACCAAACGGATCATGGAGCTTCAGAATGACAGAACAAGGGTCCATCCTTCTCTGGAGCTGTTTTATTCTTGTGAAACAGCAGTTTACTCTGAAAGATTCCCAGCAATAAAAATCTCTTCTTTGTAATGTGATTTTTTAATAAGAGGTAAGAGAAGAGTGACAGTTTTCATATCTGTTACTTGCTGCTGCCATTGTATGCTGGGAAGCTCCCTGAGCAGCAGGTAGTGCATCCACCCCAGCAGAGACCACCAGAGGGAAACTGGAGCTCAATTTTTCCAGTCCCAGCAATTCCTGGAGCGTTTCGAACATGTCAGATTTTACTCCAGCGGAAGTTAAGTTTGTTTTATGCCTCAGATTACTTAACCTCAAATAGGGAAACATATCACTTAGTAATCCAAAAAAAAAATCCAGATGGTAAAAAAATGGGTGTAAGTTGACAGATTACCTGTGCATAATTCCTTCTGCTCCTTCCCATCCCCAGCAGCTGGGCAGGGCTTGGGAGAGCTCTCACAGGCTGCTTCCTCTGTGAATATACTGATGTTTTTACAGTGTCCCTTCACAGTGTTATGTGAATGTGTGTGTTAATGTTTCTTCTCCCACTAACTGTGCTGCATTTTCTTTGTGCCTGCCAGTGGGGAGAACTCATCTGTTTTGCACTACGGCCACGCCGGAGCCCCGAACGATAGGACTATTGAAGATGGAGACTTGTGGTAGGTAAAGGGCTCCAGTTTGTTTGATATTTCTGTGTCACTGATGCTGTTTCCATACAGGAATTGCATGTACTCTTGGAGCTAGTTAGTAAAATGATGGCTGCATAATGGTAAGTCTAAATCTTTAAGATAGAACGTAACATTGCGTGCCAGACTAGTCTGGTTTCCTCCAAAAGTCCTGTGTACCTGCATCTATCTCTACAGGAGAAGGAGATACTGCTTTCAAACACTTCTGGGCCAGAGGCACTTAGAATTTAATTTAAGAAATGGCTGTATTCTAAGTACAAGGGTAGTTGCAAAACTGGGCATCTGAGTCTGCTCTTGAGCCTCAAATCCCAGCCTCGGCTCTGATGGTGGGGTGGAGGATCACGAGAGTGTTGGCTGCTTTTAGAGAATTGCATCAAATTGCAGCATGGATTAGGCCTTACAAATGCTTGTGTGCACCCAGGCACCCTGACATGAAAGTAGACTTTGGCATGTGTGAAGAGATCGAACTCATCTCAATCCAGGTTAGGGCAGGGTGCTTCTAGTTCTGTGTTGTGCCAAGAATTTCCATGAAGATTTTGCTCAGAGTTCACTGTTGCCATAATACAGCTGAAAATGCAGAATTAGTGTTGGAGGAGTTAATCTCTGATGTTCAGTGGAGGATTTGTATTGGATTACCTTTGTAGCACGTGCAAAAAGGGTGTAGGTGTGTATTTTCTCAGTGGAATGTAAAGGTGTGAAGAAAAGCAAATTAGTATTATCAGCGATAAGCTCAAAACCTATTACAGAAAACAAATTGAATCTCAGAAGTTAAAAAATATGACTTGTTGGCTAATGTTCCAGGCACATCTTCAGGTGCTGCAGAGTGAACTTGTGAAATTACAGATAGGTACTTTCTTTATGATACTGTAACAACTTTTTAAAAAGCTTCTTGTACAGAAGTTTATGTATTACCCTTATCTGTGGTTAATAGCTTACTAAACCCATCAAACACTGCTGTTAATTTATGGCTTTGATGTATGATTATGTTGTGTTTGAGTAGATAATATGCTGTGAGGGTTTTGTTGGATCAGGCAGGACACACCAACATGATACTTACTGTATCAGCTGTGTCATTCAATTAAATTTTAAAAGAAGGTGTGTAGCCTACCCACCTCTTACTGAGAGAAGATATGCCACAATGCATTATGGTGATGTTGTGTATTTGAAATAAAGGCCTTTAAATCTCAAGGGAGACCTCAGGGTGGAGGATATATGTAGGAACCTTTTATTTGCAGTGTCTGAGGACAGTTTAGGGGGTGGCTGTAGTCCCTCTAACCATGAGAGCACACACAAGACTCTTCACAAACTCTTATTTCCTGCAATATCAGCAAAATCTTTAAAAAATGTTTGGGTTTTATTAGCCTCGAATCTCTGAATGCCAGGAAAGCCTCATCCACCAGATACATTGATCACTTCAGCATTTCAAGTCTGCTGAGCAGCTACCCCACTTTGTAACCATCTCCACAAAGAGAACAAGGTTTAATATAGTTTAAAATAACCTCTTGTTTAAATGGTCCAGTTGCACCGTGGTGTTGATGAGATGGAGTTTGTCAGGTGTAGATTAGTTTTAGCAAACTGGTGCTCCATGTTTGGAGCACCTGCCTGGGCTTCAGTCTCTGCTCCTGCCTTCCCCCCTGACTGATACACAGTCAGACTCTGCTCCACACAGTTCTCTTGGTATTTTTCTCAAGAAAAAAGTAATAAGAAAAAGTAATTTAATGTCTGTAAAGACAATTTAAACATACACTCATTTTCCACAGTTAAAAATAGTGTTTCAGGGGAAAAAAAAAAATCTTGAGGTAGCTGCACTATCAGCATACAAATAATGCCAGGGCACTGCCTGGATTCACTGTGTGCTTTTACAGGGTCTAATTTGGGTGTAGATGTGTGTGTGTGCATAGAGAGCAGGGCATTAAAACCACAGTGTGCTGATTTGTGTGTGTGTGTGACATATGTGGCTTTCAATTAAGCTTTTTAATAGCTACTGGGAGCCCTCTGTTGGATAATCTTAGGAAACCCTGAGCACAGGCTTTGCTTTTGGTGAAAAAGAGGTACAAGTGTTTTAAGGGTTATTTCTGTTTCCCGCCAGTATTTTGGCATAAATTTAATTTAATGATTTATACACTTGTATGTGTATTGGGAGTCTGGGTACTTGGTATGATTTTTATTGAATTTTTCAGTAGAATTTCATGTCTTTTTCTTAACATCATTTAGTGGATGTGAATAACATTCATGAGTTTTGCAGAAATATGCTGCTCAGGTTTTTTTATGTACAAAGCAGTGCAGTGTCATTCAATAAGTCAAAAAGCACCTGGATAATAGAAAAAATACCTTTGGAAGACTTAATGCTTTGAGTGCATGCATTGTTTGCTCTTTTAAAACTATAAGTTACACGGGTTTGGTTGTGTCAAAAGGAGATCATAGGCCAAAATATTTGTGCTATTGCATTTTTATGTCTTTTTTTTAAGACTCTTAGTGTGACTTCTTCAAAAGCTGTGGCAGGCTTAGAACAGCCTGGTTTTATGATGTTCATTTTTTAAAATTAACTTATATCAAATGGGTTTATTGCTTCTGTAAGAAACTGGTATGGAATTGCATCTCTGATATTGCATCATAATCCACACTTTTTATAGGTACAGCTTCTGCACTAAAAGATCCCAGTGAAAAACAAGGGCTATCAAGAGAATTTCTGACAGTTCTGGTTAATACAGACTGTCTTGCTAAGCAGGGCTGTCATTTTGAGTCTATTAAATATTAAAATAGCTAAGTAGCACAAAGCACTGTGATTGACATAGAAAGAAATCAATATTTGTAGGGAGGGTTAGGTAGATACAGTCATTTAGCTGGTATGGATATTAAAAGTAAATATTACAATAACAGCAAGTAATTGTTTTATATAAAAGATTCATGTACTGTAACATCTGTGTGGTGAACATTTAAATTATAATGATCCCTCTGCTCTAAAACAAACACTCTTCCCAAGCAAGGGGAAGGTCAGGAAGGTCATCCAGATAAACATGCAGCCTGACCATCCCTGCAAATCACTGTTCTGGGCACTTGACCCTTTCACTTGGTATTAACTAAATAAAATCTTCTACTTGGAATGTTTCAAATCACAGCCTTCAGTGAAGACCAGGCTAATGCACAAATACTCATTTTCTTCTGTCATCTTAAACCTGTGACAGCCTGGATTGAAACTGAGCCCTGGACTGAGGTTCACTGCATTGTCTCAGGTATTACATTACTGATTGTATGCCAAGACACCTCCTGTTTCTGTGCTGAGGCTGTAACTTATTTTGGTGGTAGTAAAAAGTGGAGTCATAAGCAAAAGGACTTGCAGTTTGCAATTTCCTGCCCTGTACACAAGAGGCCTCCAGCATTTCAGGTAAGCAGAGGTCTTTCAGGGTTTGGTGAGGAGTAGAATGAAATTAAAAGTGGCTACTCAAGAAGACAAAATCCCAAATAAATTAAGGGAGTAGAGATCTGAGTCCCTGCTATGCACAAATCAAGAGCAAAGGGGGCTCCTGCTCATCGAGTGGCATCCCCTGCATGGCTCATTCTCCCTGGGGAAGTGTCTCATGAGCTCTCCTTGTGCAGCTGTTCTGCTTTTGTTCACACTGTGGAAAGATACTGTTTCAATGGTTAGAGAGCACTTGTGGGAGATGGAAACCTGCTTTCAGCTCTTCTAAACTGCCTCTGACTTTGGGTGGAAGTTACGACTTGAATGACTTGACCCTGGGAAACAGCATCCAGAGCAATTTCAGTCAGGGCCAGTGTGCTTCTGTGAAAAGCACTGGTCCCAACAAAACAGCACCTGCCTTCTGGAAAATGAAAGCTTCCTTAAAAATAAAGGAAGCAGATTGCCTTGGATCCTCCCTTCTGTGTGCTGCCCCTGCCCTGGCAATGCTGCAGTGTGGAGTCACACCCTGGCTGGGGAGAGAGGGGAAGGGAGAACACTGAACATCAAAGCAGTGTGGAACAGAGGAAGCCTGGGGCACGGCAAACATCTCCTCTCACCTCTGTGGCGTGGTGCTTTGTTCTAGGAACCATCAGAGGTGCGAACCTGAAGCGTATATTTGATGTTTTGGTTTTGAGAAGGCATTAAAAGGGTGGTTTATTGCATTTGATTTGCAGCCTGGCAGTTGGTGCTGCCTGCTTTTGTGGGTTCTCAACCCTGCTGCCTGCCAAAGGCACGTCAGGAGTTGATTGTTGTGTTGCAGTTGATCAGCAGGGCTCCTGCAACGTTTGGCAAATGGAAAATGCTTCTATGATCTTAAAATAAAGATTGATTCTTCATGATGAGGCTCACACTTAAATAATAGAAATGTGGGAAAATCAGCCTGACCCCAGATGTAACTGAAACAGATATGGCTGTTACCTCAGGTGGTTTTCTGCAGGTGTCACGAGTTGCAGGGCTTGGCCTTTTTATGACATCTGACAAATGTATCTCAGTGAAAATTCAGCATTACTAAGCAACTTGCTTAGTTCACTGAACTTCAAGCACTAAGTGACATTTTGGGGGGTTAGTTGTCCCATTTTGGCTTTGCAAAATTAATGAAAAGAATTGTCTTCTCTGCTGAATAGACAGCATTTTTAGCACAGCATTTTTAGTGTTTTGAAATGTCCTCCCAAGTCACGCTGTTAAGGACCAGGGGACCCTGAGGCTGTGCTGGGTCTGCTCTGCACACCCTGAGGAATTTGGGCACTCTGGTACATCCCCCTGTGGGCCCAGGGCCCAGCACTGGCTGGTAGCAGGGGGAACTGGTCCTGGAGCAAGGCCCAGAGTGTAATTTATTAAGAGGGTTTGGGTGAAAGCATAAATAAGGGAAGCACAGCATCAACTGCTTGTGGAGTGCAGCAGACCTCAGAGAGAGACCATTAACCTCATATTCACAATGGGACTATCTATTCTTTACAAAATACAACTAGCTTTAAAAGTTTGAACGGAAGCAGGTTGGATCATCAGATAATGTCTTTCATTTTATTTGACTGTTTCTTTTAACACTCTCATAATTACTTATTGATTACTTATTTCATTGAAGTAATTTATTGATTTCAGTGAAAGCGTTGGCCAGAGTTCAGTATCCTTGGGGAAACAGAATGTCTCCCACTGCAAAAGCTCACTGCTGTTTCCACAAAATGCCATCACTGCTGTGGATGGCAGTAAAACAAGTCAAATACATTTTTGTTGCATCCAGGTGCCAGAATTTAAGCACTGGGAAAGTTTTGTTAGTGTCACAAAACCAAACACATTTGTCATAAAAAGTACAATGTTAGCATAACATTATATGGTTGAAATGTGTCTTGGCTGTAGCAACAAGCACTGTTATTTGCTTAGTCAAATAGAGGGGATGTGGAAAGCTGTCTATAGTATTGCAAAAAGATCAGATAGTTTAACTCTGAGGACTATTTTTGTTTCTATTGGTTTCCTTAATATCCCAGTGCAAAGTTAAGGCATCAAAATAATACTGACAGCAGGGGGCACTAAAATAAGAACTCCCTGGAAGGAGATGAGGTTTGTCCCAAGTTTGAATATTGGTAACAATGTGGATTTGCCAGAGCAAAGTCACAGCAGCCTTCTGGGAGCATTTTGCTCAAGGTGTGTCCAGCTTTGGCTTGTTTCCTTCTGTTTGGCACTTGTATATAACTTTTCATATTTTCTTTTCTTCATTACCATTATTATTATTATTATTTATTAATACTTCTGATGGTCTCAAAAGATCTTGTTTAACTTCTAGCACTCCTCACCTTGTCGTTTCAGGAGCTTTGCTCATCACAGGGAGTTTTTCTTGGCTACAGGTACAGGTAGTTGTAAAAGGTTGTTCTGGATAAAGCAGAGAGGGAAGATGCTCAGTGTTAGGGTCTTTTTATTTTCAGTGACTCAAAAGAGGCAAAGGACAGTTTTCAGGCTTCCTGGAGTGGCTGGTCACTCCCAGGTGTGTGAAGAAGGGGAGGCTTAGGCTGGATCTCAGGGAAAGGTTCTTCCCCCAGAGGGTGGTTGGCACTGCCCAGGCTCCCCAGGGCAGTGGGCACAGCCCCAAGGCTGCCAGAGCTCCAGGAGGGTTTGGATGATCCTCTGGGGCACAGGGGGTGACTCTTGGGGCTGGGCCTTTGCAGGGCCAGGGGTTGGACTGGATGGTTCTTGTGGTGGGTCCCTTCCAGCTCAGGATATTCTGGGACGAATACTGCAAAAGGAAGTTGCTTTTTGCAAGGACTGGTTGGATTTAGTTGTTCGTGGTTATTCACAAGGCTGAGCCTTTTAATAGCTAAAATAGAAATTAATAAATTTGCTAATTTTACTTCTTTGATCTCAAAGCATAGTACATGGTTTTCTATAATCAAAAGATTTGTATAATTCTGTATAATCTGTGTGTTTTTATCTTTTATATGTGCACACACACTATGCACCTGCAGGATACATATTGATTGAAATTGTATCAGCACGTTTATCTTAATATTATACAGTGTTATTTGTAGAAAATGCACTATCCTTTCTGTGGACTTTCTGTGAGTACTGAGTGGCTATCTTTTATTTCAGGCAAATATTGAAAGGTTTTCAATAAGTCAATTGAAAGACTTAGGTGAGCTTGAAAATGGTGTATTACAAAAGATGATCGAAGTTTACTGCGCCTCTTTACCAAACTCCTTTTTGGAACTCTCACTGTGTTTTATGGAGCTTTACAATACTAATGCCAACCTTTAACCAAAATTCTTTTGTCCAGGTGGGGGCAATGTTGCCTTTAAAAAGCAGGCACTCACTGATCTTTTTCCATGAGATATTACAAGTCCTCCCTTTTCTACCCCAAGTGGAAAATGCTGCATTTATTACTTCTTGAAAGCACTGCTTTTTAAGATCTCAGTATTTTTAATGTGTCAGATGTAAATGCTCAACTATTTTATGTGGGTGAGCCTAGTGTTTTCATTTGGCCTTGTGCATTTTGATGCATTTTCAAGTTCAGTGCAGTAATAATATGCAAAAATTATGGTTAGCTTTAACTTTTCAGTCTGCAGTTTTGAAACAACTTGTTGTTAGTAATGGTTTTGTTTCTAATAATAATACAAAGTACATTGCTACTACTTACTGCTTGATTGCAAAATCAACTGGCTATCCATTTCTTAAATAATTCCTTTGGCTTGATTCCTCTGGTTTGATTAATATTTCCTATTTTCATCACGTGTAGGTATTTTTCATTTTGTTGTAGCTATAGACTATATTAATTTTATGGTAATCTAGAAAAATTGAATTTGATTAAAAATAAAGAAATGTATTGGCTAGAATTAACAATAACTTTGCTCTAATTGAGTGTGTTCTGTTAGTCCTGGTTAATTCAGGGTGTGAGGTTGCCTGCTGTCAGAAATGTATAAGCCTTTTAACTAAAGCAGAGGTCACCGAGTATTAATAGTGTGTTTGCTGTAACAAATTTTAGCTTTCCTTTAAGTGCTGTGTTGTAGTCTGCCTCTTAATTTTATGCTGTCTATAGTGTATGTGAAATGTCTTTTTAATTGTCACCTGTGAGCTCTATCTGTCATAGTTTTAGCTCAGCATTCCCAGTGTAGCCTAAAAAAACCTGGCTGCAGTGGGATTGATTTGAGCAGAGCGTTCATCTCTTCAAAGAAAACAAGCAGAACAAAGCCTAGTCTCTTTCTTTTTAATTCTTGGTAATTTAATGTGGATCATTTATAAATTCCATTTAGTATAATCCACTTTTTATGGTGGTCCTTGATACAAACACACATGAGGTATGACAAAAGTACTCTTGATGGATGTTGCTCGCCTTGGATGGATTTCAGTAGGAAAATCTTTCTCACTGGTGGCCTATATTAGAAGTAGCCAACTTTTACTATTCACTTTCAGTAGGTACCTTCCACTTCTCAGCAGACATCTAGAAATGGACTGGTTTAGTTAACTGCAAAATTTTTATAACTTGCTGTTTTGTTCATACCCTGTGCTGGTATCACACATTCTGCTGAGGAGCTAATGAGGTTTGCTGTTGTCACTTTGATTGGGAAGTACTCAGCTGCTGATACAGGTTTCTCCTTGTGTGCTCCCTCCTCTTCCCTGCAGCTCTGACATCCTTGCTCCTTGTTTGAGAGAGTCAGCTGCAGCCATGAGTGCCCCAGAATCTGCCTTTCCAGTGGGGAGGCTCCTAATGGATGGAAACTGGCCAAAACCTGGGGTTTGCTGCCATCTCTGTTGACTTTTCAGCAAAGAATTGTCTCTGTTAAAAAGAGTCCTGTTGCTTACTAAACATGCCAGTTAAAAATGGATAATAATTAGGATACTACAGACAGAAAAAAATTCATATATTCAGCAAAAAGACAAGTCAAACAGGTAACCCTTTTGTCAGAACCTCACCTGAGCCCATTCTTGGTCTGTGGTGCCCTGTCAGGGTGGGTCTGGCAGAGGTGTCCCATAGGCATTTCTGACACTTCTGCATCTTGTGGAGCCCCCATTGCTGCCACCTCCTTCTCCCAGCCCAAGAGTACTGGCTTGGTGTTCCCAGGTCTTTATTTGTGTGCAGCACCTCTGTGTCAGGGACATCCCTCTGCTTAGCAGAAACCCTGGGTAGATGGCACTTGGGGGTGAATTTAGCTGTGAACAAGCCAATCAGGAGCTTTTTTGGCTCTTTGGTCTGGTCAAACAATATTTTTAAGAGGGCAAACTTCAGGGGGGTGGAGGAGACCTTATATTTAATCATGGAATTTGGTTTATTTAGTGCAGAAGCTTAAGGATCTTGTCATAGATTTCTTCCAGAGATAAGCAACCTGTGTATGAAAATAACATGTAAAACCTTACAGAATTCGTGGGTGTTTACTGCACCAGCTCTTACAGGCTGGTGGACCTGGTGAGGTTGAGATTTCATATCCTGTGGCAGAAATGGATCTGAAAGTCTTCTGCTTGGCACAAAGCAGGGAGGAGAGGAGGGAGGAGACCCCACACACTGCTGGAGCAGCAGAGCAGAGGCACAGCTCCCACCACCACACTGCTTCTGCAGTGTCTCTGTGGCAGTGAGAGGAAACCCTGGGCAGTGCAGGGCACAAATGCCTGGGGAAGCTTTTTTGTTTGGCTGCTTTCTTTCCTTTTTTTAACTTTTTAATCCAGCCAGCTCAAACTTTTGTTTATTCTTGCTACAGCCACTGAAGTCTCAGTAGTTGGAATTGTAGAGATACGGGTAAGCAATCCTCTCTCCTTCAAAATTTGGTGGAGACAGATTTATTTATTTCTGTCACCCTCTTTCTATCTGAGCAAAGTTGAGTGACATATCTTGTCATCTTCTGTGAGAAAAGTCTGAGACAGGCCTCCCATTACCTTTGAGATAGTTTAAGAAAGCCTGAGACAGAGGAGCAAAGATAGGAAAGTCGTGTAGAAGGTAGACAAGATGAAAAGATGTGATTGAGGACAAACCCCAAATGTGGGACCATGTGGTTATGTAAATCAAAGTTAGATGGAGAGTAGTCATGTAGTCATTTTGTGTCTCTGTGACTGCATTACCTGTGTGGCTACAGGCTCTTCTTTTAACAGGAGGCTTCAACAAAAAACTTGATGATTTCTTGTAAATATCCAGAATCCCATTTCCTACACAAAAAGCATTCTCTTGCATTTTTTTAAGGTTATTCTTGACCCCAAGGGTTGCTGATGGCAAAAAAACCATGAAACCAGTGAGCCAAGCCTGGCTTCAAGACAGCCAGTACAAGCTCCCTGTCTGCCATGTCAGATGGAAGCTGGTCAGAGCAGGACTTCTCTTAAAAAAAAACACCTTCTTGAGCATGGTGGGCCTATGTACTGTCCCAATTCCCTGGTGGAGTTTGCAATGTTATCTTCCTCAGTGTTGCTTTTTTAATTGATATCACTTGGCTAGTCAGGATGCAAGTGTATGGAAAAGTGTGTGTCTCTTAACTCTCCACTTTCTTCCCTGTGATATCATTTACAATAATTCATTCTTGTGGTGTGCTATTAAACCAGCCTATTTCCAAATCAACTTGGCATGCCTCCAGAATGCATCTCATAGAAATGCTGATACCTAGTTCCCTTAAGCTTGAAATTGCCTTAGAAGTGTTTAACCAAACAAGTGGTTGGATTTTGTTAGTACGTGAGGATTTAATTGCTGCGTGAAGTGTAAAGCACAGAGCGCTCTCAGTGAACTGGGACCAGGGAATGCTGAGATCACACAGAATAAACCCCCAGCTGGGCATGACTTGCTTTTAGTGCAAGAAGAGGAGGAAAATGTTGTATCTACCTTTGTTCCTGCTGTCCTAGGACTGTGCTGGCAGCAGTTCATCTGTGTGGCTGCTCGTAGGTGTGTTGGTTAATAATGGCTCAAAACCCTAAAACCTCAGTAAATGTTGCTGAGGAAAGTGAGTGGGTTGCACCAGGAGGAGACCCACCTGGGTTTCACCCCAGTCATCGCTCTGCCACATGAACAATGCAGAAGAATAACTATTTTATAACTGTGGTGAGGAGATGCAGTTCTGCTGTACAGACCAGGCAGATCTGTAGAGCAGGGAAGTGACAGGTTTATGTGTTAGCTCGTGGGAGTAGCTGTAGGCTTCCCAAAAAATGCCTGCGAGAGCTTGTCTTTGGGTTGGGTTGGTGGTTGGATCATAACAATTCATACACATGGCTCAGATATCCCAAATAAAGTATTGCTTCCCATTGTGATATTGGCCATAATTTGCTTCATTGCCTGGCAGTTTCAAATTATTTGACAATAAAAGTGTCAGCAAGCCTATAAAAGTGAAACACATGCTTAGAGGAAGATGATGCTTTATTTTTTAAAAATGGTATACAGTGACTTTATGAAGAAAAGAACCATGACTCTTTATATTCCACAGTGTTCAGATCTAAAGAGTTACGCAAAGTGTTTCGTGATGCTTCGCAGTCAGAGGTTAAGAAAGCTAAAATCAATATCAAAATACATTTTATTTTTCTTGGCTTGAAAGCCAAAAATGTAACCATAAATTTGAATTTTGTGGTGCCAATATTCTGTGAAAGTAACACAGCCATGACTTACTCATCCGTTTTGTTTCAGAGGAACAGGAGGGGAAAGGAGCTTTTTGTGCGTCGTGTCGTGCAGTGTTTCAGTTCCAGGATTGACTTACAAGCCTGGATTCACTTTAAAATGGACAGGACTGGAAACATTTCCTCCAAACCCCCCTCCTGGGTTTGTGCACAGGGAGCAGAACCCGGTATGTTAATTACCTGGAAGGGCTGAGGAGCTCCTATGAGGAGAGCACGTCCAGCCAAGCATTTCTGCAAGGCTGTGGCAGGTCACACATTCCTCCTTCTTTTTGACTATGATACTGCTTTATGCACAAATTACATAAACTTGTGGTTTCAGATTTTTCCCTGTGAAAGGGGTGAAATGCCCTTAGTCATTTTTGAAGGTGACTTGTAAAACAGAGGCAGAAGGCAACTTGTTTTTCGATGCTCTTGGCTAATGTTGTATTACTGGTACATAACAAAGGCATTCTGTCAGTACAGCAGCTGACAGGTTATCTGATTTTGCTTATACTTTGCATTGTTCAATTTTAGTTAGTCATGTTTACAGTATTTTGCAATATGTTTGGGAGGAAAGATTATAAGTATACACAGAACTGAAGCCTCCATTAGGAGAGTCACGCCCCTGCTCCCAAAAAGAAGTTTGGGCTATTTTTGCTTTGCATCTTTTGCTTGTGGTATAGCCTCTTAGTAGTTTTAGAAAATGAAAGGAAACTGTAATGTGGTATTTTTTGGAGGGTGCCCAGGTCTTCTGACTGTTAAACCTGCTTTATTTTACCCTGAAATGAAGGCAGGTAGGTTTTCCTTACTTTTGCTCGCCACAAAATGATGCAAAGCAAGATTAGCTTCTCTCTCAGAAGATTTTGAAAGAGATTGAGCTGACTTCCTCAGCTTCAAGCTAAATCAGTGAGGAGTTTGACATACAACCAAGCATCTCTCTCTGGGCAGCAAAGCTCCTCCTCCAGCCACCATCCCTTTCAAATGCCTCGGAAACCTGACAGCCTCAGGCACATCATGTGCAGAAAAATGGGGAAAGGGTTGTTCTGGAATGAAACTTTTCATCTTTCAGCAGAAAACTGAATTCACAATTAAGTTTTGTGATAGACAATATATACAGTCTGCTAGCACTTCATTTATCTGAAAGGGAAATATAATAGAGTTTGGAGAATCTTTATTATATTATTAGGTATGTTAATCTTTAAGCAGTTCTTAAAACATAAGCCATAGATCAAGATGCATAGAAGACCTATTTTCATTTTTGTGTTTAATTTGTTTATATTGCTGTTACATTTGATAACACTCCAAGTAACAATAAGTAGTTGTTCCTGTACATGACCCTTCTAAGACTACACTATCAGGCAGGTAATTTTGTACATGCAGTTGAGAACATACCAGAATACACTAATAAGATCTTTTTCACCAGCAGTTTACCATCTAATTTCAGGGTAAAATAAATGTGGGGTTTTTTTTCTAAGGAACCTGCTTTTAGAATTTTTTTCCAATTAGTCAGCAGGCAAAGAGAGTAGCTGTCATGCATTTTATTTGACTTAAATATGCTTCACCACTTACTTTGCCTGGCAAGCAAATATACAAAACTAGGATCTTCTCAGGCTCCCATTATTTTCTCAGGATAACTACAATATTTGGGCTATTTCCACGTCTTGGGCAACATTTAAACTAATGGATGCGTTCCCAACTGAAGTTAAATGGAAGAGAATTCCCTATAAGAGCCAAAATATCTCCCAAATGTCCCATTTGGTTTGGATGCTTTCTCACTGAAGCGTTCAGGCTGGATGGTGTGTTGTCCTCTGTGGTGGAATTTGAAAGATCATCTTCCCTCATGTCTCCTCTTGTCTGGAAGCCAAGAAAACCTGAACAAATGGTCCTTCCTAGCTTGTGAGCCTTGTTTTGGTGTACCATCAGCTTTGTGATTTATTTTCCCGGGAAAATATACAAAGCACTTCCAGTAGGCATGGACAGGGAGCTTGGAGGCTGCTGGTCACAGCTTTACTGTCACCATGCTGACTGGACATTTACACTTGTAAATGCAAAAGGGTTGGGCCACAGAACTGCTGCAGATCCCACAAAGCACCACGCAGCTTGATTTGTGATTTTGAACGGGTCCACTTGGGGTGGGTTAAAAAATTAAAAACTGATCTGAAATCTGCATCTCATTGGCAGATTGCAGCATGTAGGCATGACTTTTGGTTGTTGAAACTAGTTTTCTGTATCCATAGATCTTCTGTGAGTATCTTTAGTTATTTTTAGAAGCGAGTCTAACCATGAAATCAAACCTTAGGTGGTGTTGATGGGGTTTCTGATTTTGAGGTTTGGCTCAGCTGGTTTACAGTTGCTATGCTGCTGTCTGATGGTGTTTTTTTCACCCTGTGCATCTGAATTTTCTGCCTGTTGTGTATCTTTTCTCAATGCACAACTTTCTGCTCTGACATCTCGTGTTTCATGTTGAATTGAGCATATGTAGTGTTTGTATTAGCTCGGTGGGTACATAACTAACTTTGCAGGTCTCTCTGTAGCACTCTCCTGAGGAGTTTGCTCCTGTAGCTTTAAGCCTTTTGCAGCTCTGCATCTGTAACCACTGGGTTTGTTCCTGAAGTTCCAGTCCTGCAAGTCTCTCTGCAGGTGAACCTTGCCCAGTGTGAGGAGGCTGGTGACAACTTGCACTCAGTGCAAAGATTTGTTCATGGAGGAAATCTTTGGGTGGATTTTAAAATTTCCTGGAGTAAATCTTCATGAGTGTGTGTCTGTGTATGCAATGCAGCAAGAAGAGTCTGCTGAAATACCCTTTAGCTTTATCCTGGCTGCCTTTGTTTACTCACTGCCTGTTGCTTTCAGCAGCAGGTATGTTGGAAAGGGTGAACAGCTTATATTTATCCTCACCCTGTCACATTTGCTGGCTGGGGATGGAGCTGCTGGCAGAGTTTTCCTAATTAGTGCAGTAACTAGGATTCAGTGGCAGAGAGGGTCCTCCAGTGGAGTGGCCCTGACTTCTGCTTTTGTTGTCTGACTGACCCTGCTGTGAAAAAGCAGCAAGAGGAAGAAAACTCCAAGGTTTTCAAACACAGTGAAGTAGATCATATTTCTTATGATGGTTCACCTCTCATATAGTTGTTTGGGGTGGTTGGAAGACTTAAATTAGCAGATTTCAACTTGACTCATTACCTGAGAAATCAGGAGGTCACACAAACAGTGTGTGTCAAGACCAAAGATATGATGAACTAAGGGGGTTATTTGCTCAAGTATTGTCTGGTCCAAATGGTTATTTGGTTATTTGCTGATTTCTGAGTCTGCTGAAACCAGTGCAATGCCTTATCAGGTAGGCTTGAGAAGCCTTGCAGATATCTAACATGGTAGAGTCCCACTTGATGTTCCTGTAGATTGATTTCTGACAACTGAGCCATCAGTGGTGAATCATTGATTCATGTATAGAATAATTATGCTTCTCAAGAGGTGAGGCAGGGTTTTTGTCCCCATAAAAAAAGATACTTAATTTTTTTTCTTCTACCTCTGATGCAGAAAACTGTAGCACATGCACTTTTCTGGTTGGATCTTTCCATAATGCTTGTTCCTTTAATTCCTGGTAGGCAAGTTTGTCTTAATGGAAAGTTTACATTGTGAGCAATGTCAGTCAACCTTTAATGGGGACATTTAAACTGATGTGATTTGCCACTTAGATACAAAAGGCCATAATTTAATCAACATTTCTCTGTTAAGTGGGACTCTGTTTTGGATGTTGGATGCTTTATGTGGTGCTAGCATTTCCCAGGAAAGAAAAAAAGTCCTTTTTTTTTTTTTTTCTGAGAAGAGGTCCAGGAAACTGGAACTGAGAGGTTGAAGTGGATTCCTCATGTACTTTTTATCTTCCTTCCTGTGTTCTCTCAGCATTTCCATCCAGGACCAGCACAGCCCTTAAGGGTGTCCATTTAAGCCATATGGGATGCAGATACCCTTCTGCTGGGAGATTCCAAAGGACTCTTGTCTTATTTTACTGAGGAGCAGCATTCAATTAGTGATTATGTGGCGATCTACCAAAAGGCAGATGACCCTGAGTGCAGAGCAAGACAAAGGTTCTACTATTATATGTTCCACCATTCCTTTGGAGCTCGATTTTAATTTCTTCCTCCCTCTGTTTCCTTTTCAGCCTGTTTGATATGGGAGGAGAGTATTACTGCTATGGTTCTGACATCACCTGCACCTTCCCTGCCAACGGGAGGTTCACTGCTGACCAGCGGGCTGTCTACGAGGCCGTGCTGAAGTCGTCGAGGGCCGTGATGAAAGCAGTCAAACCAGGTAAAAGATCAGCACAGTTCCTGTCACCTCCTGTCAGCAGGAACTCAAAACCTTGATGGCAGCACTCAGGTTTGTCGAGTCAGTTGTGTTTGCAATGTAGAAAGTGCTGGGAGGGAACAAGGTGATAAAGTTGATTTCCGTGTCTAGGCAGCTCCTGATGTAGGACACACAACACTTTTAAAAGCATAACACAAAACCAGTTATTAACAGGATATTTTAATCTTTTTGGTTTTGGTTTTTTTTAATTCTTTTAGTCTAGAGGTGACAGTTATTACTTGGCTGTGTCTTTATACTACCATCTTTTCAGGAAGCTTGTGCCAAACACTGGAGTCAGGGTTTGGGAGAACATGTGTGCTGTGCTTTGGTTTGTTTCAAGCATTTTTAAGTGTTTTATTTGTAAGCACAATTGAAATCTTCTGTTGAAAAAGAGGATAGATTGTGCATCTTTGGGAAGGATAATTAGCCTTAAAAAGCTTTCAAAAGCACTGGCTATTGGGTACTTCACTGTGTGGTACCTTTAAATTGCAGGCAAACTAATTCATCAAATATACCTTTTCATGGTTGAAACAACTGTCTGGCTTAATGAAAACCTTGTTTTTCTCTGATTCTGCTTTCGGGGCAGCACATAAATGTTTTAGAGCCAACTGCTACTGTGATTTTGAGTGTGTCATGGTGAAGCTACTTGAGCATTTCTCAGTATTAGTAATGGACCAGCTTTGAGAAGAATGTACTCAATGCACAAAGCACACTTATCCTTTACATTTGCTGTTCAGTCATCAGGCCTTGAGTGCAGGGACTCTCTGGATTGCCAGTCAGAACAGATGCAATTTTCCTGTTATACAAGCTGGCAGCAGCACTGTTTATTTGAGCAGCTTGGAAGGGAGAAATAACACTTGATGCTTATCTGCAAAATGAGACTAGATATTTTCCTTTTTAATAACAATGTGCATTCTCCATCATCTGCTGTTTCTCCCCTGTAGAATCTTGTTCCTATTCCTCTTCATAGTTTGCTTTGCCTTTCAGTGCCACCTTTATTTCCATGTAAGATTTTTGGCAGTATTTCATGCTAATAAGTTGCAGACTGTCTTCAGAACTTGAGACCTGATAGATGTTGTGCTCAGGATGGTGTAGAGAATTCCTCAGTTTGCTGAACACTTTATTTACAGTGTCAGAAAATAAGGACATACTAAGTTGAGTATTGCTGAAAGGTAGCTGCAAGGATCTTTTACTAGCTTTGGGAGCTTGAGATTCACAGAGAAATCATTCTGAACATCTGGCAGAAGATGGGACTGAATTTTTTGTTCTCACTGTGCTTTAGTTGCCTTTCCTATTTGGAAGCATTGTGCAAATATGCATTTATGCTGTTAATGAGACTAGTTATCATGGATTTTCTATCTACAGAAAATGTTTGTAGACTGGTTCATTGGTTTCATTCCTTCTGTTCCTCAGAGTAGTGAAATGCAGCCTGGACCACTTGCAGTCTTGAATTACAGATCCAATTAGGGTCCCTCCAACGTGCAAAAAATTTCACCATCTGGAAAAATCTGCTTTTTAGGTCCTTTTTAGGATCTCCTGGAAGGCTAATATTCTGAAAAAGAAGAGATGGAAACACTGACCTTTATGGCATGGTCGGTGTTACATCCCTCTCAGGCTGCTGAGAAAACCTGGAGCCCCTCAAAGAGGGGATGCAAACTGACTTTATTGTCACTGCTGCCCACAGGGAGATGTTCCAGTGGGAGAGGCAGAGCCTCCTTCACCTCCTTGAACTAACCTAACTCATAAACTCATTGACTAAAGCACCAGGATCTGCTCCTGGGACTATCACAGAGGGAGCAGGAATTGATGATATGTAATATCTCCCTGTAATAGGTCTGTGGAAAAAGGGGGCCGAGAAGCTTGCAGGATTAGAGGCACTAAATCTAAAAGTATAGATGTGTGTGGTTCAAAGATTTGCAGTTATTTTCTCAGTTTGCCTCTCATATGAACTTTCTGAGAGATAATAGACCTCCTAATATATTTTGTTTATACTTTTACATACAAACAGTTGTCATAATTTTAAAAATACTCCAAAACATTGCATTTCATTGTAGAAAAGCATTCATCTGACTGCATCCTGTGCGTGGTCCAAATGTGCAAACAGCTCTAATCATATATATGGGTTACCCTACCTTCCAACTGCAAGAACAGAATTCCTTCTGCAAGCCAAATAATATATTCTGAAAGTTAAGAAACACTCTCTGCGGGATTATAGCCCAAGTTCAGTGCAGTCGTCACAACTCCTGCCACAAATCAAATCTGTTTAAAATAAAAGGGGAAAAAGACACACTCAGTCTTGCATAAGCAGCAGTTTTGAAACCATGGAACATGGAGCTCATATGAGGGCTGAGATGCTTGTCACTGAAGCAAAAGTCAAAAAAGGTGTGCTTGTGTGGCAGTGGGGTGATTCTTTCCTTCCTACAAAGTCAGGCTCATGACCCAAAATGTCAGAGAGGAATGTTGCATTTCTACTTGGGGGATATTCTTAATTGTGTCAAGTCCATCTGCGTTAAATTTCCTCTTCCACAGAGCTAAAATACAGGAACAGATGTGCAGAATATTGACACTTCCATGTCCTTCTGCCTCTTTCTCAGAACAGTGATTTGTGAAACAATTTGCTTTACAGAGATATGCTACATAAAAAGAATTGTTAAAAAAAGAGTGACATTGTAAAGCCAAGTATCACAGAGTATTCCAGAAGTTAGTGTCCTAATTTGCCTCACTTCTGCATTGTTTTTTAATGTCATTAAATTTGCCATATTGGTTGAGGACCCTTAGATGCAGTCCTGGAGCACATCTCCCACTTTACTTTCATCTGTAATGAATTCAATTCGTGCTTCAAAACTCCAGTGAGTAAACAAAAACACAGTAAGTGGGGACAGCCAAGAGATTTCACCTCCAAGGATGATTGGGACAAAAATGTTCCTGTAGATATATTCATTGTTTCTCCCTCTGCTGTCTTCACACAATGCATAGAACAGTAAGAGCTGAGCTAATAAGCAGCTAAGCAGTAATTCAGTTTAACCTTTTGTTCCATGTATGGCCTGGAGTTATTGCCTACTGTTCAAAGCCTGCTCTGAATGTAAAATTATCAACATCCTCACCAGTTTTTGTCAGAGTGCTCACCATACCAGTACCCAGGTGCTGGGCAGGCAGTAAGTTTGCTTGCCCTGTATCTCAGTGATGTGGAAGTGTGCAGCAGTCCCCCTTCTGCAGGCAGGGGCTGGCAGGCTGGAGAAGCTGGTGGAAAAGCTCTTGACTCATTTGAGATGCCAAGACTGAAACTCATCAGCCTGGAGATCTTTCTTTAAGGGAGTTGAACACTGCTCTTGCTCAAACCCCAGCTGTTTTGACCTCTGTTACAGCTGTTGAGTGCCCAGCCTTTCTGCAAATCACACTCCAGATTGTCAAGCCAAACTCTGGTAAAATGAAAGAAAATGATTAATGAGCAAATGTAAAATAAATAAATAAAAATAAAAAACCTCTGTGTTTGAAGCAAGTTGCTTAGCATCCTGCTGGGAATCTGGGTCTGATGCAAGAATGGTTGCTAATTCCCAGAGGCAACGTTTGGTGCATTTGCCATGCTTGCCTGCTTGTGAAGTCTCTTGTTTCTTTTCCTGCATGTTTTCAGCTTTTGCAACAGATGGGAGAGGAGTTATATAAGGAACAGATATCTTCAGTGGTTTAGCAGGAGCTGTGCTTGCCTTGCAAATAAGGGAACCCTAGAAGTAAATCATCTAGGGGGTTTCTTGTGGATTTGCATCTTGTGGTTGGTAGGAAGCTTTGGCTGATCTGGTGAAAGCTTTCCCACTGGGCTGAAGTACTTCTGAGACTCTCCTCCATGTGAATTCTCCTGTCTGTAGTAATACATGAATGGATGTTGCAGTTTTGCTTGCATCAGGTCTTCTGTGCTTTAGCCAGCTGCCTACGTTACAAAACGTAGCTCTGGGTCTGTTCCTCTGGTGGGTGGCACTGAAATCCTCTAAAACATTTTAAAGGTTTTATTGTAGGACTGGAAAAGGCAGCATCATTAAAAAGGCCTTGGTACTATTGAAATCCTATCTAAAGGGGTAGATGGTCGTGTAACTAAAAGACTGGACTGTAACACGTCAGCCCTGAGGGTCCAAGCGAAGCTCACACAGACACAGACAGTGTCTTGATATTGCTCAACTCTGGAGTCCTTGATGCTATAGCCATAAAAATGCTGCTTTTAGTGTAGCTCCCCCAACCCCTGTAATTGCCCAAGCTTAAAAAAAGCAAACTGTGGTGGAAAAAAAGAATTGTGAAGCACACCCTCAGTAGGAATAAGGCTGCAGAGTGCAATGGTTAAGGGTGGGGTGTGAGGTCTCAGCTCTGATGTCAGTAGCACATCCACTGGACAGCTGTCACAGAATCATAAAATCAACCAGGTTAGAAAAGACCTCTGAGATCATCAAATCCAACTCTTGCTGTTCCCAGCTGTGGTTCCCAGTCCATGGCACTGATGCCACACCCAGTCTCACCTTAAACACCTCTGGGAACAGTGACTGCACCCCCTCCCTGGNTCTCCAGCCTCAACACCCCCAGCTCCCTCAGCCTCTCCTCACAGCACTTGTGCTCCACTCCCTTCCCCAGCCTCGTTGCTCTCTCTGCACCTGCTCCAGCCCCTCCATGTCCTTCCTGCACTGAGGGCCCAGAGCTGGACACAGCACTCCAGGGGTGGCCTCACCAGTGCTGAGTCCAGGGCAACAATCACTGCCCTGCTCCTGCTGCCACACTCTTCCTCAGCCAGGCCAGGATCCATTGGCCCTTTGGCCACCTGGCCACACTCTGCCTCATCTTCAGCTTCCTGTCCCTCCAGACTCCCAGCTCCCTTCCTGCCTGGCTGCTCTCCACCCACTCTGTCCCCAGCCTGTAGCTCTGCATGGGAGTATTTGAAAGCCTGAACTGCAGGGCTGGATTAGAACCTTTTGTGAGCAAGTTGGACATTTCTGTTGATAGTGGAAAGATCTGCAGAATTAGAAAGGCCACATGTGCATAGTTCCCAAATCTCAGTCCATTCTTTATCCCAGTTGCAAAAGTTAGATCCAATGTCAATGTATTAGCTTTGTAATCCATCATTTGTCACTAGTTACACCTGGGAGACCAGCATTGTTTGCTCTTTGGCATTAATATAAATCTATTTGAAGAAATGTGTAAAATAATTTGTTTTGCTGTAAACCCCTCTCTGAAATTTCTAGAAAACAAGTTGTTGAAGAAACATGATCTTAGCTTTCAAGTCATCCCTACTCTGAGCTAGGATTTGGTACCTTCTGGCATCCCTCCTAACCTAAATCACTCCACACCATGTTCTGAAACATGCACATGGAAATGTCAGTGAGAGAAGCAAAGGGGATGGTGATGATCAGTGCCTGAGTGTCTGTGTATGCAGTGCATTCACACTTAGCCCAGCTCTGGGCATGGCTGTGTTCTCAAACCCATGCTTTACTGTCAGGGATACATAAGAGTCAAGTAGTGTTAGGGAAGATTCTGGGCAGTAGCTTCTCCTTTACCCTTTAGCAAATGACTGTGTATTTATACCATTTACAGCCTCTTGAGGGATTTCTGCTATTTGTTATTTGGGTTATTATCTTAAGCATTTAGAGAATATTAATATTTGGAGTTCTTTAAATTTACTTCCTAGTTGATGAGGACAGTATGGTTGCTACATATAGAAAGTTTCTATATATGGTTTCTATTTATGGAAACGAAGTTTTTCAAATATATGAAAATGCTACTGTGTTGGGAAGAACTAAAATGGAAGTATGCTTATCTTTCAGCTTTGCAATTAAAACTATTTTGGATTAATGCACTAGGGCATAAACAGAGTCTTAAAGATTAATGAGCTAAATATTGGAGCAATCACATACTTTTCATTTTCATCCCTTTGCAATTGCATACTGGGACCTTTGAGCATCACTCCCTGTCTTCTCTGCAGAGTAATGGAAAATCACAGGAGAAGGGGAAGGAAGGGAGCTTATTGTGCTTAGCATTCCTGGTACTACTGCAGAACTTGTTCATGTTTAAAAAAAACTAACAGAAAAAAACTTCTTTCAATCTCTTAAGTTGTACTCATTAGTGTTTGGGGTGTGAGGAAGAAGGAATTTAAACACCTCGATCCATAAGGTCTATTGTCCTAAATTCCAGTTTCAAAAACGATCTCTTTGCCTAGCAAACTGCTCCCAAGGAACAGTTGAGTAAGGCCAGGTTGGCAGCCACTCAAGTCCCTATCTCTGCATTTATATGATTTAAAAAGCTTGTATATCCAAAGTCCCCATTGAATCAAAATTGCATTCAGACATTAGCTATGCAGCTGGGGATGTTTGCTGATTGATGTTTGTTTGTTTCAATAAAATGAAACATAAAAAATAGTTCCAAATACGCACAGAAGTTGTCGTTCACCACGTCAGTTCATGTGCAGTGTGAAAGCTTTTCTCCTCATGGCACTGACATTACTACAGTGTCTCCCTACAGAATTTCTATCTCTGCATTTTTTCAAGTTGGAGCTCATCTCCTATGAATATCCCCAAGTTCTGCATTTTACTCTCCCAGATAGTGAGTATTGCCTTGCCTCTGGCTTTCAGGCTTTGCTTTTCTGATAAATGCTGTAGGGAAAAAATCTGCGTCTCAGGGCCAATGTCCCTGATAACACAAGATGGAGGTTTCTCCATGTTAGGGCTGGAAAATTCCTTGCCTGTGTTTTAGTTTTCCCAGAAATCAAGTTTCACTTAAAGACATGGGTTCTTTAAGCTCTTAAATCCTGTCTTCCAGGATCAAAGATCAGCCATTGATGCCAGGATTGCCATATAATCTTTGAGCAAGAAAGTACAGTCAAGCACACTTCAAGTACAGTCAAAAACGTTTCAGGCAAAGAAGTAAATCCACGTGTCAAGCAAGTAAAAGGTGCTTTTATTAATCATGTAGATATCAGCTGGTCCTTAGAGACTACCAGAAGTGCTGTAGATGCCTAATAAATGCAAAGAAGTAAGGACTTCCCAAAAGACTGAGGTTAATGAGGTAAAGAGGCTGAGGGGAGCGGGTTGGAACAACCAGGGCAGCAATGTCTGGCTTGAAGTTAAGAAAGTTCTCTGTAGCTGATGGTTTGTCTTTGTTCCATGTGCTTCTCTGGGTCAAGTCTTGATTTTGCAGTTGGGAAGAGGTACCTGAAGGTGTTTCTCTAAAGTTAGGAGCAGCCCCTTCTGCTCTGTCATTTCTTTCTTATGTTCTGATTTAAGGCCAAACAGTCTGAGGTACAGAATGATTCAGAGAAGAGCATCAGGCCCTTCTGTGGGTTTAACTCAGAGGATTTCCTCTGAAGACCAGGAGAAACAGTCCTAGGGAGTTGTCCAGGGTGAAAGGTGACAGGTCCACCATGTGCCACCTGCCATACATGGCCTTGAAACCAGGCCCAGGGTGTTATTTTGGGTCCCTGCTGCAGTCCCGCCTGGAGTTTGTTCGAGTTTGTTCTAGTTTTAGGTAGTTTCTAATAAAATGTTTCATTAAGAAAGAATAGTGGAGAATTCAGCTCAGGTAGGATAGTAATAAGACCAAGGATTAGAATAACAGTTAAAGAACTGTTTAATTGGAAATAGGTAGGTTACCTATTTGACATTGCAGATCATATTACCAGCAGTTGTTTCTGTTATTAAGTTGAGGAGAGTTGGACTTAGGAACATACTTCACAGATAACTGCTTCTTTCTGTCCATGATAGTTCTGTAACTTTCTTAGAATTCAGATTTATTTTTGTTTTTGAATATATTTTGAATTTAGAGTAATTGTTACTGTATCCAACTAGGATTGAAGTGTATTATACCTAAAGAAAATAACTGTAGCTGTGATTAATAATTATTCCTTCCAAGTTAAGCACAAGCAAGGTTCTTATTCCCATGCAGTGGGTGTCCTTTGCATGGAAGTCATTTGAGTTTTATTTTATGTAGTCCAGAGTTGTGCTTAGTAGAACATCATGTGGGCATGCTTCTCTATTTTGCTGTATAAAAACAGAAGCTGATTTTGATGAATTTTTAGAAAGAAACTGGACCGTAAACTGGAATTTTTGACAAAAGCACAACAGGGAAGGTTGTGAGAGCATGATCTATTCTACAGCTTGTATAATTTCAAAATGCCCATATGAATTGTTCCCATTCAGATTGTCATATTTTAGGCAAAGCACTGCCAATCGTTATTAATCTGCTGTAATATTTGAAGTAAAACAATTATTCTCAGAAATAAAACATTAATGACAGAAGTTGAAGATTTTATACCAATTCCTCTGAAGAAAAATGCTTGCAGGGCATGTTGTAACCAGTACTTAATATTCACAAATCTTGCTGAATGACACTGCAGTATTATTTTTTCCCCCCTTGCAGTTCAGAATGTGTTATTGTGTTAAAAGGCAGATTGGAAAGTAAATCTTGTTAATATATGTTTTAAAAAGCTATTTGTAGTCTGCTCTCTCCCTTCTCTGTTGAATGGAGTTGGCTGTGTATTTCTTGCTGGCATTGATGTTCATAAATAAGTTTCCCCCTGAATACTGACTCTGCAAGGTGTGGACCCAGCAAAGGTAGCGTAGCTTTCTGTGGTAAGTTAATTCTGGTTTGGTTGCTATAAATGCTTAAAGCATTGCTACTGCTTAGGGAGAAAAAGCTGAAGGTACTAAAGGAGGCACTGGTAATAGTGACAATCAAGTTGGAATTCTTGATTCTTGCAAGATACTACACAGAAGTGATTAGTGGAGCCCTCATTGTTGGTCAGGTAACCTAACGCTGCCCAGGACAGCAGTAACCTACAGCAAGGGGTGAAGGGAAAGGCAGTGTTTTCTGCCAGATTCAGCAGATCCTGCAGACCCTCTGTGAAAGCAGCAATCTGTTGGAATGCAAGATTTCTGACTGGAAACCTTCTGGGAGCTGCTCTGCCCCCTGTGACAGCGTGACCCCTGCATACAGTGACCGGTGCAGCGCCGGGGAGCCCAAAATAACGCTGAGTTACTTCCAAGTGTAGGAAAACAGGCACTTTAAAACAGTTGGGCCTTTCTGCCCCAAAGTCCCTCTCGTGTTGAGGTCTCTGAGCAGTGTCTGGGGGCAAACCTGCAGCTCTTCAGCTCGCCTGAATGTGTGGATTTTTAATTCAGAGGTGCAGCTCACACAAGGCAAATTTAGACATCTTTACAGGCTCAGCCTAAATCAGCTGTGGGTTTCCTTTCTGTAGTAAATGGGTTTTGGTTTAAGGCCTTTTTTTTTTTTTTTTTAAATCCTTTTTTCCTAATTGTAACATGTTCTAATATTGTAACATTGTACGATTTTTTTTTTTTTAAGTGACTTTGAGGGAATAAGCTGCCTGCATCTGGTCTGATGTGCACTGATTTCCCCCCAGCTCAGTGTTCAGAAAATGTTACACATTGTAATTTGAGTTGAAGTACAAAGTTCACAAGTCCTTCCATCTTGACACTGCATCAGCTGTAGCTGTCAGAGTGCAAACCTGCAAGACACAGATTATGCTGTTTGCCCTGAATCTTATCTAAACAGAGTCTTTTCTGAGCTTCAAAGATTGATAATTTTCCATACTGCAATCGCTCCCTCCAAGCGCTTCCCTCATTCCCCCAAGTCTTTTTCCTCTTCTTTTCAACATGCACCTATTTGGAAGGAACAAATAGGTAAAATCCACAGTGTCTGCCAGCACTGCTCAGTGCTGCATCCAGGCATGGGAAAAAGTCTCTTGCTCCACGTCTGCATCTATTCATATTGCTTTTCTTAATGTCTCCATGGGGCAGACTGTTATCCTGATGTTGCCTCTGATGTGGCAGGGTTTATAATGGGCAGGATGGATTTACTGCTGAAAAGTTCCATCATACTGGTGCAGAAGAACTGTCACGGTACAACTGAACAGCACAGTGCTGTTCAGACTTCTGAAGAAGAGGTCCAGGTTTCAGAGGTGATGGGGAGTAATCTCTCTTTCCCTTCAGTAGCTCTCACTCCTGTCAGGAGTCCAGCATCTTGCTGAGGAATAGAGGGGTGGCTCTTGAAGAGTCCATCCTGGTCTGGAGCTGTGGCACTGGGATTCAAGGCACAGGGCAGGGTCAGCTCTGGTGATCCCTGCAGTCAGAACTGCAGCTATTTGTGGGTGTGACAGAGCAGCAAATTCCCATCCTTTTGGAAAGTTAACAGGCCCTTCTCATCATATGGTAGCCTGTTGAGGCCAGGCCACAGCTGTAAAATACAGTCTAAAATTGTGTCCCTGAATTAGGTATCTGTGCAGCCATCTAAGGCTGACCCCAGGAGGCTGAGGTAGTTATCTACACAGCATAGGAAGCTTTGAGCTGCTTCACTGCTGCCCAAACTGTGCCAGTGTTTGAACACAGCATTTGGGTTTCTTGCCCCGTGGCAGAGTTGCCTTAGTTGGTGCTGCAAGAAACCAAACTCAAAGACTGAGCAACTACTGAATATTTCATTTTAGTGGGCCAAAAGGAAAGCATGAAAATCACAAATACGGCATATGTTTCTCTAGCACCCAAGTGAAGAGGGAAGAAACAGTTGTTTTCAGTATTTAAATGTTGTTTTGGTTTGTTTTTTGAACTGGGTTTGATTGGAATTTTTAAAGACCTATTGTTTTATGTCTGATATGGTCACTGCCAGTTGGCAGATTTTAATCTGTTCCAGTGGGTTCCTGGCTGGACTGGGATTGTCTGTTCTGTCTGCATTTCAGTGGCACTGCCAGGGGACATTGGGCCTTTTGCCCTTGTCTGTGGACACTCAGAAATTAAATGTAACTTAACCTTAGCACAATTTGGGGAGAAGTTACTACAACCTTGCCATACTCGTTTTTTTAGTAAGATTGTGACATCTGTGCTGGCAAAAAACCCCCACCCTACAACAACAAAAAACCCTGTTAAATCATTTGTGGTTTAATCATTGTCACATTACAACCACAAAGTACCCTAAGTGGTGGCCAAAAAAATCCTGTTAGGCCTTTTCATAGTACTTTCTGACCAGAGTGGCTAAATACCATGCAGTAATTTTAAATTACTTTTGTATGCTGTTTCTACTTTATGTTCTCAAATGGCTTCTAATAAAACATCAGAAAATAATCACTGGGATGAAAATACCAGTAAGTTAACAGCAACTGAGGAACAGTTTATAGTGTGATATGTTATAGCAACTCATCTTTTTAATTCTACTGCTTAAAAAGTTGTGGTATGTTTGTTAAAAGATAGAGGTTTCACGAGAAGCATTTCTTTCTTTTTTGGGCAGTTGGAGGGGAAAAAATATCTTCTTCATTAATAACTTGATCAAAGAGGTCACAGATTATTGCAGAGACCTTTATATGATGTTTCTGAGCCCCTAAAACGTGGTGTTTCATCTGAAACTTTGTGGGTTTGGCAAACAGACAATTAGGAAATATTTTTAGGAAGCAAAACAATATTCATTTTATCTTTTTGTTTTCTGTCATAGTAGTACCTAAGAGTGTCAGATATCATTTGGGTTGATGGGAATAAATTCTAAAAAAACTCTTTTAGCAAATTGAATGCCTAAAGTTTGCCACTTTTCAGTGGTACCTCACAGATCTGCAAACCTCTGCTGTACTTGTTTGCGTTGGTGTCTGAAAACTAATAACCTCCCTGGGTTTATGTTTTTATGAGCTTTGATGTTTCATTATCTCCACTGTCTGGTCGGTGCTGTGTCAGTCATTCCCTCTGTGTCTCAAGGAATCTCAAGTGCTTTGCTTGCTGTAAAAGGTGCTTTTTGCCCTGGTCTCTTGCCCGAGCAGGTAACGAATCCCAGCCTCGTGAGCCGTGGTAACTGGGCTTTGCTGGGGAGCCACTGGCTGGCTCAGTGACCTGACCACTATCTCACTTGGCAGAGAATTAAGAAGGGAGCAGACACCTCATCAGCAGATTTTCCTGAGTACAGACTCTTTTTGGTACAAGCTGTCAAAGTCCAAGGACCCTCCAATCTAGCTTTTTAAAGCTCATCTGTCAGTGGGCTGTGATTGGTTTATAAATTGGCTGAAGGATAATAACAGAACTAACCCTTTTTACACAAAAAGCACATCTGCAACTGTCATAAACGTTTTTGCACAAAGAGCAACTGTGATAAGCCTCACCAAAGCTTAAAAATAATAGTCTTGAAGAATATATGAATCAAACATCCTAGTGAGTGATCAGTGGTGGGACATTAGTGCCGGCTGGTGTTGCAAAAGTCAGCTACTGCAGTAACTCACATCACTGATGGTAGAGTAACTTGTGTGGAAGTTGTTTTGTTGTAGTTTTTAGTTGGTTTTTAACTGCTTTTTCTCCCTACAAGAGTGCTGATATGGTGTTTGACTTCTGCTCAATCAGCTTGCACAGAGCTCCCCACTGGACCGCCAGTAATCCAAAACCTGAGGTGCCTGCCCATCAAGTAGCCCCCATGTATTAGGGATTCTTAGTACAAAATGATGTTCATGCAGCATTGTTTAGCTGCTGTGTTTTATTTCACATCTGCAAGTCTGCAGTGTGTTGGGCAGATTGTCCCCTGGCTGCCCACACAGAGCCTTTTCCTCAGTTGTTTCATTTTCCACGCTGAAGCCACCCACACGTGGATGTGTGCACAGACATCTGAGCACAACACAGGTGTCTCTGGGCCCTGGCAGAGGGACTCACCTCACTGCAGGTCCTTGTGGCACGTCCAGATTGCTGAATTGGACATCATGTGGGAGTGCCAAAAAGTTCCATTCGTGGCTTTCCTCATCAAGCTTTCAACTCTGGTATTTAATTTTTCCTCCTTTCTCCATGTTTTGCAATTATTGGAAGTTCAGTGTCTACAAAGGAAAATTAGATTAGCAGAACTTAAGGAGTTCTGCTCTTAAAGTTGGCTAAATGACACTTGAGTGCACACCAGTCCATCTCAGAGACAGCTGGGCTTGCACAAGCCATTGTATTATAAAGATTCTCATTGCCAGATAAAACTAATACAATTTTAGGTTTAAAATAACTTTTTAAAAAGAAGAATAACTTTTTAAAAGAGTCAAATATTTCTGTTTCTATTAAGTGTATACAACATATTCGTATACTTTTATATACAATGGACTGAGAGGTCTTGAATTATGATGGCTCCCTGTTTTCAGTAGATTTTGTTCTATACTTTTAACTAATTGCCTTTTTACTGTAAAGTAGTTCTTTCTCTTCACAAAGGTAATGTTTTTAAGATCATAAGGGTAGTAGGAAATATTTGAAGATTCACATTTGAACATTCACGTTTAGATCCTCATTCTTTGTCAACTTACTTATTTAAAAAAGAGGGGGAAAGCCTGTTTATACCTTATTGTTGAAGTTTAGCATGATGGGAATCCTCTCATATCAAACAAGACAAGGTTATGACCATTTTTTAAGTGAAGACCAGAAAAGTCACTCCAGTTAATTCACTGTCTCTAGTCAGCTCAAAAATGTCCTCATATTTTGTCTTAGCACACAAGTAATTGTATGTATGAGTGTATTGTACAGGGCTTGTAGGTTAAGTGTCTTGGAGGGGGGTGACCACACCATTGCCATAATTGAATAAAACGTGGAGCCACACAATAGAATATAAATTCAATCTATCTCTAAACTTTGCTTTTTAATTAAGACTATTCGAGCACCTATTTATTTGTAAACCAAGATTTGTGTTATTTAGCAGGTGCCTCCAGCAGAAGCTTAATTTCCCTCTGCCCAGAGCTGCCCTGGTGCCATTTGCAGCTCCTGCAGCATTCAGGAGAGAGCTGGAGCTGATGTGCTTCCCATCTCCAGAAAAACTGATGGCAGAGGCAGGAGGGTGGAAGAATGGTCCAGAGCTGTTGTGCTGGGCTCTGTCTGAAGCACTACCCTGGTTCCAAGAGAGTCCAAAGCTGCAGATTTTCCATCCATGCTCATTATTTATTTCACAGGAGAGCTTTTTGTTGTCCTCAGTCTCTGGTGGAACAGATAAGATATAAAAGCCAAGACAGATGGGGAGTGCAGAGCTCTGGGCAGGAGGAGGGGAGGGGAAATAGTTACACTTCATGTCAGTGAGAAAAAAGGAAAGAGGTAGAGGCGAGGGAAGAAGGGGCTCTAATGGATTTGTTCAGTGCCCAGAAATATTCAGGATTTACAGCCATGACTGTCTTTTCAGTTAGGGCAGTAGCATCATTCATTTGCTCTGTTAAACACCTGCAGACATATGGGTATGTGGCTTTGGTGGTTTTATTTCTGATCAGTTTGATTTTTGTATCTCTTTTTAAGTTTGACAAAGGTGGCTCTGCCTCTTTAAGTGGAGTCTGTGGGTTTGGACTGAGAGCAGCAGTACCAGCAGAGCTGCAGAGGGAAGCTGTGCTGCAAACAACAGGCACCTCATGCCCAGTTTTCTCAGGCACCTCATCTTTTAACTTGATTCAGAGCATCCAGGATGTGGCTGTGTTTTGTCTTACAGCCATGGAGTTCCCACCTTCATTTATATCAAGAGAGGATGAGGCTTCAAGTAGTTGAGCAGGGTCAGACATTACATGTGGCTTTGCAGTTATGGGGATGAAAATAGGTGACTTGTAGTAATAACTCAGCTAAGATACCATGGGAGAGATCTCAAAAGAACATCTAGTGTCCTCAGAAAGGAGGTGAAAGACTTTTAGAGCACTTAGAGTTGACTGCAAAGTGCAGAAGCTGAATTTGGGCTTAGACACAGAAATTCTGTATTCTCACAGCTATAAAATAAACAGGAAAGCAATTGTGGCTCACTAATACTTCCAGTTGATATCCATGATATTGATGTGGTAGATTGTAACGATTTCAATTTATCATACAATAGATGGGAGCCTAATGTGAGAGAGCTGTGAAACACAGGTGAATCTAGGTAGGTGAAAATTGCAATGCAATCAAGCGTTCAGAAAGATAAATTATTGTAAAATATAGTTGAACATGGTTGTCAAAGAACAACTGGTTATAGTTGTATCGGTTCTTATTAAATGAAGAATCTAAATTCCTTTTTAAAGTAGGAATCCACAAAAGCAGCACATTTATATCAGGGCCATGAAAGACAGCTGAGTTTTATTTAAGCACTCCCATAGGATGATTTCATTTCAGGCTTTGAAGCCTCTTTACTTTCAGCAGGAAGTGCTAATGTAATTAAGATATGACATTCATGTTCACAAGACCCTAGAGCTGCGTGTTTAACTGGATTAAAGCAAATGGAACTTGATGGGGGTTTGGCTTTAAAAATTGCTCATTTCTTATTTGTTTAATCATGCCAAAATTGAACAAGGAAAATATTCTTCTACTGTACCTTAGCCCTAGTAGTCTTGACTTTGCAACTGCTCTGTTGATGATGACTCAAAGCCATGGTGAACTAATTAAGACAGGACTGTGTTACCAACAAAAGAGCTGCTTTCTTCCTCCCCCCTCCCCCCAGCAGTTTGTCAAACAAAAATGGATCCTATACCAAATAATAGCAATCTAATGTATCCTGGCACTCTGTCCCTACTCAACCAACAGTATTTTGTAATGCTGTTTTAGTGCATGTATTAGAGGAGTTGTGTTTTACACAGCCCATTAACACAAGGGAATCATTAATTTCTGGAGAGAGTCTTTGCCAGAAAGATGTGGGCTTTAAATCTCCAACGTACGTAGAAAAGTACTGTCCACCTCAAATGTTCTAAATTAGTATGATCATTATAGAAAATAATGGCATAGTAATATTTTATGCTCTGCCTGTTAAATAACTGCGTTCTACAGTCTTATAGAAGACTCACTGATACATTTACATCTGTATATACATGCTTAGATACAGTGTCTTTATTTTTTTTTCATGTGGGTCTGGGTTATAAGGCACTGCTGTTTCTCCTGTTTGTAGTTTTCTGTGCTTTGCAGGCATGTTAAAATAGCTTTGTCTCATTCAGAGTATTTTTGTGCTGATAACGTAGTTGCTCTTTCCACCTTTGTGTTTTTATAGAAACAAAGGACACGTGTTACATCTGGTTTTTTGAAAGCCCTTGTTAAAAACTTGTAGCAACAGTTAACTCAGCTGCTGGTTTCTGCTCTCCAAGGGGTCTCCTGGCCTGATATGCACCGTCTGGCTGACAGAGTCCATCTGGAGGAGCTGACTAGAATTGGCATTCTGAAAGGCAACGTGGATGACATGGTGAAGGTTCATCTGGGTGCAATATTTATGCCACACGGACTTGGACATCTGCTTGGAATCGACGTGCACGACGTTGGAGGCTACCCAGAGGTTGGTGTTGGTCCACTCTCAACTCCCCTGCAGATTAACCCCTCTCAATTCAATCAGCATTTCTTATTCTGTGTGCATGGGTGCCCAGTTGCATCTTCTCAGGGGTGGAGCAGATGCACATTTAAGTGTCTGGTTTTTTTCAGGTATAGTATTTTATGCAGTTTACTTTGAGGAAATCTATTAGTTCATTAAAACATGAATTGTTGATGGGGAGAAATCAACTGATGCCACCCTTTGGGCATTCTTAATCAGTTCAATTTCTGCACAGGTGATGTTGTTGCCCTGTGAGTCACTGGTACCATTCAGGCACACCCTGTGCTGTGGCAGAGCATCTCAGGCTGCCTGAGACCTGTAGCAAGACTCTCTTGCTCCATTCCAGATGTGAGACAGCTGCAGGAGCCCCTGCTGCACCTGGGCAAGAATTCCTGATGGCTCTGTGGTGTGGGAACAAGCTGGCTCATATCCCTGTCTTAAACTTTGATGTCCAGTGTCAGCATGGACACCACTGTAGATGAATTGTCCTGGGATGAGAACAGAAAGAGAAAAAAATCCCTCAAGTCATCCACTCTTTGCAAATGTGAAAGCATAAGCTCTTGTATTCTGAGTTCCTGCAGAAAGCACAGAATGATTGCCTTTTCCCTTGAATTAACTTGGTGATTCATGGCTGTGATCTGAAAGCAGAATAGGTAAAATTCTGTAACCAATTAATGGCAATATGTTTGCAATGATAACTAAAGAAATAAAATCTCTAAGGGGAATTGAACTTAAGGTTTCAATAAAGGAAGTTTACAGCAGCTTCAGAAATATTTCAGAAGGATTTTCTGTGTGTTAGGTTGTGGTTATTTGAGGCTGTTTAAGGGTAATTCAGTAATTCAGTACAAAAATGTATCATTTGTCTTCTCTCATGTGTAAGCTGTTCTTTCACAAGAAGCTGCAAAAGAAACTGAGAACTTTATAGGTAAGGTTGAAGCATATTTTGGAGCTTATTCATGTTGGGGAAACAGCTGCTGTCGCTGGTTCACTTTTGCAGGCAGGGGAGAAACAGTATTTATTTACAATATAATTATTGTTGAGACACAATACTGTGATAATGATGTCTTAGCACCAGCTAATAAATTTACATGTAATAAAAATGAAACAAAAATCAAAAGCAGCCCTATTCTGATTTGAAGGTTTCTGCACTGGATGTTTGCCCCTCTGTAAGTGCATTCTCTCTACAAATAGAGGCATTCAGCAAAGGACAAGGATTGGGATTCCTTGGAGAGTTCATGGACTTAAAAATCCAGGCCCCTGCTGTTGCATGCCTTTGCTTAGATTGTTTTTACTTGTGTTGTGAATAACCTTTCTGAATTTGGTGGACTAAAACAAGTGGAGCACATGCTCAAGACTTGGTAGGGTGAAGAGATAACTAAATTTTAGGAACAAGGGAGAAGAAGTCTGAGAGTGCAAAGTTACCATGCTTGGTTTTTATTTAAAAACTTCATGTTTTGAGGGTTAGAGCAAGTACCTTAGTGTCAAGGGAGGTTTCTAGAACTGATTTTGTGTGAGTCCATCTCTCAGTAGTGTGATAGACAAGCTATAGAGTCATATTTTGAAACTAACTTTTATTATTTATAGTTGTTAATTATCTGGTACGTTATTTTGGGGTGTATTAAATTTAAGGGCGGTTTTTTGAAAGCAAACTGATAAATCCACAGTTTTGAAAGAGCAACCTGTTACAGATAAAAATGCATATAGGAATTGGGTTGTCAAATGAATTAGGCTCTCCAGTTTCATACTTTCTGTGTGTAAAAATGCCAGAGCTCCGTGTAGAATTTTATACCTGCAAATATTAAAATGTTTTCTTACATTAAGAACATTTGCATGGCCTCCCTGGGCTCCTCTGGGCCTGAGGGGCTCACGAGGGGCACGGAGGGACCGTGGGCTCAGGGGACAAGTGAATCTGAACGTGAACAACTGGGCGCCTTCCATGGGGGTGTGAGGTGTGTCTGTGTGAGAAGGGAGAAGGTTTGTTATCCAGGCCTCGTGTTCTCATGAGAAAATGCATTTTGAAGACATCCAGTACACTCTGGAGTGGTTTGTGGTGCCTTTTAAATGTCTACCCGCTAGTGAGGTCTTCACAAGGAATTTCATAAAGCCATCTTGGTGTTTATTCTACGCTGAGCCCATGCCTGTAGTATCGTGCTCTTTTTTTCTAGCTGGTCAAAAAGCAACTTCTTTGCTTTTGACTTAGGGAATTTCTGGGAGTATTACAAAGGATTTTTTAAAAATAAAAACTTTCCAAGTGGATATTATTCCATTATTTTTTCCTCAAGTGTAAACAGTTACATTTGAAATAATACAATAAACGTTAATTTCCTAATTTTTATCCGTCACAAAGTTTTGTGTGTTCCAAAAAAACTATTTCCAGACATTGTTAGCTTAGATTAGTTATTCATTGGTAGCCAAAGATTTCTTTTTTCAAAATTGGCAATAATAAGTTTTCATCTTTTCCAGTAAGCTGCTTTCACATGCAGCATTGAACAAGCACTTTCTTCCTCTTTGACAAACACTGTAAAATGCTTGCAGATTTTCTGCAGAGCATATTCTAGGATATTAGAAAATATAACATTTCCCTT
>VYXB01006776.1:332653-356146 GCA_013397135.1 Pachyramphus minor
TTTTTTTTTTTTGCTGTGATAAAGAATAATTGAGTTTGGCCAGAAATAAAAATGTGTCTTGGTAACTCTTATTTTAGGACAAGATGTTCAAAACAGTGTCACTGCCAGTGTTTCCCCACTGAAACACGTAAGTAAAGGTCCTGGTTTTCAGAAGTGCTCAGCAGCCAAGGGCTCCTCAGGGAATCCCATCTCCCATGTGGAATTCCTCACAGGGAAAGGGAGCGTGGAGCGCTCCTTTGAAAATCCATCTGCCTCTTCTGAGGGACTGCAGCAGCTCTGAAAACCCAGCCCCAGTGGTACTAATCACTTCAGAAAATCTGGCCCTCAGTCAGGCACAGCTTCAAAAGGGTGAAAACCCCACTGGGCTTAGCTTCAGCTCTAAAATTTAATCATGGGGATGGTTTTCTCATATTCTTTCAGTTGTTTCTGGGTAAATTCGATATGGGATATAAATGAGGGTTTGTGCCTGTTGCAATGGAGAAACTGTGGTAGGTGATCCCAAATTTTCAGACCCTGGGGTAGATGGGGCTGAAGTTTTCATTTAAATCTAGGTTCTGTGTCTCTAGATGCTTGAGTTGATTCAATTTCATGTTATATTAATTGACTGTAAGGCTCTAAAGAATGCTAAGTACATTTGATGACTTTCTATAATAATAAGCCAGTTAATTTAAGTTAGGTTAATAACTACTGTGATTTTAGCATCTTATGAATTAAGAGTTTCATTTTGGTTTGTCTTTTTTTTTTTTTTTTTACAGTGTAAGATTTACCTTAGTTTAAACTTTTAATTCCATTTTCATGGAAAGGTGATCCTTTCTTTGCTCTTCTGCATCAACAAGTTAGGGTTAGAGGTTTGTTTGGGTTTTATCCATGTGCTTCCATTTCTGTGCATGCTGGGGGAACATCTCTGCTACTCAGAGGGTGCACAAGCTGTGTCTGGCTTTAACAGAAAGCTTGATCCAGCTCCCAGATGACTGTCTGGGGATTTAGGTCACCAAACCTACTGGAGAATACAGGAATAATCTTGTTCCCTTTCTTGTTCTGGCAAAAATTATTTTCCTTACGTATCCTCCTTTATGCTGAAGCAGAAGATTTCATTTTTTTGTGGTTAGCATTGCAAATGATGCATTTAAGTTTTTTTCCTTTAAGAAGCAGAGGATGAGGTGAATTCACCAAGAAGCCTAAAGCTGTTATGTAGGGCCCCAGTGATGCAAATTGCTTCACTTGGCCATAACCTTGCAAGGCCTAGTTGCTTGGTTTGTGTTTCATTAGTTCTGTTTAATTTTTTTCTGATGGAGTTACTTGCTTATGTTCCTTTGAATTTTTGAGGTTTGTTGCAAAAGACTTTGTGTGCTAACAGAGTTTTTACCTGACTGTATTCTGTCCAAATATTTCTGAAAATTTAACAGCAAATAATAGAGCTTGCGTGGTTTTGGACAATTCTTTCTAAGTGCAGTAGGAGAGAAGAAACAAGACAGTAGAGTTCTGCTTTCAATTGCATGTAAAAGTAAGGTATCACTGGTATACTTTAGGTTCTTTGCCATGCAATTTCTGCTAATATTGGTATTTATCACAAAAGAAAAACTATCATCTCTGTATGCTTTCTGTGTGTCACAGAAAACCAGTCTGTTAGATTTTAAATGTTGCTTGTCATTGGTCTTATTCTAAAACAGTGTGGTTGGTGGCTTTTGCAATTCTTTATCTCATTTCTTATGAATTCTCTAAATATTCTCCTCATCTTCCAGGTTTATGCTGTAGTTGTCAGCTTGATGATTTTTACTATTTGCTGTGCTTTTTTTCCTCACACTTAGGTTTTAGGAAAAAGAGAAAAAATATTTATTATTTCCATTATGATAGCACTGGAGCTTGGTGACATCTGAGGATCAGAAAGCAAAAATTACATGGGAAGTTATGCTCAGAACCACAGTGATAGATTGAAATTCAGCTCCATCTGAATCATCAGGCAACANGGGTTTATGCTGTAGTTGTCAACTTGATGATTTTTACTATTGAAATTCAACTCCATCTGAATCATCAGGCAACAGTGCCTCGAATAAGTAGCAGGTGACTCTTCCTCATTCCCTGCAATAACAGGAAAATTATTAGGCAACCTGATAATATACCAAGGAAAAGAAAAAAACATTTCAAGTAAAATAGCCAGTTAAACATCTTGTGCCCTCTGTTCCCCCAATATTAACTTTGAGCTGTGTCCCAAAAGCTCCAGCTAGTAATTAGGTTCTCCTGCAGAAGTGGAAGCTTTGCCTTGCAAATGCCACAAGTGATATGTGGTGCTTGGGGCACATTCTCCTGGAACCTGCTGCTGATTTCAAAGGCAGGAGTGACAGCAGTTCCTGCAGGTGACTACAGGCAGCTCAGGCTGCTGGGGAAAAGAGGGGTAGATTGAATAAACTAATCTTCATTAGTAACACTCAGCAAGTGAAACAAGGGCTCAGAGAGAAGGGACCAGGAGACAGCTGAAATGGAATTCAGGACTTTTATTTTATTAGCTGCACACAGCTCCATTCCTTTTGCAGTAAATGAGCTAATTAGAAGTTGGGTATGTGCAGTGGGAGAACAGGGAGGAGTGAAAGAGCTGAGATTTCACTTCAGTGTTCATTTCATATTATCTAAGTGTAATCTTAGTCTGCTGATTAATTTAAATACTTGATTGCACTTAGCTTGGTAAAGTGGTTAGGACTCCATTGTATGCTGGATGTATTCCAAAGGGCACAGTCTGTTTGTCAGGCTCAAAAAGTTCTGTGATGATTTAACTGGAAAAAAGCACCAGAAACTAGTTTGTGTCTCTACCTGAGCCTTTTCCTGCGGGTCAGTGTTTGCAGTTATGAGTAGCTGTGGTGTTTGCTGTGGCTGTGGTTGCTGCCTGGCTAGAGGAAGGTGCTGGGTGGTGCCAGCTGAGTGCTGCAGCCCCTGGTTCTGGGGGGGAAGGTTCCCCCTTTGCATCTCGGTGCTTGTGCATCTCTAGGTAGTGTGTGATACACACTGCAGTTCCTTACAGTGAGATGTTCTGGGAATATTACAAATTCTAGCCTTCCATGGCCATTTTTCTGGGGGATAGGCAGATATGCATACTTCCTAATTCCCTGCTTATTCCAAAAATAGATCTATATTTTATATTACTCTACACTTAATTTGAACTTTTATTTTGCTTGCATAGTAATGAAATCAGTTTACATAATAATTCTCCTGTTCCCTTGACACTCCTTATTGCCTAGACATGCTGTTTTTTGTTACCTTAGATGAACCATTAATTGGAATCCAATGTTCTTGGCAGGAGTACAGTCACAAATGACAGTGTCATACATCTGTGCTTACTGGGGGAGGAGTGTCTCAGTTTTAAAATGTGCACAGTACCTCCAAATAAAACCCATCTTAGAAAACAATTTCAGATACAGCCTGTTGTTCCAATATACAGGAGGATAAACAGTTATTCAAAAAGTAATTTTCCCAGAATATAGCTGGGAGTATCTTTTTAGATGCCTAGGCATTAATATTTTCTAGACTGTTCTCTACACTTTTTGGGGGGCAGATTATCAGTTTATGCTTTCCCGTTGTGCAGCACTGAGTGCAACAGAGTCCTGCTCCATGGCCAGGCCTCCAGGATATAATGGAAAGAGAAGCTGCTGCACCAGCACCCACATTTTTACTCTTTGTTTCATCTGGCTACAAAACAACCTCGTGGTTATTGTTGCAAACAAAGCTTGTGCCGTTCAGCTGCGACATGTGGGGAAGTCTCCTCCTCACGAAGAAGAAAATCCACGAATGGCAGAAGAGTCATTACGGATGGATGGCAGTGAGAGGTGTCCCCAGCTTTGCTCCCAGTAGTTTGACTTGATGGAAAGTAGCAGGTCTTGTTTCAGCCCTGTTTCAGCTTCTGTTTGGGGGTTGTGGTGCTTCAGTCATTAAAAGAAATCCTCAGTTTGTCCTGTTTTTCATAAACTGAAGCAGACTGAGAGCTGAGAACTGTCAGCCCCTGGACCTGATTGGCATGGTGGCTGCTGGGATGGTCATGAGTGCCCAGAGATCAGATGCCACGTGGGATGCTGAAGCCATAGACTGATGTATGCAAAATCCAAAGGCCTGGGGATGACAGCAAGAGCCAACACCACCCAGAGTTGAGATAGAATGGGAGAATATCAAGTAGAGTTCGTGAATTCCTTCCAGAAAGGTTAAAATTTTACTCTTGGGTGAGCAGCAGTGTTCAGGTGCCTCGGGGACCCTCCCTGTGTTGCTAACAGCCTGGGGAGCCTGGAGTGCTGAGGGACATGTCCACATGTGAGTCTGGGGCCTGCTGCTGAGGTGTGGATGTGCTGTTGGCTTCTTGGAGGACGTACTAACAGCAGGATCAGACTGGGAGCAGTCTAGACAAAATGCCTGTGTGATGCTTTAATGGCTGAAGTGGGCATTGAGGCTTCACTGTCACACCTGGTGTTAAGCATCATTTCTTTTAGGAAAAGGCAAAAAAATGTGGAGGCTGTGCCAGGGCTGCCTTCAGAGGATGTTTGCCATTGTTTTCCTCGCTGTGCATTCATCTTTCTAGCATCTGTCTTGGATTGACTGCCTCGGAAAAGGCATTTACAAGTAGAATTGAGGAGAAGTGGACTTAAAAGCCAAATATGGGTTGTTTGTTGTAAAGCAGCCGATAGATAGTTGGCAAGACCCCAAAAGGTCCAGACACTAATCTAATTGTTTACAGCTCATGGAGAGATTAATCCGCAAGATTGGATGCCCTCATTTCCTTTACACATTACAATGAATGTGTGAAATGCCAAACCCCATGGGGCAGCAGCAGAGAGAAAAATGGCTCCATTTCAGTGCAGTTATTGTTTCAAGTCTAGAAATGTATTGATTTTCTGTGGGTTTTGATAAGAATATAAATGCAAAATGCCTTGCTTAATATCAGAGCATTCTGGTCTCCTAGGCTTGGTCAAACAAAATCGTGTTTCCTTATTTTGGTGTAAAGTAGTGCTGTGCAAAGTCCAAATCAAACATGTGACATAAAACATATTGAGCACACAGTGAAAATGGGCAAACCTGACTCCAGATGTCTAGGCTGGTTAGCTCTGAACATCCTGGCTGCTGTAAGATGCTGTGCAAAGGGAAGAAAACCACCCCAGCATTGCTTGGGTGACCAGCGAGAATAAAGCCAACACTGCCGAGGGGCTGTTGCAAGCAGGATTTCTCTAAATTGGGCTTTCTCTGAACTGAAAGTGTAACTCCAGAGCAAACAGTGCTGCAGGGCTGTATCGACTCTGAAGAGGGAATGATTCAGTAAGATGAAAACATGGGGGATCTGCAGGGTGTGCTCTGGCTTCCCTCTGTGCCCCCGCGCGGGCGTGGCCCCGGCACCGAGGGCAGCCTGGGCAGGGCACTGTGTCTGGGAGAAAGGGGATGTTTCATCCTCGTGATCCCAGTCATGCTCCTAGTGATGCTGACAGCAGTCCCCCCTTCTGCCCACGAGGAAAATCACCGTGGCTTGGGCCAGAAGCAAGATTTGGGAAGGCTGCATGGAGACCAGATAAATAACGCCGTGGTCTCTCTGACTCACTGGGCCTAAGCAGAAAAGGCTCCATGAGCAGAGTGTGTGTGTGCATGTTTGCAAGCTGGTGGGACGGGAGCTGTTTAGGGGTCATCATGATCTTTTGTTGGTGAAATTTTTGCTACAGTTGCAAAGAATTTTCAAAAAGCTAAGGGGACTGAGATATATTTATTCCGATGTTGCAATACCTGGCACATTTGAGGGAAGAAAATTAATATCCTTAACTAGTCTTTGCAGTGTTTCTAATTCCTTGACTAAGCACGTCCTCATATATCATTTTACCAGCTTTTGGGAAGAAGAGAATGTTTTGCTAGTCAGGGCTTGTTTTGACTTAGCTTTTAATAATACCAATCAGCACCATGTTGCCTGAAAGTCTGAATCTGACAAAAGTTTAGTTTTAAATGGGCTGCTTTTATGAGGTCATGTATAGACTCATTGCTCCTGAATCAAGATCATAAATGTGTAATTTTAATAACATTCAGTGAGAATAAGTATTTGCATATCCTTGGAGAAATTCTTCTCCACTGCATAGTTCGGCTGTTTCAGCCATGACGTGGCAGGGGCATTTCAAGATCTGCATGTCACTTAAAATACCATACTCTGCAAGGGAGGGCAGAGAAAGCTGGAGTACAAGTAGTTATTTTTATTTCATAGTGCAGTGTTTCCCCCTAGGTAGAGAGTCCTGGTCAAAACCCAGGATTTCTGTGGCGCAGTTTTGGTGCCGAGTTGAAAGCTGGTTGTTGCTGATGGGAGGGAGGTAATTGCACAGCTCAGTTTCAGTCCTTTACCATTATTTCTCGTGTTCTGAGTGTCTGATGGAGAGGTCAGCACAGGAGGGCTCGTGGCTGCCCTGTGCTCAGCCCCCCGTGTGTCTCTGTGCAGGGAGTGGAGCGCATTGACGCGCCGGGGCTGCGCAGCCTGCGCACGGCGCGGAGCCTGGAGCAGGGCATGGTGCTCACCATCGAGCCAGGCATCTACTTCATCGACCACCTCCTGGACCAGGCCCTCCGTGACCCTGCACAGTCCTGCTTCATCAACAGCGACGTCCTGCGGCGCTTCAGGGGCTTCGGCGGGGTGAGTGACGCCATTTTGTACTGGTGGTGTTTGATTAACAGTAGACCCGTGTTTTCCCACTGACTGAAATACTCTCTGTCAGCACCATACACTGACTTGCCAGGTGGGTGTTCTGTCCAACGTGTGAAACGTGCGTTTTATGAAACACACAACTGAGATCTGTAGCCCAGAGTTGTTTTCCTTGACAGCAGCACAGTCCAGTGCTTCCTTCCAGGGCAGAAGAGCCTGATGCTGTTCAAGCTGGGGAGGCAGCAGATAAAAACAGCAGTAATTGCTCTGACTGGATTATTGACAGAAAGGCACAAAACCTGTGCCTGTAAAGCCTTCCCCCACTTTCCAAAAGTGTGGCTGGTGGTCTTCCCAAGCACCCATGCTGGGGTGACAGCTCAGGCAGCAGTGTTTGTGCAGGAGGACTGGCCAGCTCAGGAGGTGGAGGTGATCTGGGCGACCATTCCCAGCTGCCAGGGGAGTAGAGGGGCCTTGTTTGTCCTTGCTCTCCAGGGCACATTTCCCATTCAAAGCCCCCGCCCTCACAGAGCTCTCAGAAGTTGCAGTGGCTTCCAGTGGGTTTTTATTTCAGCAGGACAAGGCTTTGAGCGGTGCCACATTGTTCTCCAGGCTTCTGTGTTCCTGCACAGAGGAGATAGAGCAGGCAGCTGCCATGCCCCATCCTCCTCGTGGCTCTTCTGCTAAGTCTCAACGCAGCTAACAATCACTGGCAGCAGGGGTGGATTTCTGGAATGAAAAGTCACTCATTAGGAGTTGTCTGCTGCTGCCATTGACTAATTTATCCCTGTACCCCAGCCCTGAGAGGGTAATTGCTGCAGCACTTTGGTCTGAGCTGCCTTTGAACCACCAGCCCCGACAGCAAAGCTGTGTGTGCCATTTTCTGGCTGTGAGCACGTTCTGTATGGCCCTGCACACTGAAGGGTGTTTGAAGGAACACTGCACTGTGCTTGTGTGGGTTGACACCTCAATGCAGACAGGTTTAACTGTCCTTGCTTTCCTTGTAAACACTCTGTGGGAATTTTTCGGCAGTTAAATTGATTTCTGCCGAGTTTTCTGTGGAATTGTTTTTCCCGACTCCCTGGGAATGCCCACTGCAGCTCCACAGCCTGAGGTGTGCCTGTGGTTTCATGGAATAGGAGTGACAGCACAATATCTCTATTTTGGTAATAAGTTGCTGGATCAGGCACTTTTGTTCCAGAGATTTCAAGCAAAAAGTCTAACTTTCTCCCCTGTTTTTTGCTCAGCTTCCTGTAATGATGACTTGTAAGGAGCGTTAGCCAAGGAACTTTGCTAAAAGGGGGGAGCTGCCCAAAAACGATTGAGCAAAAATCTAAATCTCCAATCCCCCCGTGAACAATACATTTTACTTAGAGAGAAAAAAAATAATAATACACACGTACCCCGAGCCAGATGTTGTCACTTGATTTTGTCCAGGAGAAGAATGAAAATAAAATCTGAGGCTGAAGTACATCAGAATATTTCTGAATTCTACAAAAAATTATAATGCAATCAAAATAAATTTTTCCATCTTTACGATTCTGACTTCATTCTGCATAAATAGAAGATGCAATTTGTGCGGTGTGGCATGCTTAGTTATCTACATGCTGTTCCATTCTAGGTTATCCAGAGGGAATGGATAAGTCTCTCCAGAGCATGCCAGAAAGCTTGCTTTCTATGGGATTAAAAGAGATCTTCTGAAGCCCAGTGTTTTTACTCACAAATATTAATAGTACAGGGGTTAGTATTGGTGTCAGTTCTAGCTAAAGAGCTCACTACAGCCAGTCCAATCTTCCTTCAAGTTTAAAAAAAATACATTCTACAAAAGGAAATAAGTAGTGTATTTCCCTCTGCAGAGCTCAGCACTAATTAAAATGTTCTTAATTTGGTTTAGTTTAATTCACTTCAAAAATAGACCTACATTCACTGAAGTAACACCACTGTAATTCTGAGTAAGACTGTTCACACAGGGCATTTGTGGATCTTAATAAATTCAACTTGAATTCGTGTCTTTTTTGGGGCTTTGGATAATTTTCTTGACTGTGACAAGTCTCTGTATTGAGAAGCAAAGCTCTTGTGCCATGCCAAGAAGGACAAGCCTGTAGCCATTTGTTGTAATTCGTGCTGCCTGGTGTCAGCCATGAAGAGGTTGTAAAAGCTGCAGGAGCAGGGAAGAGCGAGAGTTCCAATCCCCTCAGCCAGTTTGGGGACGTCTCAGGGACTGCAGTTCTCCCTCTGCAAGGCTAAGGCCCAGTTTAGGCAGGAGATCCTTCCTGTCCCAGGGCACCTCTGCCTGGGAACAGGGATGTGCAAACACAGGGATGTGCCTGGGATTGTACATATTGCTCGGGAAAAGCAGCTGAATCCTTGGGGAAGGGGAAATACCGACTGCAAATGCTGCCCTTTAGGGTTTGACATTTCCATTCTTCATAAGCTGATTACTGATTCATGCAGTTCATATGATGTTTTCTCAAAGACACAGTAAAACCATTCAGTCTTTTTTTGGCCTTACACATTCAGCCTCTGTTCAGGCTTTATTTTTCCCTAGGATTTGTAGAACTAGCACTAGACTTAATATCTGAAACCCCTATGCAACTTAGGGAAAATGCTGAAAGACAGATAAATGTTAAATATTTTACTTTCTTTCTTACTTTTGCACATTCTTCTCAGTTAAAACTCAAACAGATTCACAAAGCCCAGGAACTTGAAGATCTGTTAATATTACAATATTTTCCAAAACAACAGTACTTCTCTTACTCAGAACAAACATTAAACCAAATATAAAGCAGGATATTTAGCTGCTTCTACCTTTGCTTCAGAGAGCCATGTAGTTGCCTCTGTCCTGATTTTTATTTTTAAAAATAAATATTAAATAATATAAATTAAATAGAAAATAAATATTTTTTTATTTTTAAGCTCTGTTTCTGGGTTTATGGTGAATGTGTATGGTGAAATGAAATAGTTTACTAGGCAAGAGCAAGAACCTTGTGCTCATCTGCTTTTTAACAGAGCATATTATGTAGCAGTGGTAATGCTACACAGCATTTTTTCCAAGTTTTCCTAGGAAAGCAGTTTTCACAATGTAGATAGATGGCTTTCTTTAAAGCTGTTGTAAGGGAAGTGATAGGTGTAGGCAACCCAAAAACTGCAACTAGTTGCTTACAAACCTTCTTCAACCATTTTCTTGCAGTTGTCTAATTAATATAATTAATTTGAAGTAAGAGCAGTTCTTTCTAAGCTGTAGTTGACTGCTTCTTTTTGAGCCTGGATGAAGGGATTGGGCACCTGAAGCTTTTTTTCCCCCAGCTGCATCAGTCGATCTAATGAAACACGTGGCCCTGTCTTACTAACATTGATCCACTTCTATAAAATGTTCCTATCTGGATATTTAAAGGTTCTCCTGATGTGAGGACTTGCTTGTGAGTAAGATTTGCATGTGGCAGGAAGACCAGCAGCATGGGGTGAGAAGAGTCATTGTGCAGCACTGAGGTCCTAAGGTCTTGCAGTGATAGTATTGCTGCTTTCTACACCCATAATCAAGCAAATGCTCAATTGATTTTAAAAAAAAGGAGACATTTCACCAGTTGCCTTTTTTGACATCTGGGATCTGTCATCGTGCTAATCTGGACTATTTAATTGGCCAGAATTGTTTCTCGATTCTCAAAAGTCTTTTATATATATCTCTCGTCATCCAAAAGAAATGAATAAGTGCTACAACCCCCCTTCCCTTGGAAGGTAACCCAGGAGGCTCTGGGGAGCATGAGTGGATTAGTAAGTCAGGACAAAGTGCGAGGCTGTGCTCAGAGCTGACAGCAGCCATTTAACTCCTGTGCTGTCCTTGGCTGTGCCCACACAGCCCTGCTTTGGGACACAGTTGGGACCACTGAGTCGAGCCACATGATGGCCTGTTGCTGGTGTGAGGCAGTTGTGCAATCAGGTCTATCTGGACAGATTGTGCCACTACCCCTGATAAAAAAAAAAAGGCATTTTAGGGACAGTCCTGGCATCCCTGGGCACTGCATCTTCGCAGGAGTGCGTTTTTTGAAGTGTGCCATTTCACACCAAAAAGCAAAGCCTCCACTGGGCCCCCCCGAAATCTGGAGGTGCAGCAACCATCACACTTCAGCGTGCTGCCCTTTAAGCTGTGCCTAATTCCAAACCACTCTGTAGCCCTGAAACAAGCAGCACTGATGAACAAAGAGCCTGCAAAAAGGGACAGCTCTCAGAGCAAGTTTCATAACCACTGTCCCCGCTGGGAAAGGCAGTCCCAAGCCCTCAGGCCTTGCCAGGCTGATTCCAGCCTCTTTTGTCCATTTGGACAGCAGACAAGACCAAATGATGGGCTCTCCTGTAGGGAAGGTTTTGCAGGTCCTCTGAAGCTGCTTCTTGCTGCTGCTGAGTTTAAGCTCAGGGTGAAGCATGGAGGGTGTGAGGGAAAAGAGAAAACTAAACCATTTCCTTCTCCTTGAGAGCCTCTGCACTCATGCTGCTTTTAGGCAAAGGAAAAATTGTGCACTGAGACTGGGAAATCTGTCTTGTCTTTTGTGGCAAGTACACATTTCACGTGAGATTCATCCAGCAGAGGAAGGATTAGATCCTGGAGAAAGAGCTGGTGTGTTCTTACAAGTGATGGGTAAGGCCCCATGGGACCAGTGGCTCTGTGTACATCCATCTCCATCCCAAAGAGCATCTGGAGCTGCTGATGGTGAGCTGGCTGGTGTGACAGTGCTGGCTCTGCTGCTTTTCACAGCAGTTTGCAGCTGTGGATCGATACGTGGTCTCTTAACAATGTTAGGAGTCCCTGTGTGTGGCACTCACCCTGCCACATTTGACACTCTCAGTTCCCCACCTCTGGCAGCTCCAGCCCCCTGTGTGCTCTCCTCATTCAGGATGTCTCACTTCTCAAATCCACCAGGATTGCCCTTCCTGGACTCCTTAGCCAGCCCCATCTCTCCCCATCATTCCAGCCCCAGTGGAATAATTATCAATCCTCACTGTACCCTCCTTTACCTGGTTTCTTTCATCACTCTATTTTCCATCTCCTTCTGCATCCTGATTTTCTCTTGTGGCCTAGATAGAGTACAGCATGGACAGACACCTTGTCCCACTTGTTCTTCCCCATCATCATCAGCCTTTCATCTGCTCTGCTTTTAAGTCAGTCCATCCTCCTAAAGAGTGGCCAGGTATCAGTGAAGGCATGAAATGTTGAACTGAAGTTTGTGGTTACAAACTTTACTTTTTTCACCTTTTTTTGTTGCTAATTTTACTGGTTAAGCAGATGAATTGTGTGGCTGATGTGTCTCTGTAGCAGATGCACTGGGAAGTTTCAGCTGAAGCAGGGGAAGGTTTGTGAAGCTGGCAGTGCTCAGGAGAAGATTCTCTTTGTAGGCAGAGTCAGCTCTGGCCTTGTCTGGCCTCCACTTTGCTCTCACACACCATTGCACTAACGTTTTTACTTTCCACACCATGGGCTGTGCCCAGCTCCATTTACACTGGTGTGCTTGCCACCGTGGTGTGCTTCACCTCTGGAAGCAGTGGGACCACCTTGCTGAATCTGTGGGTTATGTTTTGCTCAGCTGGCCGAATACAAAGCAGTGAATCAAAAAGCCCACCCTGTTCAAGTGCACAGAGTCATTCCACGTGTTGCTGGTTTCCTCCCCTGCAGCAAGGCACCATCCTCTCAGGCACACTGAGCCTACAAAGCCCCACAGCTTTCAAATTTACAGCTGTCCAAAGCAAATGTGTGAACTCAATGGAGTTCGTTTATTTAATTCTGCTTTATAATACACTTAACTTGATACCAAGTAAAAGCAATAATCTGGCAAAGACATCATTAAACAGTTTAATAAGCACTGGATGACTCACTGTGTTTGAACAAACGGATTATTTTGCAATCAGAAGTACAAATGTTAACCAGCTTTATTTTTAGTTGAAAATGTCAAGAGGTCAGAAACAATTAAAGCGACTGTAAGGTGGGAGTACCCAGGGTTTGTGTTCTCTTGGATTTACACCTTACTAAAATTGCTTTTATTGCAGCTTAGAGACTTAGCAACATTTTTCTGATAAGATAACGGGAATGACTGTGTAGGCACATTTACTGGTAAGAAGAGATTAGAGTCAAACAGAAATGGAGCATGCTTTTCAGAACAAGAACAAGAGCTGGAAAACTCAGAGGATCTGCTTTTTCCTTCCATGATTTGAAATGTAGTGGTTGTATTTTAAAAGGAATGTCTGACCTGCTTAGGACTTTCTCATCAGCTTAAAATTCAGTGTTTGGAATATCAGCTACAAGGGATTTCATGTTGCAGTTCCTCCTTTGAAAGTTTATTGTGCGTTTAGAGAAATGTTTAAGTGCAAAGAGAAGCTGCCTGCAGCACAGAACAGGACAGCTTTGAGAACAGGCACTGTGGGCATCAGGAGGCACTGTCCCTAGCAAGCCATGTGCTAGCAATGCTGGAGGCAAATCCAGGGGAGAACATTCCTTTTACTGCTCCTGATTTAGGGGGTTGAGATTTATTGGCCCCCTGTTGCAGCATCTCCCTCAGCCTTCCCTGCAGTGCCCAACACAGCAGAGGCACCACCTGAGGGGTCACCACTGAGGCTGTGTGAGCCCATGAGGGTGGCAGGGGCCGGTGGTGGAGCCTGTGCCAAGGGGCTGGTGGTGCCAGGCACTTCCAGTTGCTCTGCCTGGGGCTACAGCAGCAGACTGAGACCCCCCCATGTGCCCCTGTAACCGTGTGTTCTCTGTGACAGGTCCGCATCGAGGACGACATCGCGGTCACAGCCACTGGAATGGAGCTGCTCACGTGTGTCCCACGCACTGTGGAGGAGATAGAGGCTTTCATGGCAGAAGGCCAAGGCAGTGCCAAGTCATTTGACTGCCTCTCCAGCCAAAAGCAGTAAACTCCAGGATGGTCCTCACTGCCTCAACTGATCAGTCATCATCCTGATTCGATGCTGCAGCATATAAAATAGAGTGAATCCAGTTCTTAATAGCAAGAGAGGCAGGCAGGCAATTCCCTGGAATAATTCATTCACTAAAAATGAAGGTAGAAGGCTTCAGCACTTGATACCAGGCAACTCCACTGCTGCTGCTTGCAATCAGCAGTTTACAGACCAAGTGCCACCTAAAATAACCCTGCTGTATTATCAGAGGGGCTTAGACTTCTGTCACATCTGAGCTCAGATGTTTCTTGCAATTAAATCTGAATGTTGATGATTGGGACTCTAAAATCCCAAATGGATTATCTGAAAGCTGTCAGCCATTGTAGTACTCAAGTCCTCTTTTAAATTTCATCACAAGTACTGTGAAAACCAGAAGAAAAAAATCAGTTGTTCTCAGTGAACATAATGGCACTATTTTTCTTACAGATCTTATTTCAGTATCCATGGAGTAAACAGAATCAAACTTTTATTAAAATTCACCATGGCATCATTTATGTTGGCAACTTTGTGATCATTATACTCTTCTACTCGAGTTCCTGCTTCGTTATCTGACCCCACTACCAGTTTGTGCTCTGCAAACTTTGACCCTTCACTAGCCAGAGTTTTCTGCTCTGGGTAGTGGGTGTGCTGATCCTTCACACACAGCCCCATGCTTATTAGATTTGTCCATCTATTTGTTCCTTGAAAACATAGACTTCTATGGTGTTCATGACTCTTAGAAATTGCAAGAAGGGAATATCTTTGCTGCAGGGCTCAGGATCATTCAGCAGCATATGCTGTGCAGCATATTGTTAGCTGGTTCAGAATTAAATAATATAAATTTTATTTGGATACATTACAAACATATTAATAGTGATCAAAATTATTTTCTATTCATGCAAGATTTAAATTACTTTAAATTACCCAGAGAAGCCTTTCTTTACTGTATCTGTTCATCAGCCTGCAGGACAATAAATACATTTCTTGCATCATAAAATGCAGTTGGTGTAACTACATAAAACTAATCTTGCTTTTTGAGAAACTCCTGCTGAGTCTTCAAGGCACAGTTTGACTGCAAAGCCACTTCAGAACATCCCTGTGCCATGTCAGGAGGGAGCTGAAGCCACAGCAGTGTCAGGGCCTTTTGGGTGTTACCGCTTGCCCGACGAGGATTTTCCCACCGAAGGGATCAGCTCACTTGATGATCATCTCAGCGTCTGGGTGAGACATCTCAGATCTGCTGCTCACTCCAGGGGGCTGGCACGTGGGTGATGGGACCAGCTGTGAGCTTCTGGGTGCCTGCAAGTGCCTGTCTCACATGGGGAGCACAACAGGAGCTTGGATGGTGTCAGAAACTACTGTGTTGCTGCCTTTGTGCCTCTCCCCCCCCAGCTGGATTAGGTCTGAAATAATTTACTTTAAAATTGTCAAATGTGTCATTCTGCAGAGAGCTCTTTTAGCTAACTGAGTTGACAAGAACCTGCTCTTTATCTGTAACAGCTTGGTGACCCATTGCTGAATAGGAAACTGCATATTGGAGACCAGAGGATTGTGAAATAATCCAGAGGGCTTCACTCCGTATGTTTAGTGTCACTCAACTAACAAATAAGCCTATTTATAATTTTTTAGAGGTTTCTTGGCATTGATTTGTAGGAGGTAAGTGCAGGAATTCTTGACTGTGAAGGGGAAGAGGTGAGGAGGGGAGGGTGTGAGATCAGCAGCTTGGATGTGCCTCTGATGTTTCCTGCTGTGGTGAAGCCTCCAACCTCTGAAATGTAGCACCTGCACCGAGGACACCAGGATTTGCATTGGTAGCTTTGCAGATATGAGACCACAGAGACTGCACTGGCATTGCTCTGGCACTGCCCTAAAACTCAGGTTATTTCAGTGCAAGACAGGGCTCATGGGCTCAGCCTTGTTCCCTCCCCAGCCCTGCTCTGGACACACCCAGGGGATGGCTCTGTGCTTTGGGCAGTCCGAAACCTGCTGTTGCTTGGCTTCAAGTGCAGTTACTATTTTACAGTAACACTTCACAGATTTGCAGGAAAAAAAGGGAGCTTTGGAATTGTTTCAACTGAGCCATAACCCAGTCTAGTTAACAGGCCTTTCCCTGCCTGGGATTAATTTTGGCAAACACCAGGATCTGCTGCTGCAGAACAGGTCGAGCAGCCCAGGGAGCTGCAGGAGCCAGAACTGGTTCTGCCTCCACATGTCCCAGCACCCAGACCCAGCCCCGGGCCGGGGGCAGCACTGGCTCAGTAACCAGCTCCTGAGTTCTGCCTGCCCAACATGTGCATGTGTTTCGGTCTGGGATGGGGCACCCTCTCCCATTTTCCTTCAGAATCAGGCCCACGAACTTGGGGGATATAAATTTCATCCTTCCTCCCAGAAGTCTGTTCTGTAATTATGGTAATTTTTATCCACTTCAGCAAAAAGTGAGTTAGACCTTTTTTTCCTAAATTAAAAGTGTGTGTGAGGGGGGAATAAACCGTTAAAAAAAAAAGGCAAAGTGGTGTTGGGCACATCTGCACTCACCTGCCATGAAGTTACACTGCTGCAGCTACAGGGGTTAAAGGGGTAGAGCTCCCAGTGCTCCTGGGGGCTGGAGCAGACCCCTTCTGTAGTTGGCACAGTGAGGAAATGGGAATAAGGTTTCCTGGTGCTGTAACACCCGCTCTTGCAGCGACAGGCACTGTATTCTGTCACAGAGTGTAGTTAAAAACCTTAACTTTTATAGGTCTACACTGAAATGTTCTTGTGTAGATGTATTTATTGCTTTAGGAAGAGAGAACTGTGCAAGTCCCCTGGGTGTGGGTGTTCTGTGCCTTGCAGCAGAGGGGGGGACACTGAGGCCCTTTGCTGTCACTGCACCTTGGGGCAAAGTGCCTTTGCTCCTTGGAGCTGTTTTGGCTTAGAGTGATAAACTGCTGCTGGGTTGGACCCCGTGAGCCTTTTGCTGGTACCAGCCTCTGTTTTACACTGCTGGCTGTGCTGCTGTTGCTACTGCTCCTTGTCTTATCTCACTGCTGCTCCCAGTAAATTGTTATCCCAACCCAGGAGAGCCTTTTGTCTCTCTCACCTGAGGGGGGAAGCAGCTGCCCTGGGGCTTAATTTCCAGCTGGGTTTAAACCACAACATGGGCTAAAAAAGCCAGAGCAGAGGCTGCTAAAGCCAGAAATGTCATTTTGCAAACAAATGACTTTTCATAACTCAGTGGTTTGGTTTTAAACAATAAGGAAGTGGAGTCAGAACTCTCGGGAGTAACAGGTGGAGAAGTCACTGTCAGAAAGATTGTTACTCCCACTCAAAAGAGATCTCAGAAATCATTTTCACCAAAATCTGAACCAAATCCCAGAGATGTGGAGTTCTGACTATTAAGGGAGGACCCCACATTGGCCTGGTGACCCAATTTCAGGCCAACAGGGCCACACAGTCCCAGTTCACAGAGCAGACACCCAGGGGAGACCAGCTCTGGCCTTGCCACCAGAGCAGGTGCACAGTTAAAAGAGGAGATGCTTTCAGGTCATCATCTTCCTTGTAGCTTTTGGTGTTCAGTTCCTCCCCCTCTGCTTTAATTGCAGCACATTTTCAGTCTTAACTTCTTCTTTTTTATTTTTTCTTTTGTTAAATCAGACATTCAGACAAAACTGTGATGAGTTTCTGGTTGTTTCCATGGAGGAGGAACCTGAGTGCAAGACAGCAACAGAGACTGTTGCACTGATTTTCTGTGTGAGGAGAGCAACTCTGCAGTTGAGGGACACAGAAAAGGGACAGGAAAAATGAGGCCAGCACTAGAAGCAAAAGGTTTTTATTAGCTTCTGGTACTTCAACCCTACCAACTTAAGCTGCAGCTAGAATGAAAAAAAACATATCTCTGTAAAAAGACTATCATAATCCAAAACAATCCTTAAGTTTTCCACATGTATTAAAAGTTTAAATTTAAAAAGAACTTCTCAAGGTTTCATTTCCTAACAGCATCTTCATAGAGATAACATCCAAGTTTTTTCCTAAGCACAAAGCAAACAAGCATCCTACAAAATAATCTGTGGAAAAAGGTAGTGCAAGAGGGAAATTAAGACAGTGTGGTAATCTACTAGCAAGACACACAGGTTAAATGTAAAACAACCATACCATCCATGAAATATTTAAAAAATGAAAATAAATTAAAGTTACATCAAAGTTCCTGCTTTACTTTGTTTAAATCCTCAGTATAGCACATACCACTGCATTATGGATCATAGCAAAGACTTGGCAGTAGCAATAAAAAAGTTGCTATAGAAAAACCTTTATGAAAATAAACCAAGACTGAAGATACTCCTTCACACAACTTGTATGATGGCTGCAGAGATTCCACTGAATCAGTTAGTCACACTAGGGCCATTTAGGTTTAAAATCATGGTGAATCTCTGTAAGATTAAGCAGTGATCCATACATTCCAGCTGAACAGATGCTGCACATCTTGTTCTCCCTGAAACCTCCACCCTGGCAAGAAGGAAATTTTGCAGGGCGCAGTTTTTTGGTGGCGTTTTGACATTTTCTGAAAACAAACTCTTCACTCTGTGAACAATGTGAACACAAGCTTAACTAAAAGGCTTTGCCAGTGTGCTGCTCTGCCTCTTGTACAAGATGCTTGGGACTCAGGAGCGTTTGGAAGCCTGTACATGTCATCATAGCATTTATTATTTCTCTGGAAAACCTCAGTAAGCATCCCAGCACCCTCCCCACTAACTGTAACTGTCATGGAGAGAACTAAGGGCTTAAATACACCAACAGGTATTTAAAGGACATTTTATCCAAAGATGAGCCATCCTGCTGGATTCCTCCCATTATGCAAACTCTTAAGAGGGTAAGCAAACATTTCTGTGAAAGTGTTATCTCCTTAACATGATGCCCCTTGTTGGCTATGAATTCAGACCTGTGTAAATCCTTGAGGAGAAAAATATTTAAAGCAAAATACCCTAACCAGTTTCTGGTTTAATTGTTACAAATCTTCAGTGTTAAATCTAAAAGAAGAAAAATCTCCACAAAACAATGGTTAAAGGAACAGTTTTTGCTTGGTTGCTGCACCTCAGGAGTTGGTTTCCCAAGGCTGCCATGTCTACTGTCCACTGCTCTCTGGGTTTGTCGTGGTGGTTTCAGTGCCAACAGGTTGCACATTGTCTGCAAAATTGTGTGCATGCTCGAGGAACAAGTCTTTCAGTACACTCAGCTCCTTGGTCAGGAGCTTGATTTTTGCCTCTAAACGTTCATTTTCTTCTTTGAGCTGGTTGACCCTCTGCAGTGTGTCTTGTGCTTTCTGCTTGCTCTTTAACCGGCTCTTTTTCACCGCCATGTTGTTCCGCTCTCGGCGCTGACGATACTCATCGCTGTTTCTATCCACAAAGGAATTTTTCTTCCCCTGTTTGCTGGGAGGCACAGCTTTGCCTCCACCACCAGGACTAACTGGCACCAGCTGGGGAACCTGCTGCAAACCACTGGTGTGTGCTGGGGTGTGAATCACACTTACGCCGTTCGCATCTGTGGTGGTGTTCTGTTGGGATGTCTTGCTCATTTGGACAGGCTGTTCTTGGACACAACAGGATTTATTAGGAGGCTGAAAACTCTTGTGCTTCTTGAAGGTGTTTCCAACAGATCTTCACATGGATTAAAGGCAAGATGAACCTAGTATGGAAAAACAAATGCTGTTAAAGGTGCTGGCTTCAGCTACAATCTTGTGCCATCGGTGCCTCATGCTAAAGCCAGTGATGTGTATCTGGCAGTGACACATCACAACAGTGCTGGAAGTGGACAAGCTGCCAACTGCCTTTCTGAAGCCTCTCAACCGTATTTGGATTGGAAGGGACTATTACTGGGTCATCTAGTCAAGCTGTTTGAATTGTTCTCTGTTATTCCAAAGCCATCCCTGATGGATGGGTGTCTAGCCTAGCCTCAAATATCTCCAGTTTCACAACCTCTGTCTTGGCAACATGTTCCACTGTCTAACTTTTCCTCCAGTTATAGAATTTTCTTAGTTTTCAGACTGGAGTTTTCCTTCTGTGGCTTAAACCTATTACCAGCCTGACTCTTGACCAACAGGGGTACTTGATCCTTGTCCTCTTCAGACTGTCCCTCTGGACGTATCCTCCCCACTCAAAGTCCTCCCTGATCTCTTTTCTCTGGAGCGAGGGTGCTCAGCCTGTCCACCTTTCCTCCACCATCTTACAGTGCTTGCTTTTGAAGATGATGTTCAAACTGATGACTGTTTTAAGGTCTACTAGTATTGAGTGGAAAAATGAATCTATGGGAAAAGGCAAAGCCTGGCTCTGGGCGAGAAAAGCTAAGCCTGTAACTGTGTATCGAGCAGGTACAACAGGAATGCGAGAACCACCACACAAAGACAGGGCACTGTTGCCACCCACCAAAAGACAGCAGCCACAGCTGACTCGTCCACCAGATATGTTTCCCTGCTGTAGCCTGTGCACTGGTCATTGTCCACTCTCCAGCAGACAAACTGGCCTGATGAGCAAGACATCCTCTCACCTGACTCATGTCCTCCTGCTGCTGTGTCAGACTGCTGGCACAGGAGCACTCCACCACAGCTGCTGCAAGGCTAACAGCTCGTCCCCTCCTCTTCCCATCTCACAGGATGACTTCCTAAAGGACTGGGAGAGAAGAGGGGAAGGGCAACAGGATGGTCCTAAGCTCCTGAGACACCTGCCTATGGCTCCAGCGAAAAGTACTCGGTGACCAGTCAAACAGCAGCTCTTTAAGCAACTTTTACAAACCCCGTTTCAGTCTCAGACTCTGAATAAGCAGTTTGGTTCAGCAGTTAAACTGAATGCACAGCTAACAAGATGTTACTGTGCACAAACACCAGACTGGCAGGGCCAGTTGCAGCAGCTGTGCATGTGTCATTGCACACACATTTTTAATCAAGCTGTAAGAGTGTGCTCCTCTTGTCTGCACCTTATTTTAAAATACTGAATTTCTGCAGCCCCAAACAGTATGCAGCTCTCTTAGGTTGCCTCTGACTAGATTTTTGGCACCTTTTCAAAGTCAAACAGAATGCCCTCCTGTCCCCTCTGTTTCAACACATTGCAGTGCTTGCTAAGTTCATCACCTGGACAGTCCAGTTAAGGAACCCACACCATTTCCATGATCTGCTTTTTGTGCTTCATGAGATACTACGGAGGAAGGGGTGACTCTTGCCCCCCACCTGACATGTAACAAGTTTCTTCACCAGGTTCCACGTGCCACTTCTTTGTAGGCTACTGAAACTATTTAATGTTGCTTTAACATCCCCTTCTGATCTCTATCAAATTTCCCTGTGATTCAATGGACAAATTATTTGTTCCATTAAACCAAATTTTAGGAGAGTGTTTTAACTGAGCAGTACATGGATATGAGCAGATGAATCAGTACCACACCTCTCAAGCAAGCACTCCAGCCCTGCTAGAACAGCTCTCCCTCAATCCCTTCCCACTGCAACTAATCTGTTTTGTATTGAATTTCTTGAGTGAGAAGTGCTCTTTTCTGGCCTGATGACCCAGGAGAGATGACACCTGCATTCCTGCCCTGCTCCACTGAATATGCAAAGCAGGTAGCACTAACTGTACTGCACCACGGATTTACAGCAGTGCTAATAGTTGAGGCTTGAAACTAGTTTTTTTCCCCTAATTATTTGGAGGCTGGATGCCTCTTACCAGTTGTCAGGAGGATATCCTGGGCAGTGACAGGTGCTGTGGGGCATCCTTCAGCAAACACTGAGATTTCAAGGGCAGCAGGTATGAGATGTACAGAGGGGACTCTCAAGCAGGGTGAGGTAAAGAACATGGTAATTGCGAGAGGCCAAGAAGGTGGGGAGTTCTCCAATTTCTCAAACCCCATGCAACACAAAGGCAGCTGCTCCACTCCTCCCCACACAGGCTGGTGTCCCATGAGTGGGTGACAGCCCAGCACAGCAGGAGGCTGTGGATCCTTGGAGAGCCAGCTCAGTTCCCCAGCATCTTGTTCCCATAAAGCTGCTCATTAGCTTCAGCTCAGCAACAGCCCCAGGCTGGTTCCACCCAGCACATGGTTGTGTTTCCAGTGGCCAGTTAGAACTGCCTGGGTCTCTCCTTGGGCCACCAACTGGCCACCCAGGACACCAGCTGGCCACCCACTACAGCAGAATAGCTGGTAACTCAGAGGTGTCTCCTCAGACAGAAGGATGTTTCTTACTGTCTGACAGTGCTCCTCAGGGACCACAGACTCCCCAGCAAATGAAGGCCTTCATTATCTTTGCTTTCACACGCACAAAAAAGAAATTAAGCTTCCAAATGTTTGTTTTGGCAAAAAAAAACCAAAAGATGTGTTTTGTTAATTAAATCAGTTTGGGTTTTTTCACTTGGCAGCAAGAAATACAAAATGCTTCTCTCTGCTGCTTTTCTGTGATGGGACTGATCCTGATCATCAGTCAGGATGACTTTATTGCAGGGATTCACTTAGAGCTGCCTTGTCTAGTGCAAAATCGGTCCCAACTTGCACAGCAATAGGTGCCCAACATTCTCTTCAGCAGGAATATCCTAGCGGGATCTGACTCTAAATTCCACTAACCCCGGACAAAGGACAAGGGCACAAAGCTCCAGGCACACATTTGTGGAGCAGTGGGAGGGCCCATTCCTGTGTGGTTCGCTCTCCCAGGCATGTTGGCTGGAGTTGAGGGCTGAGCAACAACTAGGTAGCCCAAACCCACCACCTCTTGCCACAGCTGACGACGTCCCACATCTACCTCAGAATCTGCATTTTGAACAGACGTGTTCTAAGAAAAACGCGCTCCCAACATCCTTAACAGACCGTGCGTGTACTTTAATGTGACCAGAATCACAACCCACCCCAGCCGAGGAGGGGACTGAAAGACCCTTCCTTTCGAATTAAAGCGACGCAGCGATCTCTCACGATGGTCCAATTCCTTGAATCCCAGAGCTCCGCACACCATCANGAGGTGTCTCCTCAGACAGAAGGATGTTTCTTACTGTCTGACAGTGCTCCTCAGGGACCACAGACTCCCCAGCAAATGAAGGCCTTCATTATCTTTGCTTTCACACGCACAAAAAAGAAATTAAGCTTCCAAATGTTTGTTTTGGCAAAAAAACCCCAAAAAACCAAAAGATGTGTTTTGTTAATTAAATCAGTTTGGGTTTTTTCACTTGGCAGCAAGAAATACAAAATGCTTCTCTCTGCTGCTTTTCTGTGATGGGACTGATCCTGATCATCAGTCAGGATGACTTTATTGCAGGGATTCACTTAGAGCTGCCTTGTCTAGTGCAAAATCGGTCCCAACTTGCACAGCAATAGGTGCCCAACATTCTCTTCAGCAGGAATATCCTAGCGGGATCTGACTCTAAATTCCACTAACCCCGGACAAAGGACAAGGGCACAAAGCTCCAGGCACACATTTGTGGAGCAGTGGGAGGGCCCATTCCTGTGTGGTTCTGGAGTTCAGGGCTGAGCGACAACTAGGTAGCCCAAACCCACCACCTCTTGCCACAGCTGACGACGTCCCACATCTACCTCAGAATCTGCATTTTGAACAGACGTGTTCTGAGAAAAACGCGCTCCCAACATCCTTAACAGACCGTGCGTGTACTTTAATGTGACCAGAATCACAACCCACCCCAGCCGAGGAGGGGACTGAAAGACCCTTCCTTTCGAATTAAAGCGACGCAGCGATCTCTAACGATGGTCCAACTCCTTGAATCCCAGAGCTCCGCACACCATCAGTGTTCACGCCTCCCGGGACGGCACTGTCACCGGGTGTCCTCAGCGGGTGTCGAGGGTCTGTTTGGACACCCGCGACCGGCGCTGTGAAGCCGCGCGGGGGAACCCCCGAACCATCCGCCAACACCCCGCGCTGGGAGCCCCGCAGGCCCGACCGGGCGCGCCGCTGCTCCTCCCCCGCCCGGCGGAGCTGCCAA
>VYXB01006776.1:356309-370854 GCA_013397135.1 Pachyramphus minor
AGCTGAGCTGAGCTGGGCCGGGCTGTGATGAGCCGAGCTGAGCTGGGCCGGGTTATGATGAGCCGGGCTGAGCTGGGCCGGGCTGTGATGAGCCGGGCTGAGCTGGGCCGGGGCCCGGGCGGTGCCAAGGCCCCGCTGTGTGGGCGGTGTCCCCGCGGTGGAACAGGACGCACGATGCGGGCTCCATCCCCGCCGTCGGCCGAGCCCGAGGAGTCCGCCCCGGGGAGCTCGTCCCGGGCCCCGCGGGAGGCACGGCTCAGCCCCGTGTCCCCGGGGTCAGGCCAGCTGGTTCCCGGCACGGAATGGGCAGGGGCCCGCGGGCTGTTGTGTTGCTGCGCTGATTGTCATCTCCTAATTGCTCCGGGCTGTTAATTAGCACCTGGTGGTGTATTCCCATCTCGATCTAGCTGCGGTTTGCCCCTCTGGGATGTTTTGAGATACAGAGGAAGCAATACGAGAGACAACCGAAATAAAATTCATCAGTTCTCTTGACGACAGAAGTTATGGCAAACTTCTAAATTTCATAGATTGGTGGTTAATTTTCCTTTTCAAACTTACTATTACCCCTGTAAATGCTGCCAGATTAGGAGACATCTGAATCACAGAGTTAAATATCATAAAATCGTGCACCTTATCCCTGGTATGTTTGCTATTATAAAATATATCACCTTTTTGTGGAGAAGAATTCTTTCTGCCCTTAGTATTTTCCAGACACTTTGGTTTACATCACCTTAGCTCTGCCTAAACAAGCATATGCAGTATAAATACACACACACACACGTGCTCGAGTCTCAAGCTGCTGCGTGTGCAGGGTGTGTTTGCAGCTCCCTGAATGGGAAATGCACATTTCAGTACACAGGTGTGTGTATTTGCAGTGGGCAGGTCTGAAAACCATGGCTTTATAAAGTAGGCTTTGAATAAGTTTTGAATAAGTCTGGCTGTGCCGACAGTGAAAACAATAGTCTTGGAAAAATGTGAGGGGGGTTAATGCAGAGAGGAAAAGCACCAATCCATGGTACTCTGGTTTAGGGCATAGAACTGCTTGGGAAATGTTTTCTGTCTGCAAAAGTCCTGAGAAGAATTAGATTTGTAAACACAGTTAAAGAGCTCAGTAATACAGATATAATTATTTGTGTTTGCCGTTTTTATGGCTGGCTGATGTTGTGGAGGGGTTTTGTTTTTGTTTTGTAAAGCCCTGTGGAAAATAAACCACATTTGCAGAAGAATTCTAAGGGTTAGCCTGGAGAAGCAGTTTTACTTAGCTCATTTACCATGAAGATACTTTTCCTCCTCAGTCATCAAGCATTTGCTTTAACTTCTGTAATGTTTTTCTTTTCTCATTTGAAATTGTTACATTTTCTGTGACAATGACTCATCCCTCTCTATAGCCAGAGTGAAATTCCAGGTAAGCATTAAACATTATCCTTTGCTCACAATAGTTGAGTAAGTGTGTGCTCTTAGCTTGCTTTCCTAGGATTTCAGAGCACTTTGTGACCATTCATTCATTAATCCTCACCCAGGATAGCTCAAGAAAATAAAACGCAGATGAACTTATTCTCATAGAGTGTGATTATTTTAAGCACTAAAGCTCACACATAATTCCCTGCACGTAAGACCTTCCAGTGCCTGGTTGGCATTGTGTCCTAGGAACCATCACACAGTGTATTTCAGCGTTTGCAGGATTTCTTTTTTTTTTTCCCCCCTCCCCAGTGTTACAGTAAAAATAGAATATGATGGAAGTGATCTGAAAAGCAAGCACAGAAATATATTGACAACTGGGATGTGGCACTGAAATACACCCTTTGCCTGCTCACACACGAGTTGTGTGTGAGAGGAGCAGTAGCTCTGGGGTCGGGTGTCAGGAGCAGGCTGGTCCCTGCTGGGATGGAATCCTCCTCACTTGGATTCTGCATGTGTTCCCACAGCAACAATCCACCTATTTGACTGTAGATAACATCGTAATAGTGTCTTCTTTTCATGTACATAGTCTTTCAAGACTTTAGTCTTGGGAAAAAAAAAACCTACACCAATATCAGCATCTTCAAGTGATCCACAGCAATTCCCAGTCAGGGGCAGAAAGGCACCTGAGGAAATAGAAACTGTGGGAATGGAGTCAGAAGGAGTAAAAGGGGAAGACAAACCTGGTTTGGGCAAATGTCCCTGTTTATTGCCCACTCAGGATGTTCCCTTAACACTTAGGGAAACATTAAGAAGTTCTCTGCAGCCTTCCACTTGGAGAGTGAAAACTTATTTTTTTGCCAATGCAATGATTTCTCTTGTGTCTGATTACATTGTTTACAGGTGTTACCTTTGTCTTCATGAGCAATTATTTCTTTGTCCTAAAATAAAAACCCTACAGACTCCCTAGATTACAACCCTCCACATTTAAAAATATGTTTTCCTGTAAGTATTTGGTTATTTGCCTCTATTTCCCTCATGGATAAGCCTTCACTGGATTTATTTACTTCAGACTTGCACATTTCAGTTAAAAGTTCACTTTTCACACATGATGCTGCTGTGTAGTTTTTCACTCTGGTCTAACATCCACGCCTTTGAATTCTAGAGAAGCAATCAGTCATTTCTCTCCAGTGATTTAGCAGAGAGGAAAACAAATATATTTGTGTATATATTTGACAGGCGGAAATAAATAGGCCCCTTAGGTAAAAACACATAATTCCAGGTTGTGATGAACACTGAAATGTATTTAGGGGCAAATGCACTGAATTATACCAAAATATATCTTTTCTTGGTAACTCAACCCTGTTCTCTCCACCTAGATTTGTTCAAAACTGGATAGAAAGCCTCTCTCAATATGATTACATTCCTTATGCTCACCAAGCAGATGGCATTCATTCAGGAATATCCCAGAAGTGCAAAGTCTGTAATAGAGGTTTTCCATAATCTTATTATTGCAAACCTCCCTTCTCTTAACAGCCCTTGCATTTTGGTATTACAATAATTACTTTTTGTGTTCAGGACTGACTTGCACCAAGACCCAAATCCATTGTTAGAAATCTAAATTTTGCAGAGCTGAGGCTATTAAAGCTTCAGGAAGCAGAAGGATTGCTGAGTTTCATTTCACAGGAACCTAGCTATATTTTAAAAAATAAAATTAAGAAAGAAAAAGCAATCTGAAGAGCTCCATTTGTTTGAAAAGCTTATACTTCTTAAGCACAGAGTTTGCTTTTTTCCAATATGATTTAATAATTTAAATGATAGAAACTTGTCTATTAATAGTTGATTTGTCGGGGGTAGCCTTTTTCACTAGGTGAGGGGAAAGGAGAGGAAACATTGCTTAGTGGTGATCCCTATTTCAGTATCATACTGCTAATGCCAGCACTGACTCACTACAGCCTTGGAAAGCTCCAGTGCTTTTGTTCTAGCAAATACTAAGTAAAGAAAGGAACCAATCTGTTCTAATAGCAAACATCCATTTTATTGTCACACTGCCTGGAGTTCATTTGCAGGAAAAATCCAGTGCCTTTGTTCTTGCTCTCTGTGCAGCTAAAAAGTCTTGAAACTAAGTATTTCCAGTTTCTAGTTCTGCATCTTCCAGTACTGCTCCCCTTATTTGCAGTTATAAAAATATTAAAGTTATCTAGATATCTAGAGTTACTCATACTGTTCTCTGGAAATAGATGAACTCATTTACATAGGCAGAATAAAGGCAATGGTTCTCAAATGGAGGAGGCCAAAAAACCCCATAATAAACAGCTGTTTCCTCCCCCACATCTTCATCAGGCTACTGGGTGATAGCAAAGGGAGTCAGGCTAACACAGAAGTCTTAGAGTGTCTGGAAAAACTAATATACCAAGGAGAGATATACATCATATACATACAGTAGAAAACTAATGAATTGTTGCTATATATGCTTTTAGTAGATACCCAAACTGTCACTTTTATAGGTGTTACATGCCATGCTTCTCTCCAGCCACAGCTGTTCCCATTTCCTCTACAGTTTTAAGGGGACTGGGGGCTTTGGTACTGCTCAACTGGTTTCATCAAGGTAGAGGCTGCATTAGTGGTGCCCTGGGACCTGAGTTCTTAATTGCCATATTTTCATTTTGTGCTGTTATCAGGAAGTTAAACTTTTTTTTTAATCAGAAACTTTTAGCAAGCCCTTTTAGAATCAGCCAACTTTTAGAATTACCAACTGTGTAGGTAAAGGTGTGCCTGTTTTTGCAAGTTCCACTTTTTTGGGTGGTGCTCTGTTTAGCAGACTGGGGTCTTCAGCAGTCACATAGCAGAGCCTTCTCTTTCCTAGCTATAAAATACGTGTTGATGATAAATTTATATTTTAATGAAACTCTTACTCAGCCTATGCTGTCATGCTGTCAGGAATTTGTGCTTCAAGCCAAACCAGCTCAGGTTCTCCAATGCCAGTGTTCCATTTCACCAGATGACACCCTGATGTGAGAAGTGTACCATTACAGTAACAACTTCTTGAGGGATTTGGGGGGTACAGGGACATCTCATTACCCTCAGTAATCCTTTGTTGTCTTGTGACAATTCTCTGCACATAAAAATGCTGTCACAAAAGTGTGTGCTGTTTCATAATTTAACATAGATCATCCTGTCTCTTCACTGTATTCCACAGGACTGCCTAGAAGATGACCAACAGATTTTAGGGTATATAAAGATGACCAGGTCTACATTAGTGTTCAGTAGCCACAAGTCCTTCTGAAGTGAGTGAAGCAGCTGAGGTTACTATCTGTGACCTTCTATGGAAATTTCAGAATATGGAATTAGGATGTTACCTGTAGGTATGTGAGTGTGAAAATATCGAGTGTGTCCCTGAAGAATGCCTGGTCTGGGAGGAGACTCTGTGTGTGTCACCTCAAGATATTCAGATTTCTGGAAGCCCATCTAGAAAAAAGAATGAGTGCTGTGTTCCTTTACAGGTTTTCACAGGATTTTACAAACATGTGTTTGAGTGTACCCTGATGTCTAGTGATCCAATTAAAATCAGTATAGCCTTTGTTGTGGATGTCACTGGGCTTGGCTTGAGTTTTACCCAAGTTTGTTCAGTAATTGCACTGAACAATGCAAACTGCAAGTCTTCTGGTATCTACAGAACGTGACAGGGATTTGTAGAGTGCCACGGATCATTTCTGGGGTTTGCTGCCATGTCTATGTAAAATGTTAGGTAAGGTGAGGCTGCACAGCTAAAGATGAGTAAAAACAAAGTAGATAAATGGATTGAAAGGAAAATGCTATTTATTGTGTCAGTATATGTGCACATATAAAATCAGGTTCAAAAGAGACTTGTTAGGACTGAACAAGTCTGAGCGAGAATTAATGGCCCACACCTGGGAATAAGAGGTGAATTCTCAAGTATCCAGGTTTAGTAACTGCCACACCTGTCCTATATTCCCAAAAGCATAAATGAGGCCTGCAAGGATTTAGATAGCTTAGCTTCTGAATGCACAGTGCCATGGCTCTTTTCCAAGGCATCATCAGTCACCGCATGAAAATCCCCACCCATAATTACCAGGGCATTATTTGTCACAGGGTATACTCTAGTGAAGAACTTCACCTTATTCCTGCAATATCAAGAAGAGTAAATAGTTTTAGGCATGAATTTTATTCAGACTTCAAAATGGTTCTTCAGAACAGAAGCCTAAAATAAACACCCTTCCAGAAAAGCAATGAAGTTAGAGAGGCACAGCTTTGTTTATGGTCTCGTGGTGTTGGGAGGATGAGGATACAAACTTCATTCTTATCAATGGCTTTGTTATTCCCTGCAGCCTCTATGACCTCTGAAATACCATAAAAAGCTCAATGAAGGGCCACTTGAAACATGAAACTGAGAGTGGGGCACCTGGCAGAGGACATTCCACCTGATTGCTTACTCTGCCTCGCTTCTGTTCATAGAAGTGAATAGAAAATGAGTTATTTATGATTGTATAAAATATGTCTGTCCCTGACCTCCTGCTACTTACATCTCTGAGAGTTTTGGACTAGATAATCAACGACTGATAGAGGTAAATAGAGTCTATCTCTTGCCTCCTACAGAAAAGAAGATAAGTGCTTACCTCAGCAGTGCCATCTTCCTTCCAGAAAGTTCATTCTTTGCATTTGGTGAGTTGAATGTTTCTAATTCTTCTGCCTCCTGAAATGGAAGCCAATTCCAAAGAAACAGTGGGGCACAGCTCTCTGCTTTTTGGCTCTGCCAGCCTTGGAACATAATACAGACTCCCAGAAGAACAAGGCAACTACACTTGCAGGCATCTGAGTATCTCTGTCATTGTGAACTTACAAGGCACAATCTAGGTTTGTATTGAATATAAACACTGCAGCCAAATTTGTAGAAAAAGCCAGTTTCATAGTGTGTTCCAGGGACACCAATGTAACTCGAGGAGGACTCATCTGGTTTTCTCTCCCCTCAGCACTAACTGATAGTCAGGAGAAGCTTTGTGCTCCCCCCATCACTAGCATGTCCTTTGTGGTCATGTTTGTGCACCTCACTGACCTTAAAAAGCAACTTGGCAAGTCCCTCTATAGAGGGATTTCTCCTTATGCGGGGTTTTCCTGCATCAGGGGTGATTTATTTGATCAGAAGCTCTTACACAATTAAGCCTGCAAATGAAGTTATCAGGAATGCTACCTGAGGGGAAAATTCAGGCTCAGCAGTGTTGCAAACAAAGCTGATGTCAGTGATGGAGAGTGGAACGACCTGTCTGCAAAAATGTGGGGCAAAAGAGAGTAACAGGCAAAGGAAAAGTTGGTGGCAACACAGAACACTTCAAAACATTGAACCTACTCCTATAGACTCCTGGTGCTGCATGTGCACTGGCAATCAATGTACTGCCAGCAGCCACTTGGAAAAACTCTACAAACTTTTGCTCTACAAAAGTCCCTGCAGACTGTTTTGCTGCAGACCCAGTGTTTGCACAACATACATGTTCAAAAGGGGACTTCAGCAAGGTGTAATCCTAGAATCCATCCTAGAAACCTTCACAGCGCACAGTGAACGTGGTAAAAGTCACAACCCCTTGTCTGGGGTTTTGAGGCCCTCCTCCAGGAGTGCAGTCCTGGTGGAAATGTGCTTTGGCAGTTGGAGAAAAGGACTTTGCTTACCAGGAAATGAGATGCTTCCAGGTATGGTTGTTTCTGTGTACTTTCACCTCACGTCCTCTTTTTCCTCTCGTGTAAAGCCCCTTGACATTGAGGGACTCAGCAGGTGGGACAAAGGGTGTAATGCACATGGTGGCCTTTTTCCCTCCTGGGAACAATATGAAGACAAGGCTGAGTGCACACAGGTTTGTGTGTACTCCCAGCAGGAATATGCACAAAGGTAACCAGTCCCAGAGAACTCCAGCTGTGACAAACTTCCATACTGCCAACGTGCTAACGTGGGATGTTGTGCTTTGCTGGTGCCATAAATAACAGGAAAACCTCAGGCACAGACGCCAGTGCCTTAAGCACAAGCAGTTTATAACAAAATATTTCATTTGTGTGAGCACTGGCTTAATGTAGAGACATTTTTCAACACCAGTGTATGGCATCAGAGGGAATACTGCAGCACAGGCTGCAACAGCCCACGTGTCTTGGGCTTTCCTCACATGAAGCCACAGTACCCATGGCTGTAGTTTTGGTTCACAGACACCTCATGCTGTAGCAGCATTGGTAGCTGAGCTATGGGAAACTGAAGAGCTGCATGTTTTTAACTTTCTGGATTTTAATAGATTTCTGGAGTTATTTTCAGTAGGCTTAAAATTTGATACTCGTCACATATTCTGATGCTTTGCCACCAGTTGGATGTGATCAAAATATGCAGATCCAAGGACTTAGGGGTGTTTTGGTGCTGCAAGGGAGATTTGCCTGAGTAGCTCTTAGCCCACTGAAACAAGTAGGTAAGGGGCACTGGGACAAAGTCTGGCTTCCTGAAGACTTTTACAGTTGATATGTCAGAGTATCTGAGCTCTACCTGCAGTGTTTCCCACAGTTTGAACATTGAGCCTTTCTTCTTAATAGGGACACATATATTTAGGGTTTGATTGCCTTCCAGTTTTTGTATATCCAGTAGAGTCAGCAGCTGGGCTTGTACAGCTCTGTAAGAGGGGCAACCATAGTTAGGAGATCCACAGTGTCTTGAACTTCCATAAAAGAGAAGGAAATGGGAGCCTCAGACTTTTATCAGTGACATCCTGGGCTGGGTAAGTGATGTTTATTTCAGTTTATTAATAAAGGAGAAAAGTAATTCTCATGTGCTCAAGACCCTACCATAGATGCAAATGATCTCTTGATGACTTGATGTAAATGTTAAATGTCAATGATCTGTAAGACCTGCACTTAGTTATATAAACAATTCCACCTACTAAACCTTTCTGAAAGGTCCCAGAAGATCCATGCTGGTGTGGGATGGTCCTTTTTGAAATGGTTCTGTGCTCAGTTACACTTTCCTGTCCTTCTCTTTTGGCAGCTGAGTGTCAGGTTGCAGACAACCAGCATGGATTGAGCCTTCCTAGGCTATGGGTTCTGTGGCATCCAGGTTTTTCAATCATCATCTTCCTTTCAAAGTCATGTATTTTAGTAAAATAAGATCAAGAATTGTAGCACTAAAACAAGTTCCATGAAATCTTTTTAGAACTCGTGTCATTAGAAACCAGGAAATTCTGCCTGCCTTAAAGAATACAGGAGCAATTTTTCTAAAATTAAATTTTACTTTGCCAAGTTAAATTTCACTTTATATTTACCATATTTATGTCATAAACGTGAGCAGCTTGTACTGCTCATATTCCCTATTGATAGAATGTTGGTATTTGTCAAGGAATGTAGGGTTTATGCTCATATTAATATATTACATGTAATTTGATTAAAAGTAATATCTAGTTTAATCACTTTCAAGTCCCCTTGCTCTCACTTCTCATATCTTGTTCTTCTGATTGTACATTCTTTGTGTAGCAAAGCATCTCTTTCTATACTTCTGGAAAATGCTTAACATATTTTGGTATTTCTGTCATATAATTATTTTACTTTTGCAGATAAAAAATAATCTCTACAGTGCAAACTACTTATGAAGAGTGAAGAAGGCTGAGCTGTGCTGTCTCATCTTCTTCTGGAAAGTCTTTTGGGGTCAGCAAAATGTAACATCCAAGTCAGTGACAGGATTCTTCATTATTTAAGCAACCTTCTCAAAATGTATTAGCCCGGCTTTGTGGATGCACCTTCTGGAAACCAGATGATTTCACACTGACTGTAGACTGCCAAAGTTATACTTAAAAACTACCTTTTACATTAAAAGGGTATGCATGATATTGCAGAAGGGCTACATGAATATTTTCAAAGGATTAATGCTCAGTCATATATAAAATACATACATGTATAAAGAGACAAACGAGGGTATTTTAAGAATTACATTTCCTTGGCAGTTCACTTCAGAAATAAATTTATTTCACATAAAAAAAACTATTTAACTTTTTCCATTAAGAAAAACCCAACAAACAACTAGGAGCTGTATGAAAGGATTTCATTTGTAGGAAAGCAGCAGTCAAACCTTCTCATGCATGCTGGTGGTGATATTAATTCAGGGCATAGGAGAGATGAAATTCTCATCTTTGCTACATGTTTCTGGTATGGCCTTGGCAAGTCATCCTTTCTCACAACTCTTGAGCTGTGAAATAGAGAGAAATAGCACTGCTTCATCATCCAGGGAGGGGGAACATGAATGAATTAATGAGCCATTCATGATGAGGGAATCATTGAAGTTTGTCAGGTAGACAGAAGATTGGAAACTAAATTCAGGTGTGAGAGAAGGGAAGTTATCATTTAGTCAGAGATAAAAGACTAGAGAGAGAGAGAATGGGTGATTTGTAGATAGGCCAAATACTGGGCAAAGGACTGAGCCCTCAGGAAAGGAGCCAGAAGTTGGTAGAGCATAAGGACAGCGAGAGTTGAGGATGTGGTCATAGACAAGGGGAGTGATAAAGAAAAGGAAGAAGAACATAGCACGGATTTGAGTTGGTTCATTTGGAGTTGCAAACACTGTTTCTCCAAAGGAGAAAAACTATAATGATGAATCATTAAATCATCTGTTGTTGGACCAAAATGCACATTAAAAAAGTGATAAGCAGTCCCCAGCTGCCTTTCCCAGCTGAAGGGAAGGTTCTGGTTGACTTATCACACAATGCTGCATTACTGATCTACCGGCCTCCGAGGCTTTACCATATGAAATCTTCTCCTTTGAAAACTGTCATATGTGGCTCCTTTTATGTGCAGTATCGTGTTTCCCCTCCCTGGGGCAAAAAAACACAGGAGAGGGGAGATGTTTGTGTTTCAGTAACACCACAACAAGTAAGATGGTAGATTCCCAGCTCTTTATTTGCGTAGGAAGCCACTGCTGCTCCGTCCCTGCCTGCTCCCCTGGTGCACTCGAGGCACAGCACTACACCCAGCAGAGGATAATGTCACTCCCAGGAGGGAGGAGAGGCCAGGCCTTTGCTGCCATTCACCCCAAGAGGCTTTGTGTGCAGATTCCAGTCTCGGGCTTTGTCAGAAGCATTGAAATAGTTTAACAAGGTAGTAAAATAAATGTGTAGCAGCACTCTGGTTCTTACCAGGGCTGCCACCTGTGCACAAGCTGCTGGGTGCTGGATCAGCAAGGAGAGCTCTGTGCTGCCCACACAGCCTGCAGAGCCAGCATCCTGTAGCCAGGTAACCTGTTTTGTAGCCCATGGGAGTGAAAGGCCTGAGAACAGCACAGGAGCAGAGTTCAGATAAAATGAAGAGACTTCAGTGCTCCAGTGCAATTAAAAACTCTTAGTAGTCACTTATATAAAGTAGATAGATATTCACAGTCCTTCACAACTATGTTTTTTTCTATTCAGCTTCCTTCCCTTAGCAGAAAGCAGTGCAGCTGACTTTGTAAAGATGACTCTTGGTGCTGTTTCAAATTGTGGAGCACTTCCCTCGGCCTCCCCGAGCTTCTGGACAGCGAGGTCTGCTTTGAGATGGAAGAATAGCACCCTCAAGAGTTGACAGTGCTGCTTCAGGGAGACATAGTATGCAACACATCCTTCCTCTCTTCGTTAAAGCAGCTCCCTGGCTCATGTAACTGAAGCAATGAGAACAAGTTTCCTCTTTAAAATATTTGGTATCAGTCACTGTTGACGCAAATGTGCAAACAAGCATTTGTGCTTGTCTGGGGATGATCCTGTCCTAAATATTTTATTTGTTTTCAGAGAAGGAGGGACAATAAAAAGACAAAGATATACCTTATTTGCTAAGTCTGGGAACTTCATTTTATACCATATTAAAACAATTTGAACAGGACTTTATGTTTTCGTGTAAAAAGAGATTATTTAAAAGTTCTTAACTTAGATAAAAGGGGTCTATGTAAAAAAAAAAAAAATACTGAGCAAACCAGTCCTTAAATTGTGGGGACTTGTTTGTTAATTACAGTAATTAGGAATGGAATCTGATCCTAAACTTTCTGATTTACTTTGAATTTTTTTTAATATGTGGTTAGGCCTTAATTTCAGAATGATTATAAAATGTGAGAGCATTTTAAAGACTAAATAGGCGTAGGTATTGTTATTAAATGGCAAACTTAGTTACATGCTTCTGCTTACGCTTTCTTAGTTATCCTTCTGCTATTTCATGCAGCACTGACCTTTTATTTTAAATATCCATGGCCTATTCCAGTTTCTGCTGACTTCAGAGTTGGATAAGGCCTCTCCAAAGCTCTGAGTATAAACTGCTTACCAGCTTCTATTCCAGACGATATTTCTCCCACCAGGCAACAACCCTGGGTTTGTCCCTTTTTTGGAAATGGGTTCCCTTGAGTAGAACCAGCTGAATTTGGAAAGGTGGGTGCAGCCAGGGGCATTTTACTCTCCACTCTGAAACACCCAAAACTCACTCCTGTCACAGACTTGGGGTTTTTCCTCTGCATCATGACTTTGTTCAGAGTTCTTGCTCGTGTTCTGGTAGCTTAGACAGCTCCCTGTGGAAGCAGCCCTGCGAGACACTGCTGCTGCGTTGAAACCAAGACGTATAATTTTAGAAAATACTGACCGTATATAAAAAGCAATTTAGGATGGATTCTTTTTCTCTTGATAGTGAAAAGTATATTCTGTAGTCTGTAAATTAATATATATTACAGAATCCATTCTCCTGAGAGGACACTGGAGTGCAAAAGCCAGCTGACTCCGCTGGCCTTGCCTTTGCTCATGAAACAGAGGTTCATGCATGCACTGTGTGAAACAAAACATGAAGTCCCGGTGCACTGGCATTTTTTGTTCCTTGTTGAATACTTTGTCAATTATTTTTAATTGCAAGGAATCTGCCAAACCCTTTCTGAGCAAGGAATTTACTGTCACAAGTTTGTTTTACTAAAAAATCCAGATCTCAGAATTGCAGCCTTTTTTTTTTTTTTTTCCTCCAGCCACCGCTGTGTTTGATTCATTTTCCCTGCAGATCTTTCTGTAGCAATTTTAAGCCCGCACCTGCTCCCGTGGCCTTGGCTTGTCCTTTCTTTATGCCAGTTTCAAAGGGACCTTCGGGACCAGGGGAACTAAATGCTCGTGGGATTCCCTGCGGCGCACCTGGATGCTGTGCAAGAGGGGACAGAGACATCTGCTCTGCGGACTGGAGGGCTGGCAGCAGGAGGAATTTCGTGCACGCTCACCCCTCTGGGGAGGCTGTGGCCGTGCACAGGAGCTGCTGCAGGCGCATACCCCAGAGAGGAGCCGCGGGGGCTTCTCCTCCCCAGTGCCTCCGGAGCATCGATCTCCGGCGGGATGCTCCGAGCCCGCCGGCCCCAGGGCGCTGCCGGCAGGGATCCACCGCCGGTGGGGCAGCTCGCCCCTAATCCCGACGGGGAGAATACTCCCGTCTGGCCAAATATTTGCGAAGTACGCGCGGCTGAGGGCGAACTTTGAGCCTCCCCGCGGAGCGCCGGGCCGGAGCTCTCGGCGCTGGGGCGGGAGCGGGCGGTGGAAATGTGCCCGGGGCCGCCTTTGGCTGGACCTCGTATCAGCGCGGAGCCTCCGAGCCCCCCGAGCCGGGTGTGCGGGGCTCGGTGAGCGGTGTGCGGGGCTCCGTGTGCGGGACCCGGTGCGCGGGGAGCTCTCGGGGCTCCCGGGGGAAGGGCGGGCGGTGCTCAGCCCGTCCGGGGCGCTGAGCTGCACGGCGGTCAAAGGTTCCCCAGCAGGAGGTTGGACACTAGAGGGCGATCCCCGGCCCTGCTGCGGGCTGTATATATACGGCACGCAGGACCGCGGCAGCCCACTAGCAACAGGGCAGGCAGGCAGCGAGCGGAGCGGGGCTGGGCCGGGGAAGGGTCGTGCCGAGCCGCGGTGCCGCTCGCCGCCCAGGGCCGGGGTGTCTGTCGCAGGATTGTTAAAGAGCCGCCGCCACTGCCGCCCGCCGTCCCGTTTCGGAAGCTGGATTGCAGCAGCCCTTCACCATGCCCGGCAGACTGTAGGTGCTTCATGGAGCAAGCCAACTTCTACGAGGTCGATTCCCGGCCCCCGATGAGCAGCGGTCAGCACCACCAGCTCCAGACTCCCCTGCCCGGCAGCGCTTACAGCTACAGAGGGGCTCCCTCGGCGGCGGCACCTGCTGCGGGCGGCGCGGAGCTCGGCGACATCTGCGAGAACGAGAACTCCATCGACATCAGCGCCTACATCGACCCCGCCGCCTTCAACGACGAGTTCCTGGCCGACCTCTTCCAGCACAGCAAGCAGCAGGAGAAAGCCAAGGCCATCCTGGCCGGGGATTTCGACTTCCACACCATGCATGGGGCCGGCGCCGCCGCCTCGGCGCCGGGGCACCAGCAGCAGCACCACCAGCAGCCGCTCTTCGGCTGCGTGGCCGGCTACATGGACGGCAAGCTCGACCCCCTGTACGAGCGCATCGCCGCTCCCGGCTTGCGGCCGCTGGTGATCAAGCAGGAGCCCCGAGAGGAGGAGGAGGTGAAGTCGGCGGCCCTGTCGGCCCTCTACCCCCATCACGCCCCGCAGCAGCACCCGTCCCACCTGCAGTACCAGATCGCCCACTGCGCCCAGACCACCATGCACCTCCAGCCCGGGCACCCCACGCCGCCCCCCACGCCCGTGCCCAGCCCGCACCACCCGCACCACCCGCACCCCCCCGGCGGCCTGCCCGCCGCCGGCGCCCTCAAGATGATGCCCGCGGACCACCGGAGCAAATCGAAAAAGACAGTGGACAAGAACAGCAATGAGTACCGGGTGCGCCGGGAGCGCAACAACATCGCGGTGCGCAAGAGCCGGGACAAGGCCAAGCAGCGCAACGTGGAGACGCAGCAGAAGGTGCTGGAGCTCACCACCGACAACGAGCGGCTCCGCAAGCGGGTGGAGCAGCTCACCCGCGAGCTGGAGACTCTGCGGGGCATCTTCAGGCAGCTGCCCGAGAGCTCGCTGGTGAAGGCCATGGGCAGCTGCGCTTAGGGCCGCGCCGGGCTGCCCTGCCCGCCCACAGATAACTTTACCGGAGCGCCGCCAGCGCACTGTGCCGGGGAAAGGGGGACGGGGGCTGTTTTGGTTTTGTTTTGTTTCGTTTGTTTGTTTTGTTTTGTTTT
>VYXB01006776.1:371124-527375 GCA_013397135.1 Pachyramphus minor
CCCGCACCACCCGCACCCCCCCGGCGGCCTGCCCGCCGCCGGCGCCCTCAAGATGATGCCCGCGGACCACCGGAGCAAATCGAAAAAGACAGTGGACAAGAACAGCAATGAGTACCGGGTGCGCCGGGAGCGCAACAACATCGCNACGACCTATACAAGAAGCCAGGCAGCTGTAGTATTACCAGGTTTGTGCCTTACGGATGACACACGAGTAAGCTGAAAACATGGTGGGTTTTTCTAAGGAGAAGGGCAAGGGGAAGGAAGAATTTAAAAACCCACGTGTCTACACAGGGTAAAGAACAGTAATAATAATAATAATAATAGTAATAAAGCACGCATAGCAACCCAGATGTGCCTTAAAAGCTAGCTGCAGGAGCTCTGGGGCTTTCTGTGCCCTGTAGCCTGGCGGGGCACGAGGAAAAAAAGGGTGAGGGACGTGCAGGCTTGAGGGTCGGGGTGTCTGGGGTGTCCTGCCAGGCCCCCCCCCAGCTGGCCTGTGGTTCAGCAGGCAGGAGCAGCTGTGGGGATGCCAGCGACGAGAAGAGGACTTGAGGCTGAGAGACGTGCAGCACTGGACACCCGTTTGGAGCACTGAGGTGTGGGGCGGCCGCTAGACTGCTGCCAGGACTGTCCCAGCCTGGCCGGCCTGCCTCTGCCAAGCCCTGTGCCCTGCCTTGGCTGGGAGAGGGGCAAGGGGCCACCACCACTGCGGGACCAATGGAGAGCCTGGGACTGGTGGAGCAGCAGCTTGCAAAAGTGTGTGGTGAGCTCCCTCCATCAAAAAAAACCAGCAGCAGTGTACTGTATGTCACGACGTGGCGAAGCACAAATGAATAAATACCTATCGATGCGGGTATTTACTATGAACTCTCAGTGTATTTTGCTTTATTCCAGGACACTTAGCTCCTGTCCAAGTCTCTGTCCGTCCAAGCTGTGCCTCATGTAATGTGAAAGCCTTTCCGTGTATACTAGCTACACTTTATTTTTATTGCATTACTTAGATCTTTGCCATCACACGACTTTATCTGGTGACAGAGACTATGCCCTTGTGCTGCAATGTTATTTTATTATTTGTGTGGGTGGGTGAGTGTGAGTGTGTGTTGCCTTTTTCACATTGTCCTGTACTGGCTGCTGCTTCCCAACCCCAAGGCAAGGGTGCCTGGAAGGGGGCACAGGCCGTGGGGCTGCAGGGTGCCTGCAGCAGGGAAAGGAGGCTTGTCCCTGGGGCTGCAGCACCTTTGGACTCTGGAGCTTCTCCCAGGGCGAGAGAAAAATAAACAAACAAACAGGCTCCCCTCCAGGGTGTGCTGGTAGCCATGCAGAGCGTTTCTTCCTCGTGTTGTAGCTGCACAACAATTTGTCCAACTGAAGTAAGTCATGAGAAGAGAATAAGGTGGATGAAGCTGTTTGAAATCATGACAGAGGACAGTGCTGGCGGTGTGTGTACGTGTGTGCAGTGTGTGTGTATGGTATGTATACGTCTATGTATATGCACACACATTGCTGTTTGTTTGTTTTTTGTTTTTTTGTTTTTTTGTTTTTTAATTTGGGGGGAACCGCATATAAAGTTTGTCAGAAGTCCTGGTTACGTTCATAAATAAACAGCATATATTCTACCATAACCATCTGCCTCTCTGCGTGTTTCCAGGCCTTTTTCTGCAGCAGGAAAAGTTAGGAGCTCCTCTCTCTCTCTCCTTCTCGCCCCAGAGAAATAAACACGCGGTTGCCTCTATAGAGAGCGGCAATTTCCTAAACACTTGCGGTGCCAGATGTGTGCCCATGAGTCACCCCTGGCTTCACCCTTCACCCGCGCCGGGGGCTGGGGGACGCGGGGCCGGGCGGGACGAGGGGAACGCCGGGCGGGGAGGGCACAGAGCCCGCCCGGGACACCGGGACAGCGAGGGGGGACAAGGCCAGGGCACGGTGCTGGCGAGAGAGCGGGCAGAGGGCAGGGCAGGGCAGGGCTGACACCCCAGGCGGGGAAGGGGTGCGGGACCCGGCGATGGGGGCGGGAGGGGGCGGTGGCGATGGAGGAGGAGGCTCCCTCTGTCCCGTCCCGTCCCGTCCCGGAGCTGCCCCGTGAGAGGGTCAGCGGGGTCCAGAGCTGCTAGTTTTCCGAGGAGCGGTGTTGGGCAAAATTACTGACTTTTACTCGAGTGTGCTTCCTCCCCCCAGCCCCGCGGAGCTGTACACCCGTTGAGTAGGATGTGCCTTGCTCAGTAATGCTGTCCAACGTGTAAAGTGGGGAAATGCTGTTATCGTTTGAGCAAAGATTATTGCAGGGTATATGTGGGAGGGACTGTAATCTAGTGGTTAGAGCATGGGAATACAGTCCTGGTCGTTTGAGTTATGTTCTGAACTGTGACTCACCGTGTGTGTGTGGTTTCAGCAAATCATTTATGACCCCAGACAAAGCAGATTTTTCCATTAATTTAAATGAACTGTAGATTAAACTAGTCTTCATTGGCAGAAGAATCAGCCATTCTGTGATTCAAAATTAAGATCACCTATCTACTACCACATAGGTGTTTCAGTAGTTGTATAAACACAGAATGCCTTGGAATAGAAAGAAGGGTAAATTATTGATAGCAGAAAAGTGTTTAGAGACACTTGTCTTAAACACAGTGCCAAAGTGAGCAGCGTTCTCTAATCCTAACCCTAACTGTAGGCTGAGCCTTCGACAAGGCCCTCACTCATGGCTTAGACAAAACAGTTCTCACACCACAGGGTGTTTTGCAGTCTCTTTGTGCTCTTTGCAGCCTGCTTTTTCCTTTGGCACCCCACTCCTGGCCCTCCCCAGCTGCATGTCTGCACTTTCTCTTCCTGTCAGACTGAACCCTCACCCTGGCACAGAGCTGAGCCCCAAGTCACTGCCCAGAAGAAGGTTCTCAGAGTGGCTGTCCAGGGGTGTTTGCTGTAGCAGCAGGGTCAGAGCTGCAGCGCTCCAGCCTCACGTGTTTAATTGCTGCAGCAATGCATTATACACGCTGCCTGGTGGAAAGGGTTTTGTGCACTGTCTGCTCCAAACACCCCGGGACATTTGGAGCTGGAAGGGACCTCTGGGGACCGTCTGTGCCAGCGCACTCCTGTGAGAGCAGCTGCCAGGCCGAGTGGCAGGGGCACACGTGGGTAAGGATGGCAGGGACAGCTCTCACATGTGACATTCCCATTCATCTCCCTGCACACACTCCCCCTGCACCAAGACTGGCCTGGCACGGGCACGGCTTGAGCAGCTCCTGCTCTGGGAGGGTGCTGTGGGTGTATGCACTCAGTGACATTTGTCTGCTCGGCTGCTGCGCGGCTTTTTTGGCTTTCCCGCTGAGCCTGTTCCTTTTCTACGCGGCACTACTGCAATGCTGGCAGCCTCTGCCCGTCCTGCCACACCAGTGGGGCTGTGCAGTCCTTCCTCCTCCACCCCTGACCCTCGCCAGTCCCAGACATGGGGCTGGGGACATGGAGGGGTGAGGTGAGGGAGTGGGCAGTGACTGAGAGGCTGAGCGAGTAATGCCGTGTTTGGGAGGAAGGGAGTAGTTGTCTGCTAGCACTGTGTACAGAGTTGAGAGGTTGCTCACGACCATGGCAAAGTCCTGCAGCAGGTTGGGGGTGGCAGGGGAATGTCAGGATTTCTCAGTCTTTTCTTTTTCTCTGCTGCAACTGATGAAATTGCCCCTGAGGAGCTTTCCTCATCCACCTGCTTCGGGAGGCTGGAGGACAGGAATGAATTTCCACACTGAAGCAGGGCAGTGAGAGATGCTTTGCTGAGAGGAGAAAGCAGGTGCTTTGCACTTAGTAGTTTGTATTTACTGGGTGAATTGGGTTTGACCCAATTCAATGGTGAAAAGAAGGGCAAATGTCTGAGTAAAGGGTGGAGAAACAGGCTCGCTGCCTTCTCTTGGCATAATAGATTAAGTTAAAAGTAATGTTTGATACATTGACATCTCCGGTTTTAAGTGTATCTTCCCCTCTTTAAGTGTATCTTATTAGGGTATAAAGAAATGTGTGTTTATACACATGAAATCACATACAAAGTCCACACAAATATCAGTGTTCCAGTGTGGTTTGCTGTATCATACTGGGGGTAACTGGATTTTAAAGACAAGAAAACCCTTAGTAATAATAAGCATATCACAAGAAACTTCAGAAGAACCAGGAAATCTGTTCAGATATTTCCTTCAAGTCCATATTATATTATTATTTTTTTTATGGTACTACTTAGTCTCTCAAACTTAGGCTATGGATCCAAAGAGAGAGAATCAGCCTTTATCCCACAGAGTTTACAGCTTTGGTGGAAAACCAGCATATGCTCAGCTGATGGAGCACCTGCATATCCAGAATAACCCAGTCTGTGTAGGTAGCCTGGAACAAAAATCAACTGTTTGGAACACAGATTTTTTTATTTATCAACCATTATCAGGTTGCTCCTCAGGTTTACCCTGGCAGGGTAAAGGAAATATGTTTACACTGCCTTGTCTGCCAAGAACTTTGCTAGAGACTTCCCCAAACTCCCTCTCCATGCAGGAGCAATGGCCTGGTGTGTGCAGGACCATGTGGGTATGCCTCTTTAATTGGAAGGGAATCCTCATAAATGGAATCTGATTCATTTACTCTCAGTATTTAAGTGCAATTTTCTTAGTTTAACACCATCCTATTTTACTGCAGTATTGCATCTTGCCTCTGAAATTAATAGTTAACCACGGAGAAAGACAGGTCTGGCAGAATGGAAATCAGGCATTATATTATCCCATGAGTCACACACATGCAGAGAACCAAACAAGTGTCAGCCAATGGCTTTGAGCCCAAAATATGTCAAAGAGGAGATGAGTATCTTCATTTATATTAAGTAGATAGAAGGCTTGCTGCCATTCCCATTAAACAACTTGGAGTTCTGCCACGGACTTCAGTGGGAACAGGATTGGGCCCAGGCAGTGGAAGCTGGCTCTGGTTACCTGCCCTGACTGTATCTTCTGTGCAGCAGGTATTTTAACAGCAGTTCCTAGTCAACAGAGAGATTCAAAACCTCCCCTAGTTTTGGGCATTACTCTTTCCTTTATTAGTTTGGTGACCTGACTCCTTGAAAATGTGAGGATGCTCAGTACTAGGCAGCAATGGATGATTTTCTGAGTGCAGCTCCACTGGCAAGTAGAGAAGAATTAGCACAGTGCCTTTTCTGAGAGGGGTTTTGTGATTTCCAGTTGTTTACACTTAAGAACCACATTTAGGAATGAACCCCACTTTAGACGTTCAAACCACTTTCTCTGGCAAAAATCCCCTTTGGAGTCAGGGAAAGTCTTGGCTGAATAAATGCCTCAGAGTGTTTCAGAACTTTCTTGAGTACCAGGGAACTTTTGTACCTCAGTTTTCCCACTCTGGGTATTCTCTCCACAGCTCCCAGTGCATCTGGCTCAAGACCTGCCTCAAGAACCAAATAAATCCTGGGCTGCTGATACACGTTGGATCTCCCATGTGATTTGTGCTCAAGTCCCTCAGGGAGGGGAGATGATGTGAACAAATACCAGGAACTACACACAAACCAGCAACTCTGAGATCAGGGTTGAATGCCACATCTGCTGTTGGTCACTAAGTTCTAGCTCTTATATACAAGCTTATAGTCATCTCTGTCACATATATGGTTTACTTATATTGTAATTTATTTATTTATTAGGGTTCAATTTGCTTTGGTGGAACCATGTGCAGTTTGGTGGGCTGGGAATGTATCTTCCTTAACTTTTTAAAAGTTACTTTCACATTTTTATTGACATGTCAGTTCCATTAAAACCCTGATGAGAGTCAGGCTGAAATGAGTGTCTGTTTTTGATTCATAATTGTGCAAATTAGCATTTAGACTTCTCATAAAATAGTATCAAATTTGGAAGGCTATCTGCCAGTGCTGTTTGCTTCATTCCAGTCAGCAACCCTCCTGTGTTTACTGGAACTCATGTTAAATATCAAAAGAATGGGATTACCAGAGTTGTCATACCAAAAATTTCTTGACCTATCTTATTATTGGTTACAGAATTGGCTTATTCCAGTTGTTTCTGGAGGAGTTTCCCCTCTTCTGAGGGGAGTTGCTGTTGGCTGGAATAAAACTGGGATTTGATTCCCTAGACTGCAGTTCTAAGAATAACACTGTGTATTTGGTTTGCTAAGTGAGAAATGTATATAGCCACTCTATTAGCAACATTTATTTGAAAAAGTCCATCTGTGATTTCCACAGAACAGCATCAAGTTCTGATTTTAAGTGAACATGTAGGCAATGTAAATAAATAAATCTCTAGATATACTGCTTTCTGTTTGCATTGTGGGCAATAACATTTACAAATATCACATCAAGAATTCTGAGCTGATAAAAACAGATTAAAGGTGGCCTTTGCTAAGGCAAACTCCCAGTGGGTATTTCATGAGACCCATAACAATATATAGGTCATTATATAGTATGTGGAGAATGTCAGTCACGTTTTCAGTTTAACTCCTGTAATATATTTTGTAATGTGATTACCAAGTGCTGTAGGAAATCTGGTTTTTTAGCTATCAGTAACATAACTAACTTTTATTAGCTAATTTGGGTATGAATGATTTCCTCAGCATTTTAAACAGTGACAGATGTTTCTTGACATGGCTGAGGTTGATCATGACTTTTATTCAGTAGCTGGATATATTCTTCAGTGTTATGTCAGTGACCTGAATTATCCCTGCCAGAGCTCACAAGCAGCCAACTGAGAGAGTTTTCATGTACTCCTTTAGAGTGAAATTTGCTCTTCCCCTCTCAGGAGCCAATGGGAGAAGATTTCAAGTAATGGAAACATTTCAGGGCTCAGCTTGTATATTTTGTTATTTGTGTTTTGTGCTTATGATTGAGCAGTGATTTTTAAAGGCTTGCATACTTCTGTGCAAGACACAGTTTAACTGGACTGGGAGCAAACATTCGAGGAGAAAAGTCCAGGAAAAGGAGAAAAAGGGCCCAAGAGGGAGCAAACTGTCCAACATTTGCTCTTGGAGGGCCTAATGCTTGAAATGTTATCCAGCCAAAGCTTGGGCATGTTTGTGTGCCTGGTGATGGCAGGCAGGGTGTAGGTATGCTGAGCCTACTTTATTTTTTTAGCTTTCATGCTATATAACACAATCTGTTTATTTAGAAAAGCATATTTTTGCCCCAGTCAGAATCATTTCCCGTGCAAAGCAAAGTGCTCTCACTGGAGGACTGCTGGGCTTTGTGAAATGTGAGATCAACAAGAGAAGTTGCAGAAAATTTTTGAAAACATCTGGGAATCCTTCCCTCCATTTCTTTCATCAACAAGTGTCCCACCCATAATTCCAATGTGATGGTAGAACAGGGTAAGGTAATTGAAGTTTGGGGTATGTTTTTACATCCTGGGCACCATTTTACAATGTCCAATATGGATTATGTGTTCCCACCAGAGGAAGAAACACATGAATGCAAGTGACTACATTAGTAGAGTCTGTAATCTGTTGGCAGTTATGACTTCTGGATCTTTGCAATTTCAGTAATTTTGGTAATAAATAGCTCATAGCCAGCTCTCTCTTCCCAGCCAACACTGTAATGCTGAAATCAGGAAAAGTAAAGAGAGGAGAGGGGAGGAGAGAGGAAAAAGGAAAATGGAAAAAAGAAAAAGCAGAAGAAGAGAGAGAAAGGAATAGGAAAAAAAGAATGATAAATGAGGTGGGTTTTTTTTCAAGGTCTCACTCCTTAGGTCAGTGCACTTGAGGTAGGTTTTGAAATTTTGCCAATGTTCACGTTTTTTAATAAAAAAGCATTATTTCTCCTGAGGCCAGGAAAACATTGATTGCCTTGAGAACTGCTGGTAGTGTTGTTGAGTATCACCTTGCATACCAGGGTAGGGCTGATGTGCAGATCCACCTGCACTGCTGCATGTGCCCAAGGACTCTGAGTCCCCAGGAGGATCAGCATTCATTGCCTGGATAACAAGATGAGCTGTGTGAGGAGTGTCAGCCCAGTATTTCCAGGGCAGCTCTTGTTCAGAGGTGTACTGGAGTCCCTGGCAGTCAGAGGATGGGGAGGTGTGTACCAGACACCATCCAGGGGCACAGCAGAGGGTAACAAGCCCAGACTACCTTAACTGTGAAAGAGTGACTCAGCTGTTTCTTCAAAGTTTTCAGTTTCAGCAGAATATTTTCCCACTGTGCTGACAGCTTTTCCACCCACGTATTGCATATGTGGCTTTGTGCCACAGAGGTATTTTAGGATTATAAAGCCTAGTGTAAATTTATAAAGTTAGGTGTGAAAAAAAGGTGCCTTCTGGATCTTAAAATGTATAGATTGTGTGTAGAGTGGAGGGAGTAGGCTTGTCTTTGAAAAAAACAGGGCTTGGGGGAGGTGTATCCCCCTCTATCATTTCTCTGGTTTTATTTATTCCACCAGAACCTAGTCAGTTGTGTTTTCAGACAGCCTGTACCAACAGAAATAGAATTACTGAAAAATCACCCCAAAGTTTTGGCACTGTTTTTGTCATGGGGTACAGTCATTCACATACCTGCTATATACGTTCTATTATATATATATATAATATATATATATATATTATATAGAACATATATTCTATATATGTTCTATTTTTGGTCCTGTTACTGTAAGGCATTCCCAAACAGTCCTGCAGGGAAAAGAAGAGAGATGTGCAGGGGAATTAAACCTAATAAAATAAAAAAGTTTCTTAATCTGTCAAGTGTATTGCAATATTGAGCGAGTTACTGTACTCAGCTGGAGATGAAATTGGATGGAGTGTGCTTATGATATTATTCCAGCACATTGAGCCATTATATGCAAATACATCCAGTCTGCTTTGAGCAAGTCATTTGTCAGTTCTTTATGCAACACAGTAACCCTTGCTGTCACTCTGTGACTGCTGCATGAATCAGGCATGGGAGGACAGACTGAGGAGGAGGACAGCTGGGCACTGGGGTTGTGCTTGGTCATTTATGTCTTCAGGCAACCCAGCTGTGGAATCCAAAGGTTTGCCCTATTGTCACAATTTTTTATTTTTTTTTTTCATGCCACAAATGCTGATACAGCAGCAAAAGCCTCTATCAAGTGCCTCACCACATCATGGGACTGGAGAAGAAAAAGAGCAGAAATCCAGGGAAGTTATGTTCGTGACCAGTAACCACCAGTCAGTGGCAGATTGCTGCTGCAAAGCAGGCAGGGCTATGGCTTCCCTTGGCTCTGGGTCAGCTGAAGGAGCAGTAATTCATGTGTGATGTCTGCAGCACACTCCTCAGCTTTCTCTGGTGTTTGGATTTTGGGGTTTGACATTGTGTTTTGTTTTGGTCATTTATGAAGTTACTTCCAAAGAAAAGATATAACACAAAATGACAGCGTATGTTAAGCACAAAAGCATCTCTGTCCTCTGGGAGCTGTAGGAGAAGAAAACACAGAACCACTGGAACCCCATCAACTGTCAGAAGTGCCCACCAGTGTGTCAGCAAATCTCTGTGATCATTGCTGGACAGATCTAAGAGACTCAAAGCGACGAGTGACTTTTGTTCCTGACTAGCAGGAAGACGCCAGCCAGGGAAACAAACTCACCCTTTGTTTCACCCTCAGGCTGCAAACAGACCAGGAAATAAATCCTCCCAACACCTTGCACTGGATGCTGATCACCTTTTCCTGTGTCACCAGCAGGGCAAATTGGTTTCATACAGTAGTGTTCAGAGGAAGGGGAACAGTCCTGCTCCGTAGCTGGAGCCCAGATTTGCCACAGTTCATCTCTCCAGGATGAGTTTGGAGATTTGTGAGGCTGAAATTCAAAGTGAAACTCAGTGGATGTGAGTGCCATGGGAACCAGAGCAAGCAGGAGGTTTGCATGGATCTCCTTAGGGCTGGAGACACTGCTGAGTTTCATATGGTGCTAAAAAAAAAAATACAGTGTCTCTGGAAAAAAAATCTGTCTGTGTCTTGAGGCAATTGTGGGCACCTTCAGCCAGCACCTGATTCACTAGTGAACAGTTACCTTTGAGGCATTTCAGCTGGCAGACACTTGTCCCAGGTGCCCTGGGCCGTAAGGGCTGTTTTCAGTTTAATCTATTTTTAATGTGGCACCTTATTCCAAACTGCTGAGTTCTCACATTCCAGGGCTGTCATGGCAATAGGACTGTGCAGTGTTATTGACTGAAGTTTTCCCCAGCAAGTGCCATAACTTAGGCTCCTAAATCCAGACTCAGATTCCTTAATGTGACTGACAAACCCCACAGGAGCCAGCAGGGCTTGGACAACAAGCCAGGCCATGAGGTGCATCACCCCAGCCTGGCTGCAGGGGCACAGATGGTCAGATGTGGGATACCACAGGAGTGGATTGAGCCCAGATTGCAAAGGGGTGTCCCCAAAGGTCAGAGAGGTTCGAGTGCAGGGTTCTACCCCAGTGTACCTGCTGTGAGATGGAACTGGAGTGTGGTGACCCTGTGAACTGTGATGCAGCGCACAGGGAGGCCTCAAAAGGGCAGCTTTGAAAGCAGACATTCCCCCCTTGTGTCGTGGCTGCCTTTTCATCCAGAATGGCTACATGCAGGTGGGAGGCAAAGTGGGAATTTTGTCAGGAATTTGGAAACATGTGTCCAAATTTGGAGTGTGTTCAGTATCTATCAAGTGGCAGAGAGCAGGACTGTGCCTATCCCCCTCACTGACTTCCTGTCTGTGCTGCTTCTCCACCCGTGATCTAACACTGCATATTTTTACTCTACTACCTTCTTCTGCTATTTCTATTTGCAGCACCCTGCTAGACTTGAATCCAAGCCAGTCCAAAATTATTCTGAAACTCCCTGTGCTAGCAGCAACATGAAAGCAGAACTCTGCAGTGGCTGCAGCAGCTATAGCAGGGTTTAACTGAAGTTAAGTGTGGTGTCAGTCACTTCAGCCTTTGGAGTTCCACTGGAAATGGAAATGCCATCTGCCAAGAGAAACAGCTTGCAAAATTGTGTCATGCTGCCTTTTTGTTCAAGGGATTACCAACCAGCACTTGAAGCTGATGCAGTTTTATTGCTTTGTTTTATATGGAAATTTTGTTGTTATTATTATTATTATTGTTATTATTGCAAGATAACACATAAGGCCATGAAAGTACACCATGCTGATGAGGCAGAACTTACTTAGTATAGTTGAAAGGGTGTTTTGCTGAAGTGTGCAAGTGTGAAGTAATTTTTTCTCCTATTTTCTATAAAGGGGGAGGAAAGCAATTTTCAGTGCCCTGCCCCACCAGAAGTCAAAACCAGAGAAGAACCAAGCCCAATTCCCATCTAGTCCATTCACCAGCCAAAAGACCTAAAAAACCTCAGTGAAGCACCTGCTTTGATCCAAAGAGCACAGATGAAAGACAAGGCCCTTGTGGTGCCAGTGCTGCCCAGGCCCCCAGCCCCCTGAGCCGTGCCTGGAATCAGCACAGGGCACAGCCCCCAAAAAGGAGGAGTCTCCAGAGCCAGAAAGGGCAGCAGTGCTGTGCCAAGGCTGCACAGCCCGTGGGCAGGGAGGGGTCAGCAGGCCTGGCTGCTGGGATGGGCTGAAGGGATCACAGCCTGGGTGAGAGTGTGTTCCCAAGGAATGGAGCAGGAATCCTGTGCAGTGGCACAGCCCTTCCTTCCCCCTCTGTCTCCCTGTTCACATCAGGGCTACATCCAGACCTAGCCTAGACCTAACATCTCCCTCCCAAACACGTCTGAGGACAGGCTGAAAATACAGGTGCTTCTGAAATCTACTCTCCCATCCCTGCCATCCCATCAGAGCACAGAAACTTCACTCAGGACTGACTGCTTAAGTCCTGTAAGGGCTCTGATGACATGCTTCTCCCCAAGGACAGTGCTCTTGGAGGTAAGAGAGTAGTGTTCCTTCCTTCTGGCCGGAAAGTCTGTCTCCTAAGTCACTGTCTTTTGTTTTAGAGCATCCACTGAGGAAGTGGGGAACCTGGGTTCAATGGCTTCCTCAATCTGAGAGCATTTGTCTCTCACTTCCCATGAGACTGCCTAACTGCTGGCCCATCAGCTATTCTGGGTGAAGTTCTTCAGAGTGAAACCATGCCTTCCACCAACGGGATGGTTGCTCTCCCCCTCCAGCTGCTGGGGGGGCAGCTTGTGTTTGAGGGTGAGGTGATGAGAGCTGCATGGTCTGAGGAGCCTCAGGCTGCATTTGGTGTTCTCAGAGCTGGTTTACAAGGCCCCACACCTCAGGGCATTCAGAGCAGGGGTGCCTCTTCTCTGGATGCCTGTGGAGGGAACTGTAAAGTGTATCTCCTTGGAGATGCTGTTCTGGGCAGGTGTGGAAGCAGAAAACTTGGATGTGAACCAAAGAGAGACAACAGAGTGCAGGTACCTGAGAGCAGAGACCTCTGTGACTCTGCACTTCAGTTCCTGAGTGAAATTAAAGTCTAGTTTTATGCACTTGAGTCCTTAAACCCAACTCTGCATTTGGCTCCTTCATGTGGGCAGACCCAGGCAGATCAGTCAGGATCTTTACAGCCACTCTGATAAACATTTACAAGGTTTATTAAATATGCTCTGTGACGTTCTTATGTGGAGACAGTAATTTGACAGTCATCACGTGAGAAACTAAGAGTTTGACATCTGGCCTGGCAAGACTTTTTTTCTCCTTACTATTAATTAAACTGAGGTTATTGCAAAATTTTATTATGATGGTTATGATTTGCCCTGTGATAACGCTGGGGCTAATACTGAGGTATGCAAACCATCTTCCAGGGTGGTGATATTAATAGGAGGTGCAGCTGAGCAACACCTCTTCAGATTCCCATGTCAGCTCTAATAACAAAATTCCAGGGCCAATTCATGCTAACCCCATCCAGGCACCTTTCCCTGGAGCGGGTTCTTCTGGTTCTGAGGGGATGGTTTCACAAGTAGGCAGATGTAGCTGGGGGGGAGGAAGGGGGCAGCTTCTTGGCCACAACAGTGTCATAGAACATGCCCTGGCAGGAGATCTTACTGACCACAGCTTTGCCCTGCTTAGTGAGGCCGTGATCCTTCATGGGAAAGTGGATCGGCAACAGCAGAGTTTCAGAGCACAGTGAAAAAAGAGTCAGGAGGAAAAGGCAGTAGGGCTAAAGCTGAAATCATCTGCAAAATCAGGTGCTGATGATGGCTGGGGCGAGGAAAAAAGGAAATGAAGATTTCCTGGTGATGCAAAAGGAGGTGGCTGTAGCCATGGGATACGTTGGATGGGTGCAGTGTTTGGCAGCTTGGAAAGCCATTTCCAGTACATGTGCAGACCCAACTTGGGGCCCTTGAGTGTCAAAGGTTCTTGTTCATTCTTCAGTGATCTCCAAATTGTGACTTGGCAAATATGCTGATACTGATAGGTTTGGGGAAAAATCTGGGTATGAAGTTGATTTTCCCCCAACACTGACTGTTGTCGTCTTTCCCTTCTCTGTCAGAGACTTGAATGCTTCACTGCTCAAACTCAACTCAACAGCTTCACAAGAGATTCAATAATATTTATTTTACCCAAATCCGTCGAAGTGTGAGGGTCTGGAGGCAGTTTGCAATGAACAGCCAAGAGAAGTAAATCATCCTTGGGTCAGGGTGAACTCTCATTTGAAGCGGCCACAGACGGCAAAGATGTTAATGAATCAGCAGTTTCACAGATCTCTGCCCACTCAGAGAGTAATGTGTGTAAAGAGACATGAAAACAGCACAGGGCCACAGAGCTTTCCGAATTCTTCCTGTTCCCTTTGCACTGCTGAGGGGCACCTCCCCAGAGAAGGACAGGGCTGAGGTTCTGGGCACTGAGCTAGGCCTAGGGATGCCAACCTGAGAGCCAGGGAACAGGGTGATGGCGAGACACTGTTCCCTGTTCACCTGCCATCACACCCAGGGGTGCTCCTCGGTAAAGGAGACAGCTACCAACAAGCCCAGTGTTGAGATAAAGGGAAGGAAAGAAGGGTTAGGCAAGGACATGATCTGTTGCATCATTGCACCGCTGCGGGTGCAGAGCAGCTCCTGCACCTTTGGGTCGTGTGGAGCGCTCCTGCCCCACCAGGCAGCTGCTCTTGGCAGCTGGTGGATGCAGAGAGCCATGGTGATGTGATCCTGCTCTTTGGTACCTGCATTGGACCCACGTGGGCATGGGACCTCAGGATCCCATTTCCTTACTTAGTGCTGCGTTCTGGTCCCGTTCCCATGGGTAGGATTGTCTGTCCTTCCCTGCTGTGTGAGGGAAGCAGGCCCAGCAGTGGAGGACACCATATCTGTAGAGCACAGAGCTCACAGCTGGGTGAGACAGAGCTGGGAGATGAAGGAGTCTGCACAAATCCAGAGGGGCTGTGGCTGTGCCAAGTGGGGGTTACACAGCTGTCCCCAGGCTGAGGCCGGGAAATTCTCCAAGACAGAGCTGTCCTCTCAGGCTCTCAGCAGACTCCAGCATCCTTCCCTTCATCCAGCCTTTGCTTGCTTTAGTTTTTTGTACCACAAAAGCTCTTCAGAAAGCTCTGTGCAATGCCATGGCCCTGTGGATGACTGCAGGCCAAGGGTGTGTGTGTGCCTCACCCCGCAGAACCCCCAAAACTCCTGCTGGGCTGAGGGGGGGGATTCCTTCTGCCCCTCTTTGATGTTTGCCAAATGTTATGCCTGGAGAGTGCAGCACCAGAGGATTGTGCAGAGGACCCCTGCCTTGTTTCCCTTGGGTTGTGTATTCTAGGAACTAGGAGGGCTCCCAGAGACATGCAGCATCACTTCCATTCCTGCCCGAATTCTGGCCCAGGGGCTGCTTCTGCTCCAGGATAACATGCCAGTGGTGAGAGCTGGCCAAGCCAGAGACTGTGCCTGACTTGTTTGCCATACTTTTATGGACTGTCTATCTGGGATGAAACACAGAGCCTGGATCTTCAAAGCACTGTGTGGGATGGCAGCTATGGGATTCCCATTAGAGTTATGGGCATCACATGACAAAACTTCTGTGGCACCAGTGTGCTTGTGCAGAGAAATGGCTGGGGCTGCTGAGACACAGGGAAGTCCAGGAAAATGAACTTGTTGCCATGCCTGCAAAAGCAACACCTCACACACTTTCAACCACAGCACCTGTGTCTTTTTTGTAAGGAGCAACTGGAGCATTGCGGGAGATCTAAAGGAACATGTGAGACACTGGGGTTTATTGCCAGCAAATGAGATGCTTCAGATTCGTTGCCAAGGTGGAGAACTCCATAAAGAACTTGGGGAGTTAAGTAGAGTAAATTGGATGAATCTGATGGTGAAGTTAAAGCATCCAGCTTTCCAGAGAAGAGAAAAGGTTCTCAGACTATTTCTTCAATAGGCACGGAGCACAGGGAGTGAGCAGAGTCACAGAGTAAGACAGACAGGGAAAGGCAGTAAGTCTTTTCACAGAGCTTTCTGTAACTCTTAGAAGAACTGATGGGTGAAGACACTGTAGACAAACTCCCTCTTTCTTACTGTTTTGACATATTTCAGGCTTTAAGATGAACTAACTACTATTATCCTAATTTTACTGATGGGGACAGACAGGTTATGTGACGTGCTTGGGATCACATGAGCAGTCGCAACAACAACGAGGAACTGCACTGGGATCTCTCAGCTGTGAGGCTGTTGCTCTTGGCACTGCATCCTCCTTCAAGCAGCACATCCAGCCTGACTTTGTCTGTGTCCTTTCTGTGGCCACAAATGGTAAGTTTTTTTGAAAAAAATCAATGAAACAAAAAAGTCATCCCTCCAATTTGTACATCCAGTCATCTGAATGCTGTGGCATAATGTACCTTAGAGGACTCTGCAATTAATACAAGTAATTACCCCATGCTGCAAAAACACTTAGACATCACTGGTTAAGAATCTAGATGAAACTTTCACCTTGTTTACTGAGAGCTCGATGTTGTGTTTTACAGAATGGATTTGGGTGATATCTGCAAGATAAATACTTAAAACCAAGATGAATTCTGCAAACTCCTTGGTGCCATTGTCATGACTTGGCCACCACTGGAGGTTTAATACCAGTAGAGACAAGTCAGGGAAATAATTAGGTAGGAAAAGTAGTCACCAGCTTTCTAGAGGAGTTTCTTGTGGCTGTCAGAGTTTGCCTCCTTCATTCTAAAAGGTTTAATATAAAAGCTGACAAAGGAGCAGATATCCATAGCTTGTTTAGGACATTTGCAGGTTGTAGGCATGTTCTTGATCTTCACCTTCAGCAAAGATCAGCAGAAGTGGAATTTTCCAAAGTGCCCAAGGACCCATGGATCATGGACCCCAAGGCCCAAGACACCCTGGGGCATGTCTGACAGGGCAGCTACTGAAAGCCCAGCTCTCAGTGGAAGAACATACCCTTTTGATTCCAGTTCCCAAACCTATCCTTGACTCCTGCTGCTCCAGATATGTGCTGTGGGCTGCTGCTTTTAACCTGGCAGCTTTGCCAGGGGCACTGGGCACCTGGCGCTTCATGACACCAAAGGAACAGCCATTAATTGAAATTCATCAAGCAAACTGCCACTTCTGCTTGCTGTGCCTCTGTTTTCAGCTCTTCAGCTCTGGAGCAAGGCTGACAATTTTTGCTGGTTCCTCAGACCTCCTGTTGAGTTTTGTTAATTAGTATTTGTGAGGTACTTAGATGTTTTCAGGTTTATGGTGATCCAGAGTAGTATTATTACTGTTGGTATTATTAAGACTAATAATACTGCTAATAACCTTAGTGAGCCTAGCAAAAATTCAATTTGACTAAAATCCTAGCCACAGATGAAAAAAATTAACTCCAGTGGTGTGAGGGGGTACGTGACTCAGTTACCAGTAACTTCTGTTTACAAGGGGCAGGAAGAGTATATTTGCTCAAATGAAAAAAGGTCAAGGCAGAGGCCCATTTGCTGTTTGTTAATAAGTAATCTAATCTACAGCTTTACTGTAACAAATCAGCCTGGCTTAGCTTTTCTTCCATCACCATGATTTCCAATCCAGTTCAGGAATAAAATTCCAATTAAAAAATAATCCACATTCTCACAGATTATTTTCAACATCTCCAAATCTGTGGAGAGGATTTGTAACCAGGGAACAACAGCAGCAACAACAACAACAAAAAAACCCCTTTCCATATTTTTGCCAGTGTCTGTCTCAGGACATTGTAGGCAACCCAGGTTGAAATATCAGATAGGGCATTATTTATCTCCTGGGAAATTCTCTCCTTTAGGCTCAGACCTGTGCATCTTCCCTGTGGAATTGTGCCCATCAAGAGCTGTGGTGTAGCTGGCCTGCTTACAGCCACCCCACTAAGTTACTAATATAACTTACAAAACCACCTACGTCATCTCTGAAGCTGGCTCACAGTCAACAGTTAAAATTCAAACATGGGTGCTAGAGCACATCCCTCTTCCAACTGACTGAGAATATGTGCACTTTAAGCACTGTGACCCCTGCCCTGTCATTGTCTTCTGTAAAAAAAAAACTCTCAAAAGTCATTCTGCAAGCACCACTTGTCCTTGGCCACCACAGCTTCCTGGAAAAGGGATGGAGTGTGTCCTTGTGGTTCATCTGCTGGCTGCAGGTAGGATTCCCTAGAAGAGGTTCTGCCATGAGAGGCAGTTATCAGAAAAGCAGTACTTGTGCCACCTGCCAGCTAACCACGGGTTCTCAGTCCCTTGGTGCTCGTGTCCTCCAACTGGGCTGACCTGAGGCACACCTGTGGTCCTCAAAGCAGGGAATGTGATGTGCAGAGTGCTGCAGCAGCCACAGCCAAGGCACAGGCACTGCTGGCACCACCTGCACCTGAGGCATCTCTTGAAGGAGGGTGGCTCACACACACACACACACACACACACACACACACGTGAGATCACCTTTGCAAGCAGAAATTGTGCAAACTGCAGACTACAGTTCCCAGCATCCTGAAATGCAGTTTGGAAAGGCAGCAATCCTTTAACAAACCAGCAGCCCCTGCTCCAGCAGCCCCAGCTGCCTGTTAACCCTGGGGGAAGGAGAGAGGTGGGTGAGGAAGGATTGTCCTTGCAGAGCAGGTCATGTTTGGCTGTGAGCTCCGAGCACCTTTCCAGAGCCAAACCCTTAACCAAGAGTCTTCTTGAGCCTTGAGGGACCAGGGTCTGCCTCCATCCAAGGCAGGGCCACTCAAGCAGGAGGGGGAAGGAATGGCTTCACACAGAGCTGCTCCTCTGCACCAAGCAGAAGACAGCAAGGCAGAGCAGCAGATGCTGGTGTGAGGGAATAGCAGAGTGTACTGGGAAGAACACGTGGGAGATGTTGCAGGGTCTTTGTAGCAGAAGGGGAAAAGGATTCATGCAACTGAGTGCTCACACACATCAGGAGGTAGCACCAGAGGCTCCTAGCTGCAGGAAAGGGATATTTTGAGTGCCCCAGAGCCCCCATATTTGCCTTACTGTTGTTCTGTGCACAAGAGAAGAGGAGGAGGGATGGGAAGGAGGACACACAGTGTCCTAGGGAAGCAGGCATTGTTGGTGCTGCCCTGTGTGTCTGTGCCTCTATGATGGGCTTCAGGTGGGTGGTTTGCCATCAGTACAGTTCACAGATCCTTGAACTGACCTGGTGTGTGCAGGATGTTCACCCCAGAACACCCGACGTGGGCAGCAGGGAGTAAAGTGGAATTGGTGCTCACTTTTATGAAATGTGGTCGAGCTGGGGATCTCAGCAGGTGTCTTGTAGCTTAAGCAAGGTTAAGGGGATGGCATCATAATGTCCTAGATCCTGGGCCTCTGTGCTGCTCTGGAGACACAGGGGGCCATGCCATACATTCTGGCAGGGAGAGCAGTAAGTGTTACTTGCTGGCAGACTTTTCAGAGTGGTGATGCCACATGAAAACTCACCTGTTCGTTACTCATGAGATACACATTTGCTGCCCGTCCCCGCCTTTCTACAGCAGTGTATACACCCAGGGTGGTGGAGCTTTCTGCTCCTGTCCCTGGGTTCTGTGCTATTTCCTCTTGCTGTGCTTTGTTCTGGGTAACATGTTGTTTTTCAGTTGCCTAGCGAGTTGCAGGAGCCTTGAACACCAATGATCCACTCTCCCCCTGAAAACCAGGAGATGATTTACTTCTTCCCCTTACAGCAATGTGAAAACTGGGGTACCAGGATGTGCTCCCTGAAGCAGTGGGATTAGCTAGAAAATGTTAAGTATTCCCTGAACATAAGTGTGAGTATTAGTCATCACTGCTGTGCCACCCCTCAGTGGCATCACAGCAGTGAAATTCTGGACTCCACAGTCTCTTGCACACAAATGTGAGGCTTTTAGTGAACAGCAAGCCCACTGCTGCCAGCACCACTGTAGAGACCTATGCTTTGTTCTAACTGGTAGCCAGGATGCCTGGGAAAATATGCAGGTGGTTTCAGACAATCATAAGCAGCCTATTATCACAGAGGCGAGGGGGGTAAAACCCAGGGAATTTTCCCCGTGACCATCTGTTAATTTTCCCCTGAAGCCATTATTGATTTGCACGGGGTGGCAGCCAACAGTGGTGTGAATCAGAGCTCTGCACTGCCCTTGCTGGAGCTTCCCTGGCAGGGAACAGCACGGGGATGTGCTTCCTCAGCTGGTGCCTTGGAGCTTCCTGCACCTGGCAGTCATCAGCCCCAGGGAAGGCTCTGTTTGTTCTGTTTTCCTATGAACACTCTGCTTTTCTGCACCTGCAGTATCCACAGCCCTCTGTAGTTAATGGCAGGCTTGGAGTTAGACCCACCAGTGACTGTGTTCTGCTTCTGCTTTGTGGTGACAAGTTTCTCAGAGCAGTGCCATTCAGCTTTTGGCTGGAGAGTCCCTAATGCTGCCAGAGGTGGTGAAGGCAGTGGAGATTTCAGGATGGGCAGTGGCATTAGTTGTAAAGTCATGGTGGGGCACACAGTTTTCCCAGCTTTCTCTTTCTTTATTTTTTTCATTCTTCTGAGGTATGAGGAGGAGGTATTGCCCCCAGATCACGGCATGGGAGCCATGTGAATATCTTTGCTCTTTACTGTGTCATTTCAGAAGGAAGCCTGAGAGCGTTTATGAGAAGCGACTTGGCCTGTGGCTGTCTCTTGGTGTGGCTCCCTCCTGGTGTTCTTGGTGTGTGCACTGGGTGTGCTGAGTGGTTTCCAAAGGAACTTTCTGAGCACTGCAGCAAACAGGGAGATTTCACAGTGGAACAGTTGCTGAACAAGTGAAACTCAGAGACAACTCTCGCTTTGCGTTTGTGAGCATTTTCCAAAGTATTTTTGTGTGTTTGGTCCAGGGTAGAATTATCAATTTCTACCATCAGAAATACACTTTTTGTAGTAAAACTGGAAACCTGTTTTTGTAGTAAAACTGGAAACTGGAAAGCTGCACACTGCTATGAATTTAGTCCAGATGGAAGCTTGTCCAGTTAGATGTTTCCTCAGAGTAATGTGAGAATTTGTGCATTTTTATATTTTATGGAAATACAATTTCCCCCCAGTTTTAGAAGAAACCAAGCTGTTTGCTCTCTCCTCCAACCAGTCCTGGATGAGACAAATGGTTGTTAGGGAGAGAGCATTACCAGGGAGGGAGTTGGTGTGCTGCTGGGGCAGAGGAGGCCTCTGTTTCCCTGTAGCAATAGCAGCAGTACAGATTTTCCCAATGGCTTTCTCCATGGGACATGGTAATTCATGACACTCCTCATGTCATGCCCCACAACCTGAGTGCCCAGGCTGAGGATGTGGTGTAGTCATTTGCAGATGTAATTACAAATTTTTTTAAGTTCAATCCAAGGGTACTTTGATGTCTCAGTATTAAGCTCTGTGTTTCTTATTTCCAGCTCCTGACTTCAGAGCCAGAAATCCCTGCAGGGTGCCTGAGGCAAGCCTGGCACTTCAGCACGAGGACCAAAACATTCAGTGTGGTGACCAGAGAGATTAACAGGGAAATTTTAAGTCTTAAATGGTACTGCTACGTTGACCCAGCCCAGCAGCTCCTCTAGAAGGTGAGTGCAGGCAGCTCTGTGTCACAGCACAGATGCCTAATCTGAAACGTGGATTACCAGCAGCCAGGAAATGACAAATAGGGTCACTGCTCTCCTGAGGCTGTTTGTTCCCAGCTGCCAGCTCTAGCAGAGCACCCAGCCACAAGGCAGGGAGCTGGACATTCGTGTCCTGTGCTGTGCTGAGGAGCTGCTGCTCTACAGCAACGTGCTGTTGAATCACTGGGCTGGTGAGCGAGTGCACGTGAGGGAGCACGGCTGTCCTACCTGCTGGTTCCAGCCCTCATATGGGAGTTCGAGATCCTGGACTCCTCTCCCAGGACTGTTTATGCATTTTACATGAAACAGTCACCAGGTAACATATAATCCCCCATCAAAGCCCTCGGGGGATTTAGGCAAAGCAACGCCCAGTTTCTTGATCCTGATCAGACTTAGGTGTGAATTGGGCTGAGCTGCTTGGCCTTGTCAGGACTGGGGCAGTTCTGGACACGCACAAAGGTGCAAATCTAGATAGCTGTTGAGCTTGAAAGCATTCAAACACGTTGGAGATTGAAGGGGTCAGATAGTGGGAGCTGCAGAGGGACATATGTTGCAGTGTTTCAATCCAAAGTGCAGATATCATGTAAAACATCAGGTGCTTCTGTAACAAAATCCTCTGAGAGCAAAACGATTGTTCTCACAGACTCCTAAAGTGGAAGCTTATTTACATAACCATTTTATGTGCTTTTTAAACACAAAGTCCCATCCCAGCCACTGCATTTGCTTGGATTTATTTCCACTGGGCTGCATGGAGCTGCACAATGGGGGCTGCCATAGGAATAGCTTGTTATTCTTACCAACTGCTGTAGTGAAATCAAGAGCAACCTGCTCTAATGTAAACTGATTTCACATTGCTCCTGGCAGTCCCAGCTACCTCACCTAACCTCTTTCTTTTTTTTTTTGGCCAGTCTTTTTTTTCTCTCTTTTTTCCTTTTATTTTTTTTTCCCACTAAAGACACACCCTGTGCTTTCTCATAAGGGGTTTATCATGTTGGCTGTTGCATTAGTGTCTGCGACCTGCAGGTGTGCTTCCCTGGCATTATCCTTGGTGCATTCCAAAGCCACTTGGACGCTCCAGCAAATGCAGATTCCAGCTGCCTTGCAGGGATCAGCTCTGTAGTGCCTGTGGTGGTTGTACCCAAGCACACCCAGCTGCAAAGCACCACAGATGTGTGTCTGGCTCCTGCTGGGGCTGTTGCACCTCTGATACCCCACCTGCATGTCTGGGGTGCTGCAGGGCTGGATAAATGTGGGCAGAGAGAGAGGCTGATGAGAGCAACACCACTGTCACCCCCCATCCATGCTTCCCAGTGGGAAGCAGTGGTGTTGGCAAGGCAGTGGGGGGACATGGGGAGTGGATTTGGGGCAGGGAGGGCTGTGGGAGAAGCAGCCCAAGGTGCCCATCAGAGCTGCCACATCAGTGTGTATGATGGATGTGATATAAATTGCTATCTATAAATAAATACCACAACAGCATTTTAATGAGGTGTTCTCTGGTAGCACTTGTCCAGACTGGTAGTGTTATGTTAAGGCTGGAGAAGTATCTCCAAGCAAGCTTCTTGGCCAAACTTTCATAAACATGGTCTCACCCAAGATCTAACTACGATTTGTTTGGATAAGAGGTTTTGCTTGTTTGTTTCTGAGCATATTTTCAAATAGGTTTTGGTTTTTATTTCTCTGTTTTTATTTTTTCCTTCTTGGCACAGGTTTTGTGCTGGTGTCACAGAACCTATCTGATACATATCAAGGCACAAATCTGGTGCTTTATCTGAGCATTCGTTGTTGTTCTGACAACAATAAGCTTGCAGAAGGGCTGGGTGGCCTGGGGCTTTGGGGCTGGGGGGAGTGACCTGTGCCACTCCAGAGACCAGCAGGTCCATATATCCTATATATCTCAGTATCCTGGCCTGCTTCAGGGTTGTGGTGCATCCATTCAGGCAATGCCACCCCAGATTGCCCTGTACAGGAGACAATGTCAAAGACAAAGAGACATCAACTGCTTCCCCCACCTTGTCCATCCAGCCTGTCATTGCAGCACAGATGACAGCCACACTGGCCAGGTACAATTTGTCTGTATTGGATCCATACTGGCTGTGACTACCTTGTGTCTGGACATGGCTTCTGGGTGGACTTGCTCTACAATATGCCCAGGAAAAATGTATGGATCCCTTACGTAAGACATCTTCATCTTTGCTAATGCTTTGGCTAATGCCTTTCAGAGGAAGCCTGTTAATTACATGTGTTGAGTTTGTAAGCCCTTCAGCACGGGCCTGTAGTGTTGGCTGAGGGAATTTTTGGAGCCTGAGCAGGACAAATGCCACTATGCCAAGCTGGCCTGTGTCTGAGTGGCTCGAGTCTCATTGCTGCCATTGCACCTGCTCCCAGCCAAGACAGCACCTGGGAATCACTCCATTTCTGTGGAAGACAAAACTGCTGGAAGTGCTGGTCAGTACAATGGACCAGCTTTAGAGAGGGTCCTGTGGGATTCATTGGGGCCTTTGTGACTGGAAAGACTTGGCAGAGCAGGCACATCCCCCATGACTGGAACTGGACCAGGTAATCACAGTTGAGGAAAGAGGCAGCACAGTGGTGGGTGGAACAACTCTGTAGGAACACTCAGGGATGCAGCATGGGGAATGGGCTGCTAGTTGGAAGAAACATGCATCATTCTGTCACCCTTTGTTGTCCCCATGCTAATCCACTCCGTGATGGACGACGTTTGTAGTCTCCTTGCACATTAGCAGATTTTAAGGCTGCTGCCCAGAAAAGCAAGTATATCTGTGCAGTCACAGCACTGCTGTGGAGCCACGGGCAATGCTAGTGAAGGAGACACAGTTCAGATTCCACTGCATGCCAGGCTGAGGGTTCCAGGGTCCCACGGTAAGTGTGGGCACCGCAGTGCTCGTGGGATACTGAAACCTGCCTTGCTGGGTCACCCTCCTGCAGTGACACATCGTTTAGAGTTGTTTGCTCATTACAGAGATACTATCACAAGGTGTGGTGCCCTGATTGGAGCACAGCAAGAAAGTAACACTCTTATTCACCCACCCACCTTTGACAGATGGTCTGAGGGTCTCTCCTCGGCTCCCTGACAGAAAGTGCTTGATTCACCTCCACCCAGCAGTAATTGTGCGTTGCTGCCTACTGGAAGTTGCCATCAGAGTGGCAAGCCCAGAACTCACTGCTGAGATTAATTGCAAAGTAAAAGCACAATTTCTTGATGTCTGTTTTATGTTCAGCCTGGCAAAAGTTACTTAATACACAGTATCATTTCCTTATGATTTTTTTTTCAAGATCACTAAAATGTTCCTAATTGCTATCAACCTGCCACCCTCCTATTTCTCAGCAGCCTTCCCATCAAACCAGAAAGCCTCTGTGGTAGCAAAAAATGTATAGCATTTTTGGTTTTTCCTTTCCTTTTGGGAGAGTCCCCTTTTTAATTCTTCAATTCTAGAGCCTCCTGTGTAAAGCACAGCTCCTTCTGTAGGGGCTTTGCCATCCTGAAAGCTTACAGGGCCCCAGCCCCAGCTTGCAGGGCTGTCCCTGGGAAGGGAGGGCAGGAGCAGCAAGGCAAGGGGCTCTGGAGCACTTCCAGCTGCTCAGCTGGATGCTCCAACCAGAACACAGGCTGCAAGAAGGCTCATGGGAGCCCTTCTGGGTGGGCCCAGGTTGTGTGGATTTTGTCCCCAGTCTTTTAATACCTTGATCAATGAAGGAGACAGAGCAGAGACAGCCATGGAAGAGGAAATGAATTCACTCAATGTATTAATATACCAGCTCCACAACCTTTATAAGGATCAGTGTCACCAGGCATGGGACAGGTCACCCTACTGGGGAGGTTGCTGGTGAGGTGGGGGTAANCACAGGCTGCAAGAAGGCTCATGGGAGCCCTTCTGGGTGGGCCCAGGTTGTGTGGAGCCCAGGTTGCTGGTGAGGTGGGGGTAAGGCTGGTGACAGCCATGCCATGCACTGCAGTGTTTGCTGCAGCAGCAGTTGCATTTCTGACCCTGGCACTGGGACTGCCCAGCCTCCAGACCAGAAGCCAGGTTTTGGGAGCTCTGTTTTTGTCTGACTCTGCCCAAGCCTTGGCAGCACTGCAGCTGAGGTGAGGTGACCCTGGTTTGGTGGGTCACACCCCCCGTGCTGCAGAGCCCTCCCAAACACAAGCAGTGTCTCACCTTTATGCTACATCCAGCTGAACAGAGAGAGAACTTTACCTCCCCTTTGCCTATCAGAGAGGTCAGTCTCTGCATGTACTGCCTTTTCTTTTAAAATCATGCATTAAAAGGCATAATAAAATGCTGTAATAGGGGTGCAATTAATGACTCTTTAGTCCTGTCTCTCAGTGCAGTGAATAGAAAGCAGTGAGGTTCTGGAGTTCACTTGCAAAAAGGTGAGTGGGAACTGTCAAACTGGGAGGTGATTAGCATGTCTGCAGGTCTGGTTTCTCCTTTCCCTGAAGTGAAGGTGGGTGTTAGGCTTAGGTGTGCAACTTCCACATCATGCCTCATCTCAGATTTGCCAATATTAATTTGCTGCTTTCCACTCTTTAGCAATCACATAGAAGCTTTTCAGCTGGTACCTTCTGGGTGACAAGGTTTGAGAAATAACCTTTTGGTCACTATTGCAGCATTGTGAAAATGTTCTTAGGTGATATAACAGCTGCATCACACCAGCAGAGCACATTATCTCATAGCTACCTGTATTTTCCAGTGTGAATCAGAGCATTTATTAACAAAAATGTGTTTGATTCTCTGAGTGATACTGTACACACTGCAAGGAAAATGCTGCTCAGGCTTACAGGAATGTATTTGCCTGATACAAGAACCTTTAAACTTTAAACACCATCAGTGGCAAAAGTGGCCTTGGCTGCCATGGGAGCAGGACTGGGGCAATACAAGAAGAAAGGCCAGGTTTTGTCACCCATATTGTGGTAGCTCAGGAGGCTGTTGGCTCTCTTCTTAGTTTTGGGAAATACATTTAGATTCCAAAATTTGTATTGTCATATTAAACCAGTCTAAAACTGTAGGTAATGATGTGTAGCAGACAAAAGTATCTCTTCCCAGTGAAGCCACGTTGAATCATTTTATGTTACTCACCAAAGGAACAAACCAAGTTTTTACAACAATAGTTGGCAGTATTTCTATTAAATGACATTAGCCAATAATTTCTAAAACTGCCTGTTAATTATGGCATTCAGGCCTTGCAGGCAGTTCTATTTTACGTAAGTGCCATCAATGGCAGGCTCCAGCCTTTGGAGTCAAACAAGACCAGGACTTACCAAGTTCCTTTCTGGGGGAAATCCATTGATATGTTTTGTTTGTTTGTTTTGTTTTGTTTCATTTTGTTTAGGGTTCCTTTGGTTTTGATTTTGTGTTTTGTATTTTTGTTTGTTTGTTTGTTTGTTTGTGGGGTTTTTCGGTGTGTTGGTTTTAGTTCTGGGGGTTTTTGTTTTTGTTTTGACAAAACTTATTGTACTTATTGTTGCTCTTGTTAGTGCTACTAGTATTGCAATGTTACCTGCCCAGTCAGCACTGAGCCCCACGGTATTTAGCTCTAATGCACCCCAGCCCCTCAAAAAAACTTACACTTCAGAATGCAAGTGACTTACAGTGGTGAAAAGGAGGGATAAAACCAAATGGATACAATTAGCTTGGGCACAACTTAGTCATATTCTCTTCTTGGTATAATTATAAAATGGACAAAGGTAGCGCCAACTAACCTCAAATACCCTTCCAGCCATAATTAACAATATTGCATAATAATGGTGTCAGTTTAAACATTGTTTAAAACCGATGCTTTGCTCGAAATTACTCTACAGCCACATATCTTGCACAACAGACTAACACACAGCAGTGTCTTGACTTCCATTTTCTATTTCATTGTGTCATCTGTGCACAGGAAAAGCTCTTGACCAAAGAGGAGTCAGTGGTATAGTGGTAAATAAAAGTGGGTAGATTCATCTGTCTGTGGTGTACAAGGAGCAGGTAAATACTAGAAGTGTGCAGAGCAGAAGTAGGTACAAAGGGAGTGTCCTTTGCCTGCATTTACCCCTGACTACACCACTTAGAAGAGTTGCATAATTGATACAATTGAACCACATCAGTCCTTTATTTATAGAACATAATGAAATGGTTTTCAACATCCTGGGTCATGCTGCATGGGTGATTGCCATATATGCACCCAAGGAGAATAAATAAAAACATTTCCCTGAGGTATTATGTCTCTTCACCTTCTCTGGTTGCATGTAGGGCTTTATTTGCAGAGCAGTTGTGTAGGGAGTGCAGCACGTAGTCCTGCTGTGCTGTTGCACAGGTGTGGGTCACAGGAGCACTGCAGGGAAGATGCTCCAGAGCTTTGGAATTTCACCTTTCCTGTGTGTAGTACACGAAGTGTTGTCACGGGCTGGCACACTTAGGCTATCCTAAACACAGACTACTGAGCACAGAGGCCCCTGCAGCACTGAAGTTAGTCCTTGTTCAAGCTCCACAGCTTGAATTTGACATAAATCTTACCCAGCCCAGCAGGCTCCAGCTCAACAGCCCCTCAGACGGTGGCATTTGGTGGCACTTGTCAGTGATGGCAGAAAAATGCCAAATGCCAAATGTCCCAGCTGAGCTGAGCCCACTGCCTGAGCCATGGGCTCCCACACCAGCCTGTGTGTCTGCCAGTACTGACCCTGACACCCTGACTGGCACTGTCACCCGAGGCAGACTCTGCTCTGCAACAGCAGCGGGAGCATCAGGTGGCACTGAGACAGGGATGCTGTGAAAACTTCATCAATAAAACAAAACAACACTATTATTTTATATTTTGTTGTTGTTGATGCTCTTATTGGAAAAATACGGATAATTTACAAGTATTGCTCTTGCTGGATTGTTTGTCCATCTTTATATGATGTTCTGCTGTTCCTATTGCATCACTTACATTTGGCCTTTATTTATGATGCTCCATTATTTTATGTATACACTTTATAATTAGAACTACTAATTGCAAGCTTGTCTACTGCCTTCAGTTGGCTTTTCCAGAGCATTACTTGCAAAAAACTCACAATTACTCAGTTGTTTTCAATTGCTTAGTGAGTGTTTTCATAAATCAAAAAGAAACCAGGACTAGCTTTTTAGCTTGTCCTCTTTCCAAGCTTTACAAGGTGCATAGAAATGAACTACACAAAAATTGCATTTTGAAGGTCTTTTCTCAAAAGTCCTCTTTTTCTGAATGAAAAAACAATAATTACTACATAGACATACTGAGGGAATCCCACACTAGCTATTATATTAGATTTTAATTATTTTTTTACATGTAAAACTCCAGCCTAGGCACATTGTTGTATTTTTGATACATTTTGAGCTGAAAAATATCCATATAAGTTAAATGGTTCTGCAAGAAGAAGTCAGTCATTCCATGCACTTGCTGCAAACTTCGACACAATTGCTCCCATTTTATCATTTGTTATTTCAACCTTGCTGATGATTCAGTGGTGTTATTCCACTGAAAAACTGGAGTAACACAAGCAGTGAATCAGGCTCATTGGCTCTGCATCTCACTATCTAAAATGAGGATCCACCTACAGCTAAAATACTATCACACTGCAAGTATCTCACGGGCTGCAATCTGTCCTGGCTTGCCAGATCTTCATCGGAAAAGGATTGCACAGGCTGAAAATTAAAATGCATGCAGTCAATGGGAACACTCAGATGAACGAGATGAGCTGGTTTGGCCTTTTCTCACTACAAATTGCTCAAATCAAAAATAGCAGAGCAGAGGTTTGCTTCTGTTTTGTTGCTTTCATTGTCTGGCTGGGGAAAGTGGCACCTCTGCTGCTTGCCCAGGAGGGCTGGAAGGGACCCCCGGGTGGGAGTGAGCTCGGGTCGCCCTCTCCCATCACCACGCACTGAGGCTGGTGCCAGCTCCAAGGAGACACCTGTGAGCACGTGTTCTTGCAGCAGTGGGACGTACTCCAACACTACAGCTACTTCCTTGGCAGCCACGAGCTCAGCTTCACCGTGTGGCACCTCAGCAAACACTCCCTGGCAAGCAGTGCTAGAAAGCATATGGAAGTGTAAGCAGCCTGTGGATGATCATCTCATGATTTATTATTCAAACTACCAAATAGCTTCCCCTTTCCTTCAGTATTCCCTTAAAAATATGTCACTCTTGTTTTGTGCCCTTCCCAAAGTCAGTCTTAGAGTGCATTTCAGAGGAAAGTACACTCATCCAGTGCCTGCAGACGTAGCCCTCTGCCCCGTGCACAAATGCTGTGCCTTTACTTCTCATGCACCCTGTGCTTGGATTGATTGAGAAAAGGTTCTCAGTTACATGGTGGCCCAGCCAAATGTCTGTGGATTTGGCAAAAAAACCATCACAGTTGACCTGAGCAATTAACTGAGTGTACAGTTCCATTTGGAGGGAGGAGTGGAAGAGGGGCTCCAGCTCATGTCCAGCAATTGCCTGGGGAACACATGAGAGCAAAAGCTGTTCTGTTTGCACCACCTGGTGAAAGCATCACCTTGGGTAGCACTTGTGCTGCTTGGCAGCACTGAGTGAGGCCTCAGGCACGGTGCTTTCACCCCATCAAAGGCTTTGTCTTCGGGTCTTCAGCCTGAAATCCCCCCAGGCATTAGCAGGAGCAGGCTGGTGCTGCCTGCTGGTGTTTGGCTGGAAGGGGCTGATGGCATCAGGCTGTGGTGACAGCTGGGTGACACCATGAAGGGTGCCAGTTTGCTGTGGACCCCAGAAGTGGGGAAAGAGGGGCTGTGATGAGCTGCTGCTGTGCCAAAGTCACAGTCTTCGTGGCAAGGGTTGGCTGCAGGAGATGAGAGAGAAGTACCACGTCCAATTGCTCTGTGAGGCTCTCAGGAGCAGAGTGCTGGCTGCAGTCTGTAGTGACACCCAGCCTTGACCAGCACTGAGCAATTAAAACTGTCAAAGAGACACCAGATGAACCCAGGAAAAGTGAATGGCCATGAGATAAAACACGAAATGAGCCAAAAAGGCAGAATCTTACAATAACACTGATGTAAATGCTGCTCTGTTAAGAAGTCAGCTTTTATCTTATAGCGGTGAGATTGTTTTTGAGAACCTTGCAGAGTCAAATGAATTCATAAACCTCTGTACCAGGTGCAATCATTAGTCAGTAAATGAATTACACATAATTATATTCTTTGTATTTAATTCACTTGGCTTCCAGTTTCTTGCTCTTCACACAGTGAAACTCTCTTTCCCTCTCACACAAACACACTCTCCATGGGCAAGGAGGTTTTGGAGGGCTGCCACCGTCTTGACTCATGAATCAGACTCCATGATTTGAATGATATTTATCTAAGCCTGCAAACAAAGAAGATGGCTATGCGTCCAATGAGAGAATAATTATTGTTATTATGTTTATAGAGCAACAAAGTTGGGAGTTAGGACCCTGGGGGAAAGGCGGCAGGAAGGGCGAGCTGGGCAGAGGCAGGAGTCTGTAGGCAGTGGTTCAGTGCAGGCATGTGCCAGGGCCCTTGCAGGGTTCCCTGCCTCTGAGTCACCCTGCCAGAAATGGCCCAGCAGCTGAGGTGAGTGCCCAGGTGGGAAAAAGATCCATGACAGAAAAAGCTTGTATTGCAAGTAAGCACCACTGCCACATCACATTGCTTAGAAATGAGAATGTCCCTTGAAATGACACTTGGGATCATCCTGCTCCACGACTTCAGTGCCAGCTTGTGCAAAGGAGCTCTGCTCTGCTGCTTGGGAGAGCTTTGGATACTGGGCCAGGGGCAGTGGCATGTGTGACCCAGGCCTCAAGGTGCCACGTTAATGTTTTGTGTACTTAGAGAGGGTGGTGACAGAGGAGGCTCTGCCTGTCCCTTAGGACTGGCCATAGCAGGCAAGAAGTTTGGGATAACTAATAATTTGAAACCCATGTTTCCAAAATACATCTGCCACTCAAAATCCTCATCTTGGCTGGGATTGCAAGTGTCCCCTGAATTTAAAGAGCACCCCATGCCATGCTAGAAAGAGGGCCACACACCTCTGATGTGTGGCTGCTGCCAAGGCACACACCTGCACAAAACTCACCCCATGCCCACATCTGACTCCTGGTGCACCTGTACAGGAATAATGGCATCTTGGCACTGCCAAGCAGTGGCCTTGACCATCCCAGCAGTGGCCCTGGAGACCCTGGAGCACTGCAGACCCTGGAAATGCTTTGGTTTGCAGCTTCAAGTCCCAGCTGGGGTGATGGTGAGCAGCACTCCTGTGGAGAAAGTTGGAACAAATGTCGTTTACTTCTGTTAACTCAGCTTGAGGATGGCAAAGTTTGAGCCACCTTGCAACTATCTCAAGTGATCTCTTGGTTAACAACACACAGCCAAGGAGACAGCAGGGCAAACAGCCAGATGAAGAGGTTACCTGGCAGTAATGTTGCATTTAAAATTAATCCTACCCAGAGAATTCACAGAGAATACACAGAGAACGAGACATCCCGTTCTTGTTCTCCCAAACCCAGCGTGAGGCACTTCCAAATTTTGTCCTTGTTACCGGAGGGGAGGCAAAACCAATAACCTGGTTAATTATTAATGCTTTAAAAAATACCACTGAAAATGCAAGATAAATAACATGGTGTCCCTCCCAGCCAACCCGTTTTTGGAAGCAAGTTTTATCTCACTAGATGTTTTAACTGATGATTATATCTCTGTTAATATCCTAAGAAGAAACCTGGAAAAGCTTTGACTGAGGAAGAATTGCCAATGGAATGACAGGCAGCAATATTTTGGATCACAAAGCATTCCTTTGGGGATGGGCACTGAAGTGATGGGTTTGTAGTAAATCTTCCATGCTTAATTCCCTTTTCAGAGAAACTTAGATTTTCTGGGGAGGGTTGAAAACACCTTTATTACTTTAACATTCCAAAGGGAAAAAAAAAAAAAGGCTTCATACAAGAGCAATCAAAACTATTGCTAAGACAATACTGGCCACAGGAAGGAAAATGTGATTTTATGGACTTAGTAAAGACTGGGAGCCCTGGATCAGGGCTTTCTCAGTCTCTCAAAACTGGCACATAACCTTAGGAAAGCCAAACCACCTCTCAGTGCTTGAGCCTGCCTTGCTGGAGCAGCAGTGAGACTCTGGCTGCCTCCTCTGTACCCTTGGAGAAGCAGAGGACATGGCACTGTTTACCTGAACTCACAGCACCACTTAGCCCAGATTTACCACTGAAAATTGCTGCTTCTGTTGCAGATTACTTTAGAATGGAAGCAGGTCTCTGTGCTCCCATACATGCTTGTTTATTTATATGTTTGTTTATCAGTTAATCTAATAAAAACAGGATTTTACTAATTTTTGGTGAAGGTACTCAAGCAGAATATTGTTTACCAGACCTGGGAAGATTACGTCGCTGGGCCACGTTCACATGTGCTTTGGAAGGCTTAGAAGGTGACAGGGAGGACAAATGGAAAGGACCACATCCTCCCCTGGACCACAAATCATACCTGTTTGTACCTGAAAGACCATAAATTTATCTGTTTGCAGAGCACTGGCAGATCCCCTGGGAACTTCCATGAAAAGATGTAGTTCTACTGCACTGCACCTCTCAGTGTCAGAGGTGGCATCTTTAGCACGCAAAGGAAAGCCTTAAGGTCACATCTCTGGTACAAAGAAAAGCCTCTGATTAATCTGACTGCATTAATCTGTGTGTTGCTTTCCTGTGAGGCTGTTGGAGTATTTTCTCCAGTGACATTGCAGTGCACTCAGGTTCCCAGCTTTTATGTTATTCCATTAAATTCTGTTGCACAAGCCTTGCTCTAGGATGAACGTTATGAATTCATGTTTTGATGGTGTGAAGCAATCTAGCCCTGACCTTGCCACGGTTCCTCACACACACACACAAAGCATCCTCTGAAGCCAGGGAGAGTTTGGCTCTAAAAGCCAGTGGCAGGACAGGTCATGTCCTTTATATCCTGGGCAGGCAAGTTCTGCCTGCGTTCTCCTGTCTCCCAGACCTTTCTAGCACCTTCTTGTCTGATAGGGAGCAGACTCATAATCTGGGCTCTGATGTGTAGCTTTGTGGGGTGACCAGGATCTGTAAATTCATGAGAATGAGTCTGCCCAGCACAACTAAAGGACACAGCTGTGAAATACAACCTTTTCTGAAGAACCCGTTTCTGGCCCTGCCTCCTGCTGCCCCATGCCAGAGTTATGAACTAACCCCATTTGCAATTGTTTGACTCAACATATGGGTCCCAGATAGGGAGAAATAGCCAAAAGAAAGCAAATTTAGCTCAATAGGGGAAAGTCCCTTCTGCACTGGGTATGGGTACTGGTGAGCTTGGCTCTACAATGGGGAAAGCACAAAAAGCCAAAGGGAGGAGGAAAGCTGAGCTGGGAGGGGCAGAGGAAGATTTTGTGTGTGCCTGGAAAGGAAACAATGGGACACGGGGAAGGAATTAAAAGAACCACATCCTTCTCTGCATCATAGCTCTGCAGTTTGAGTTACTCCCTCACGCTGGACCAACCCATAGTGCCCTACTTCTAACACTGCTCCCCTGTAACTGCTGTGGTGAAGCTCCATGCCATTAGATGTGTCTCAGCCAGGGACCATGAGGGCAGCAATGCCCTTAGCATGTTGGATCACCTCTCCCTCCTTCTTTCTAATGACATTTTGATGTGTCTCCCACCCATTCTGGCCTATTGGAAGCCCCTACAATTATGCTCCAGCCCCACAGCCTCTGCTGAACATAAGCCAAAAGATGTTCCTCCCTTCCCTCTGACCTCACAGCCAAGCTAACCCTGCTCCAGGCAGAGAAGCTGTACCTTTGGAGAGAGCCTTCAGCAGGGGAGTCCTCCCCAGCCACCCTGCTTCCCTCAGTGCCTCCTGAGGAAGAGCTACACAAGGGAAGCACAAAGGCAAGACAGAATCTCCATCCACCCTCTTGTATCTATGTCCTCTCCCCTCTGCTTCCACTACATTTCTCAAGCTCATTGTCTGGTTTGTGAAGTGCTGCACGTCTCATCAGTGCCAATATTAGTGCTTTTCCATTATTGCTGTATTACACTATTCTGTATGTTATAATTCTGTAATATACTATTCATTAATATTCACCCTTCTACACCCTTTATATGTTCAAAGCAAGTACTTGGTGCTTATTTCTTACAAAAGCAGGGCAAGGGAAGGGGGGATATCAGCACCAGCAGCCCCACTCAGCAGATGAAGCAGTCACTACAGAGAGGAGTAACCAGCAGCATCCTTGGCAGCTGGGTGTCCTGCATGAGGTCCTTTGGTCTGGACAACCCAGAAACAGGTCTCCTCAATTTATTGTTTCGTTCAGATACAAAAAATGCCTGCCAGTGCCCAGTCAGTGAGTGACCTTAAGAGCTTTCAGAGAACAAAAATGGTTTAAAAATGTGTGTTTATACAGACACACATACACACATATGCATAAATACAAATGTATATATGGGAATACATACATATATACCAACCCAATGTATAATGTATAGCTAAGGTAGAACTGTGAATATACAATAGCATAATGGGTATTATATTGTAGATATTGTAAGTGTCATATGTGCCTTATATTATAATGCACATGCACAACCCTATGAGATATAATCAGGTTTTATTTTTTACTGTGGTCAAGGTATCTGTCTGAACATTTGTTCTCTCTTTGGAGGGTGAACTAAAAATGTCCAACTCCCCTGTCTCCAGAAAACAGAGGGACTTTATCCTTTCCCTGCAGCACCTGTGAGAGTGTTGGGTTGATGTTCTTCAGGAGAAGCCTGAAACAACCTGAGCACCACCATCCTCTCAGCTCTCCAAGTCCTGTGGCTCTGAGGTCACACCACAATAAATAGCACTGCTGCCTGGAGAGCTTCTGCTGTGGAGTCTGTAGGGGCAGGTTACACACTTGGAAGTGTTCAGTGTCCTTCAGGATTTATTTGTTCACTGCAGAGAGAAAGTGAGTCATGAGAAACCTTAAGGTGGAGCACTCAAAACAAGGAGTGTATAAATGATTAGCAAGAGAAGGTCAGCACTAGTCCTTCAAGTCTGAGCATGTTCCACTGTCGATGGTACATAAATAATAGCAGTTGGATGCCTGTGGTTGCAGGAGAACAGCTATCACCCCTCTACTCTCTGACACATCTCTGACTCATATAATGCCATCAATGAGGCTGATCTCAGTTTTCTTAAAAAAAGGTGGTTAAGGTTACAGAAGTAAAGTGGTAAAAACTCCTTCAGAGCCAAAGGCAGGGATGGGAGATGGACCTGAATTCTATTTACACTCGTGCAGCAATGCAATTAATCATATTTTAGATGAGATCCAATTGCAGAATCTTTATTAGCACACTGATGCAGATGAAGAGAGTGCACTGACTGTTTTCTTTAGACCACAGGTTCAGTTTAGAGCATTGGCTGATAGGGAAGAAAAAATCAGTTAACCTCTTCAATGAGGAGGAATAACTAGTGATTCACTTGGAGGTATCTGACAAGAACATTGAGGGGTTTTTTTCCTGAGATAAACTCTTCTATACCTCTGGGTTTATAGAAAATATTCTGTGGATAGTACACCTAAGTACACTAAGTGTGTTATCCTTAAATGCTCTGGTACTTGTGGCATTGCTTGATGTAGCACCACTGAGTACAGCTGTGCAAAGGCTGTAGGTTCTGGTATTTTCAGCAACATCAACTGTATCAACTATTCAGGATGTCATTGTAGCTTATTGTCCAATTTATTATCCAGTTTATTATCTGTGACTGCTCTTAGACATCTCTGACACCACATCCCTTGTAGAGCTACTGAGTAGCTGTTTAGCTTTTGATCTGGCACTAAGCTTTTCTTCAGATACTCTGCAGTAAATTGCTTACCACGGATTCAAATTGGACAAGGGAGCTGCATCATAGAGATGGGACAAATCCTTAATTGTGCAGAGAATTAGAAGCTTCTGTGGAGTAGGAAAATACACATTCACATGCCTTTAGGGTAAGGGTCTTGTGCAAAAATGTACATACATAATTTCACAGATACCTGCATATGAAAGGACAGGCTGCACAGCAATGAGGTGAAAAAGTAATTTTTTCAGCCTATTTCTATTTAGAAATTCAAGAGCACAGTCCTACCACAGCCCAGCAGTTAGAGGGGATGCCAGGAACAGTGATAAATATACATACAGCAGACAACATGGTCATCAGTCTGCCTTTTCTCAGCGAGCCTCTCGTGCATTTTTCTTTCAGCTGCAGTCAGTCTGAGACCCTTTGACACTTTGGACTGCTGAATGCAAGGGGCCAGCTAGAACAGGGGTGTGCTGAGCATGGAAGGGCTTGTGGTTCAGTGGCTCCTGCCCCAGCTGGAATAGGGCACGTGACAACTGGGTGATGTCAATCCAAAAACCTGAATGTTGACCCGTGCCATCCCTGCCCCTCCTTGCTCTCAGGCAGCAGTGGCAGGAATGGTGACACTCCTGCCCAGCTCCAGAGGCAGGAGGCAAGGAGGATGGAGTTCCCATGTGCTGGGGTAAGGATCCACGTTCATTTGTGCATAGTTTCCAACCTCTGTGCCATCTGACTTATCAGCACTTCCTCTGTAGCCTCCACTTTCTCTCTGGGGTAATTCTCAGTTCCTCAGGTAACACAGCAGTGCTGGCAGAGTGTGCCTGGCTGGTGGTTTACTGAACGTAGAAATTAAGATGCAGTTTTTAATTTTAATGAGGTTTAACTGTAGAATGCAGAACTGTACAAAATTCAATTAAATAATTTTGCAATTTTTTCCTGTCTACATGTATTTATAGCTATGTGAGGATAGCTGTGTGTCTTCATATAATATATTTGTGAATGTGGTTCATACATCCCTCTGATGTGAGAATCTTTAAACATTTTCTGGACAAACATTATCTATGGAGTAGAAAACCATTCTTACCCCTTAGATAGCTGAGATGCAGGACAGATATATCTTCTCTTGCACAGCAGTTATATTTTTCAGGACCCCCCAAAATCTGTGGCCAAGAAAAGAGAGGAGTCTCTTGCTTTGGTAACTGGATGTCAAATTCCCGCCTGTCAGATGACTTTGATTAACACTTGACCATGTCTGGCTTGCAGATTTATTTATTGTTTTGCTTTCAAAATAAAATAATAGAACAAGTCTTTGAAAAAAAAAACTAACAGAAAAGAGGTCTGAAAAATGCCAGTCGCTGTATAAACAACAGGGGGTGAAATTGGGAGATAGAATTTGCTTTGTTTTTCATATGTGGGGACTGGTAGAAGGAAGCAGGAGCCAGGGTACCATCTTCAAGTTATAAAACCCTCTTCTAAGCCATTTCAATGAATGTTATGTGCTGAGTTTGCCTCACCCTTCTCTACCTTCTGCAATCACATGGATACTCACTTGTGCAGCAATAGTCAGGGCAAGGAGCCAAAGCATGATGGTCCTGTTTAGGCAGCTGAACTTCTGAAAAGGGTAAAACCTAAAATGAATTGTAAGTCCTGCATGTGGACTAGGCCCACATATGTACATTTTGCCTAGAACAGTATTTTTCTTGTGCATTTCCACAGGCAAGGTGGCTGCTGAGACCATGAGGATGCGGTTTACTCACACAGAAACAATGAAATGCAGACTCTTGCCTGTTTTCTTCTTTGAAAGGTGCTGCAGGGGGGCTGCATTTCCACAGCAACTGCCAGTGAAATGGTGTCTGCATCCTTTTGTGTGAAACAAGAGAACGAGACGGGACAGAATAGAAGTTACAAACTAATCAGAGGTTTGGCAGCTGCTTTGGATCACATCTTGATCCACATACATTTAAATGAATAAATAACCAACTTAACTACTTAAGCAGTGCTATCATTCTTTGTTAGTGTGATCCTCATGCTTATGCTAAGTGTGTTTAATGCTTTTATGCCAAGCAGACCAGCACATTAGAGAGGAGACTGGTGACTCACAGTTCCTTGAAATGAACTATGCTGAAAAAGGAAGCTTAAACCTGTAAGCTCTGCCTTCATCACACAGGCACGTTGCTATGACAGGGCTGTCTGGGAGCACAAGCAACTTCTCAGATAAACTCATGACAAAACCCATGTATTTAGTCCTTTTAAAAGACAGGAAGAATAACCCCTCAAAGCTGACCAAGCTATTTCTTTCTGTCCCCTTTTGTTATTTCCTAGTATCTCTGGGACTGAGTCAAAACCACTGACTTCTGTGGGGCTTGGATGAGGATTGCTTGTTATCAGGATTTGGTGCTGACCTCAGTCTGCCACCTCATCTCCCAGGAACTGAGAACAGAAGACCCCAAGCAACATGAGGAAAGAATTCAGATTAAAGTTGACTGGGACAGGTCTCAATACTGCTGCGAGATACCTGGTAGTGAAACATGGCTTCAAAATCCAGATAAAGGAGGGATGTCTTTACACAATATCCAAATACGTGTTTGAAGAGCATCAAGCCCCTAAAACTGGAGGCTTTAAGCAGTGCTGCTGCTTTAAAAATAGGACCATGATTGAATTTGAAATTTGCCCACATTTCTTGTTCCCTCAGCTTGCTGCTATACATTACTGCTCCATTTTTTTCTGGGAAAGTAGGAAATAAGGACAAACCTTCAAAGTGTAGCTTTCTGCCTGGACCTGCAGTGTTTTAGGCAGCTGTCTTCAAGTGGCCCAGGCATAAATCCTGTGGATTTGAAAAATAAAGTTTGTTAATACCCCACTGGCCTTAAAAGTGAAGGTTTGGCTGCACATCTTCCCTTTGGGGTTCTGATTTCTCAGGTGTGAACCCCGTGCAGCAGGGGAGCCACAGCATTTGGCAGCAATGCAGAGTGTGGCACGGTGACATGTTTGTTCACACAAACCCTTGCACTCACAGAATTTTGCTGAAGTGCAGGTAAATGTTTAATAAACCTATAGCTGGATAATCTAAGACTCTGAGAAAGAAAGTCATTTGGAAACATGGCTCCATGAGTGAAAAACTGGTATCAACATCCTGTTGCCAGAAGCAAACCTGTGTTACTGTGGGTCAGGAGCACGAACTGAGGGCTCAGCTCCCTGCAGTAACAGCAGTGTGAAGGTACTGGATGAGTTTTTAGTTTAAAGAACAATAAAACTTTTGCTAATCAACCCCAAAATATACCTAATCACCAGTTCCTCATCCCTGCATATTGATGAGTAACCTGTTGTGTTCCTTACCCTCACCACGTTCCTGTTTTGGCTGTTTTCTGTTTTGTTTGGTAAACTCAGATGTGCTAAACATCACTATGGGACTTTTCCTCTACATTCTCAGTGTCATTTTATACCACATGGCTTCAGTGCCACTTAATGCTGTGATGAGGAATTGGCTGCAATGTATATTGCTCGTGTTCTTCTTCACTGCTACAATGACTCATTATTCAGAGTATGTTTATGTAATATCATAAATACCAATCTCTGGTATTTATGCAGCATAGTATTTACTTGGGCAAGTTGCCACATGCACTAAAGAAGTAAACAAAGAGCCATTCTTTGGAGGGTTAAAAAAGTCTTAAAATGAATCCAATTTTCCTTCATAAGGCACTCCTTGTTATTTTACCTAAAGTGGTTCTTTAAGATATACACTATGATAAAACACACAATTCCTGGGAGACGTAATTATGGTTCCTAAGAGACTGGTGAATAAACAATCAGGAATAGAGTGTTTGTTTTCCCTAGGTTTTTCTTAACTATTAATGGAAGGCATAAAAAAAAAAATTGGGGAGGAATGTGTTGGGTTGATAAATTGTAAGAAAAGTTGAGGAGCACACTTCACTGAACACCCAGGGTTTCTGCCTAAAAGCAGCACTATTTTATTGGATTGCAAATAATCCTATTTTGCTAATGCATTTGTGGTGAGGGTAAATACCACAGTGGCTTCTTTGTTTTTTTATATTTACTGTACTGTGTACATCAATGGCACAATGTGTGTTCTAAAGTAAAGAGCTTGCCTTGTCTCACGTTACCTTTGAGCATTAACACAAACAGCTTCCTTCCAATGAAGGGGGCAGAATCTTCTGCATGGCACAAAATGTTCTGCCTGACACAAATTCCTAAGGAATGGCAGGAGGGTCCCATCCAGGACAGTGCTGAGCCACTGCAAATACTTTCCCAGGAAATCAGGGATGCCACAGTCAACTCTACACGTGTGTAGCTACTGAAAACATAGAAAGTGGCTGGAGCTAAGCTGAATCCACAGCTGGAGAAAACCTATTTGCCACCTGCAACTGAATCAGAGGCAGTGTTTAATAATATTGGTCCCCATAGAGACATTGAAGTGATCCATCACCTAAAACCAGAGGCCACTGGTCACCTCTCTGCATCAGTTACCACAAATCAGATCGATGATACCAAGTTTTAATTCAGTTCAGATCTTCAGAGTATCAGCAGCAGCAATATTTAAGCAATGAATGGATTTTGTAGGACCTTCACAGAAGCACAGCTTTATACCAGCACCTGTCACTGCAGGTTTTTAACCTTATGAATATAATGATCAGGTCTTATGGGTTTAATAGAAGCAAACATAGACCTCACATTCCTCCTGTGGCAGGTAGCTCACACTGCTCTAGTTAAAAATGCATGTATGATCTACTCATTTCTTTTTTTTAAAAAAGACAACAAAAGTAATGATAAACACCATTTCAGGCAGAAAAGCACACAGCTCATGAGTTATTGCCTAAATAATTGGAGATACTTTGTCTCTTTCTATCCTGCACATACGGATTTGCAAAAATGGCTACAAGAAAAACTTATGCACAGATGAATCTGGTCAAGCTAGTACTTGTTCCTGTCTTAAGGATTTATTAGAGAAGTGAATAAACATGCTTGTTGTGGTAATTAACCCCATGTAAATCACAAATCCTGCCTTTATGGGGTTTTGTTTGTGCTGCTGTCATTAAAGGCCATTCTGTATTTCCAAACTGGAGGCAAGCCAGAGGTTAAACCTCAGCAAATGATGGGGGAAGATGCACAAAATGGGGATAAAGGGGGCCTTGGCAGGGGATCCCCATCACCAAGGCAGCCCCCTTGCCACTGGTTCACTTCCCTGAAAATCCAGAGAAAGGAAAGAGAGCAGCCAACCCCCCCACTGCTGACAGGGACCTCACTGCTCCTGAGTGCTGGGTTACCTGCTCCTCAGCCTCTGGATGGTCCCTTCCAAGCTCTACTGAAATCTACAGGAATATTTTCACTGATTTCAAAGGGGAATTGGGTCAGTTTTAATGTTCCCAAACCAGATGCTGGAATGGGTGTGTGGTGGCAGTGCCAGTTCAGCCTTCAGGAACAGCCCCTTTATCTTCTCCTTTCGTTTTAGAGTCCATCCTGCCCTGTTTTCTCTAGCTGCTAACACCATTAGCAATGGAAGTCTGTGTCAAACAGGACATCTCTCCTGCAGCAAAGCCCTCAAATTAATTAGCAGCAGTGTGAAGCCTTCAAAGAAACCCTGGATTGGTGCTGTGGCACTGATGGAGTGGATTCTTCAGTGACATCTCTACATACAGGATGCAAATGGTGAAGGTTAAGCCATAGCAACAAGGAATGAGCTTCCATGTGCACACTTTGATCACTCTGGTAAGGAGGTCCATCAAAGGTGCCTTTCAGTTCAGGACACTTTGTTCCAGGGAAAGTTAATCAGTGAATACCCTGCAGCCACTCAAATGGGAGCGTGCTGGAGAATCAAAGAGGCAAACTCTCCACTGCTTGAGAGGCAAATACACTTCTCCTCTCGTGCCATGAACCCATCTTGTCTTCTGGCCACACTGAAGACAAAATGATCACCCAACAAAGACAGCACAACACAGCAAAATTGAAAACACATTTAGCAATTTGCATACCTTGCATGCCATAGAACACCCCCAAATCCTGGTGGAAATGTGCATACTGTGCCAGACATCTTGAACCCAGGAACTCCCCTCCCCATAATCCCTTGGGACTGAAAAGTTTCTGATTGTACTCCAGCTTCCCCATAAAAGCTTCATTGTTACTGCAGCCCAGCCTTTACCAGGAGTCATGGCATCGGGCCACAGCCTCCAGGGACACTCTCAAGCTGCACAAAACAAGTTTTTCCAAACAGTTTAAGTATTTCCCAGCCCAGACTCTCACATTCTAGTTGTTTGTGCAGGGACAGTAACCCACCAAGCCCTGCCTAAAATACTGGTTGTTTAAACTCCACAGAGACATTTTTTACTAACATTCCTTACTGCTGTAACCTCTTGACCATTTAAAACTACTATTAACGGGCAGACTCCATAGGCCTGATGTCAAGGAGCCATGTCTGCTGCAAGAAAGCAGCAATCAGACAATAGATATGCAACTGCTGCTTCCTCTGGACCAGTACTTGAGCTCACAATTTCTTAATTTAACTGGACCTTGAACCAGGCCATGAGGTACGAGAAGCATCAGCTGAACAGCTCTTAGCTGTGGTAATGTTTTGGGATGAAAGCAGGAAAATTTGCTCAATGGCAGCTGACTTCACTCAGTGGCTCTGGAGGAGCTGCATCTCCTGGAGAGGCCTGGGCCACCCCATGGGCAGCAGTAGCAAGGTGCCAGCTGGGTGCTCAGCTCCCTTGCTTGGCTCCCAGAACTCCTCAGCACACGGGTGGGTTTCCATGGTCACATTTTGGATGGTGTTTGTCCAAGGCTCCCATGTAGAGACTTCACCTTCTTTCCTAACCAGGCAGCACAACAGTTGGAAAAGGTCACTGCAAAATTGCGTGTTGTGCTTAAATTTCTGCCCTGGGAGCTCGGGGGGACCCTGGTGGTTGTGCCAAGGCCACAGACAGGCTGGGTGCAGGGATTTGAGGGAGGATGAATGTCACTGGGACACTTTGCAGTTGCTGAAGGTGCCTGTCTTGCACACTGCTCATTTACAAGGGGACATCCCAGTCAAAGGTCCACAATATAGTGGCTCAGGCTCCTCTAGCCCCAGCACAGAATGAAGGGGTCTCCTCTTCCCCAGCCTCTTCAGTCTGCTTTATATGAACATCCCATGGGAGTCCTGAGCTGCAGCTTCCATCCCTGCAGGACAGCAGCTCCCTTCTTAAACCAAATCCCATGCCTTCCCCTCCATTCTAGTCCTAATCAAGCTAATCATGGCACTCATTTGCTAATTAATGAAATGCTGATTAAAAAAAAAGGGCCAACAAATTCGTGGGTACTGTTCATAATGTATTTCTCTCTCAGCTTAGAGGCACTTGCATTTCTGCCCCGTGCTGAGAAGGTCAAAGCCATTCAAAGTCACAAGCACAGGTCACAGGGGCACTCCAGCCACAGTACCTCAACTTCCCCAAGCATCCTGGGGGAAATTAATACTGGTTTGAGTCACCACTTAGCACCATGGAGTGTTTGGTGTTTTTTAATATGGGGCCCTTCAGAAAGTGACTTTTCGATGACTTGCTCTGCAAAGATGGCAAAACAAACAGATTTGGGGCTAGAGAGGAATTTCTGGAGTGCTTGACACCAGTCCTGGGCTCTGCCAGGAGCCCAGGCAGGCCCTTAATGAGCCGTGGCAGGCTGGTGAGTGCCAAGTAGGCATAGCCCTTTTACAGGTGCCTAAATACACACTGTGATTTCAGGAAATAAAAGGCTTTAGAATGTGCTCATGATTTCAGTCAGGAGTGCTTGTGCTTAAATGACCCTAGTCCATCCAACCTTTATCTCCCTGAAGCTGGAGGGGCTTTGGGCAGGGTTGTAGGCACTGTGACCAGCCAGCTGCCCTCCCCAAACTCTGCCAACTCATGTTGTGGCAGTGCCCTCTCTGAGCAGGCAGCAGCAGAAAGCGAGTGTGCAGTGCAGTGTCATCTAATACCTTGGAATGGCCCTTTAGCCCAGTTTGCTCCAATTTGCTAACACATGCACCACAATTACAGGGCTTGTGTTTAGGCATATATCAGGAGTTCCTTGTACATGTAATAGAAGAAGATCATTCATCCAGAGCTCATCAGCGAAGACCAGGCTTAAACTACCCAGGGCAAGGCACAGAGCCCTTTGTACAGATGGGAAGAGCCCGAAAAGCATTTGGAAATTTTGGTGCAGATCAAACCTCATGTCTGGCAAGACTCTGCTTTTGCACCTTGCCCTTGCTTCTTCTCAGCCTCACTGGGGAGTGCTGGCAAGGCTGGGGCAGAGATGAAGGTGAGGGTGCCCAGTGCCACTCCAGGTTTCAGTGTGGGCTCTCTTCCTTGCCTTACCTTGGTTAGGGACACCCTGGAAGCTCAGAGATGCCAATCTGGAAAGGACACCTTCAGCCAGCTGTGCTGGAGGGGACTCCTGGGCAATCATCCCCAGCCTGCTAGAGGGGTGCACAACACTAAGAAGGAGAGTTGGCTGTTTACACAAGGCTTCTTGCCAGCATAGCTCTGTTGCTTAGAGGTGCTCTGCCTTTCTCTTCCTGACCACTGTGACTATGGTGGCAAAAATTTAAATGAAGACCAAGCCCAAGTGTTGGAGTTCATCCTTTGCCTTGTGTGTGCTTCATGGCAATGTCTTATCTTGCCTAAGAAGCTCTCTCTTACTTCTCTCATTGCACAGACTGAGCCTTGGACAAGCTTACTGGATCCTGTGTAAGCCCCTGGCCAGGTGATGTGCAGCCTCTCCTGGCTGTGTCCCCACAGGGTGTTGAACTGTGATGGTTCCTCCTTACAATACAGTGAATTCCTGGCCCTCAAGTGGGGCTGCTGTGTGTGGGCACAACGTGATGGTAACAGCTCTGTGGTGGTTATGGCCTTTTGGGAGGTGGGAGGGTGGCTGTGTTACCAGGAAGGTTGATGCCTCTTTCCTGATGCTTTTGTGGAGCTTCTGACAATTGTTTAGGACGTTTAATTTATAAATGTCTCAAGAGAGATTTTTATTTCCCAGCGGACTGAAGCATTTCGAGCTCTTCACGCTGAATTATTGGCCCCAGATGAAGATGAAACCATGCAGCTGCCAGGACCATAATGCTGCCATGAGAGGATGGACATGGCTGTCAAACACAGGTCCTTGTTGAGAGCTATGTCCATGCTCCCAACGAAGGATCACAGCCCCAGCTTGGAGCTGGCAAGAGCCCTTTCACTGAAGGAACTACAATTTACAATTGCTCTCACTAAAGCTACATTTAGGGGGGCCTTTATCTGACCTTCTTTGATCTCCTCCACAACCTCTGGCAGGTCTTCAGTGCATTCAGTTCTTTATATTAAAGCAATCAATCCCCACATGCAACCAATTAGGTTCAGACATAGTTTGGTGACCATAACACTGCACAGACGTTCTACCGAGTTTTCAACAAGAGAGGGTGGCTCCTACATGTCACTTTCTAGTGGAAAGCATGCTGACTGCAGTTCAGAAATATCCCAAGGAGAAAAACATTTTCCAGAATTACACTCCAAGCCCAAATGTCCCACTTGCAGACAACGTGCTGGCTTTGTGTACATACAGTAGGGGCCCAAACACCACTCCTCCTCGCTGGGCACAGCATGCAGGGCAAGAATCTCACCAGACCTGTGTGACCAGGTTTGCCACCCAATAACCTCTTCACCTGCCACTGTCATTGCTAGCAAAACACACACCAAATATTTTTTTTCTTATCAGAAGTAAAGAGGCAGCAGCACAGGCGAAGTCTTTCAGCCTCATCCATTTTGTCCAGGTTCCCTAAGCAGAGGTGAAAGGACAGCCAGGGCCCTTAAAACCTTTGCTCTGAACACAGTGCAACCCCCATTGTTCCTCTCCTTCTTGCTGCTGTACTGATGCACTGCAGCATGGCCAACATTTATGGTATATTATGTAAAGCTCCAATCTGGGTAGTCTTTAGTTAGCGTTACATCCTCCACCTGTCCGTGGTGTCAAACAGTTCATACTTTGACGTGGATGAAAAATGAGATTCCCTTCTCTTCAGACAACCCTGGAACAGCACAACTCTTCCAAAATTCAGCAGAGGCATTGGAAGTGTCACCACTGTCTCTTTTGAGCTGTGGGATGCAGGCTGTTGACACTGATGTTTGTTGAAGTGTCCTTGAGCCTGTTAGCGATGGACTTTGCCCTGTCAGTGACAGAAAAGGGGCACATTTCCTTGTGTGGATCATTTCCTTTCAATGGAAGGAGCCAGTGTTGATGCCAAGTGCTGGTTTGGCTGCTGGGTCCCCTGCCAGGGAGAGGATTTCTTGAGTTTGGGGGCTTGATGGCAGCAAGAGCACCTGCAAGCCATTTCTCTCACACCTTGGGATCCCTCTTCTCTTTCCTTCCTGCTCACACCTCACCAAAGAGAAAGAGGCATCCATGTGGACCTTCTAGGTGTTGTTATAGCACAGATGTGCAACAACAAGCCCACAAGCAGCAGCAGTACAGACCATGGTCCTGGCACTGGACTATTTGTAGAGTTTTTCTATTACAGCAAAAGGTCTGGATGATGTGGCAATAGGAACCCTAATGAGCTTCAGATGGACAATTATCTAATGGAGCAGCTTTCCTCCAAAAATGTCATTCTGTCACAATCAAAATGCTTTGTGAAACTATCATTTTACCAACTATTTTTCTGAGGAAAAAATTGTCAATGATTTTTGAAGTAAAACATTTGGGCTTGGGTTTTTTATTTTATATAATATATAAATTTTTAAAAGTTATAATGGTCTAAATAAACCAAAACTATTTATTTTTATGGAATTTTCCTTTGTGGAGAATTTCAACATTTTGAGGTTTTGTTTTGAATTGGAATGAAAACAAATTTCAAAATCTCAAAATTGTCTGTGAAACACAATTTCCATTCTCTGACCAACTCAAGTTTCAGGCTAGAACATGTATAATAGATCCCCTGCAGGGAAGCTCTTTAGGAAAAATGTCTCTGAATGAATTTACTGGTGCAAACATATAGTTTTAAAGATTTGTCAATTTGTCCAAGCAGATGTGTCCCTGCTGAAAGCTCCTCCAAGTCACAAGAAGCCTCCACAAGTTCCTGAAAGACTTATTTCTGAAAGTTATTGCTGACTTTGTACAATTGATGGTGGTCATTTCCTGGCATTATATTAATTAACCAGTCTGTTACAGTTATTTGCAACAGACCACAGAATTGATACCATAGCTATTTTCTTGGTCAATTATAGTTGGACTCCTTTTAATAGTTTAAACTAGAGATTATAAGCCTTATATTACATTTTCAATGTAGGTTCTGTCTGTTCAGACTTAAATATTCAATAGAACAGAATTTATGTCCTACGGTATTTCAATTAATTTAAATATTTACAGCCTTGGGAAATAATTCCAAATAAATCAGACAACTTGCACTTTCATGTGTAAAGAACAGAAACCTACCCTAAGACAAATTAATTATTAGAGACATTGATGAAGACTTACTGTGAGTGTTGTTTTCAAGTGAGTTACCTTGGATTTACAGTAACATAAATGAGATCATAGCTGAATCTGTTCACAGCAGCTTTATATACCATAAAGGTATGAGGTAGCCTAATAGTGAATTAACATAAAGTGATTGTAACTTAATCACACATTCTTTAAGAAAACAAAACAAGACAAAACAGAAAACAAAACCAAACCAAAAAAGTCCCTGCATGCCATAGAGGCTTTTGCTGCCTTTTTCTAGTTGGGTTTTACTGGAGAGAATTTGGTGTGCACTGTGCTAAGATACTCCTCAGAATGTCTCTGCTGCTCCAGAAAGCAAAGGCTCCGTGTCAAGGTGAAAGCTGAACCAAACACACACTCTGCAGTCAAAGTTTGTTTATAGCTCCTCACTCTGGGGCAGTTATGAGGCAGTTTCCCTAAACAAACAAGCAAAACAGGGGGCAATGTCCAAATCCTGGAGTGCAGCCTATTTAAGCTGCTTCAGTAGCTGGTGGAGGAGCAAAGCTGCAAAACAGGAACAGGCTGCCACTGAAAGCCAGTGGATCAAACTCATGCCCCAGCTCTGAGCTGTCCTTGTCTTTCAGTAAGATACCTTTGACCAACTATCTCAGCATGACTCAGGAAGTTAGTGAAAGCACATCTGGCACTTGATGCACTTGTTGCAGCATCAGCAACACAAATCTTTCAGTCCACTGTCTTGAGTTGTTATACTGTAAGGTGTGTGTCAAATCAGCCCGACAGGAATCACTCTCTGAAGGACTGGAGAGAGGAAACCAAACCAAAATTGCATGGTGAATCTACCCAGGAATGACACACAGAAGCACAGCCAGCTGAATCAGTTGTGTTTGTGTCCTTTTCCCATCAGTCCAGCAAGGTGTTTTCTGGAATCGTTACCCTGTTGAATTAGCTGTTGTCTTGTATATACAAACCCCCTGCTTTGCTAGGCTGCCCATGCATCTTATACCCCTTAAGGTAGTCATACAATCTCTATATAAATTCCTCCCTCCCTACCATGTGTTGTCCAAGAAACATGTTATCCTGCTCCCTGCTTGGAGGCTGACTTTGCAAAACCACTGCCAAGGCACCTTGTCACACTGAGGTAGCAGTGCTAACACTGCAGCTCAACTCTTTCCCTCTTGGAAGGGGAGCTGCTACAACTGGAAGTGAAGAGGAAAGGGTCTAGCAGGGAGTCAGCTCCTTGCTGGGAAGGACCTGTTTGCTGTTGTGATGTGCTTGATAGTATTTCAGTTGTTTGATATCAGCAAATTCATCAGCTGGAGTCTTGGTCACTTCCCTAAGTGTAAAATTTCAGTAAAGTGTCATAGAATATTCTGAGTTGGAAGGGACCCAAAAAAATCATCAAATCCAACTCTTAAGTGAATGACATGGTCCATACAGGGCACCAAACCCACAACCTTGGCATTATTAGCACCATGCTCCAACCCAGTTAATCTCAGGGTTAACATTGCAAAGTCATTAAGTTTCACTCACAAATTAAGGTTCTTCCCTATCCAGTACACCTCTGCTCCTGTGTTTTGAAAAGTTTCCTTAAATGCTGTGGTTTTTCTCTTATGTTTTTGCTACCTGCCAGTTTTTCTGAATGTCAGAAGCACTGTGTGTTGGTTTGGCTCTGTTCTACCTTGGAGAAGAGTAAATATAAACCAGAGTTATGTGGCTTTGAACACCCCAACTGGAACAAAACCAGAGATTTGCAAAATGAAAGCAGCCTTACTCATGCAGATTTATTCTGAGGGAAGTGGGCAGCGGACTGGTCCTGGGAAGATCACAATACAGGAATCCCTGGATTCCTAGACAAAACCTGTCTAAATGAGTTTGTGGTCAGCACTTGGAGCAAGCAATTGACCTTCCCATCAGCTCTTCCAACAGCCTGCTGATGGCAGAGCTCCATGTGGCTGGCACAGGGAGCTCCTCTGTGGCTTCTGCTGGCAGTCTGAGGCGTGAAGGTGCGCTCCCACATTAACTGTGCACCACAGGGTGGAAACCACTGCTCCTTTGGATTCCACCTGGGATACCTTCTTTCTACTCAGAGTGTAAACATGTGGGCAAACAGGGAGAATGGTTTAAAAAGCAACAAGCCTTATTAAAATGCTTAAAGCAGAAGAAGATGGTGTTTGGCTGAGCAGAAGCGAGCAGGAGGACACTATCCAACTTGGAGGGACAAGGGATTTGTTCAGGGAGTAACAGAAATATTTGTCTGGAAGCCATGGGAGGAAATGAAGAAAAGTATGCTTTAGAATAAATATCAAGAGAATCTTGTATCACTAAGCTCTAGCAGGCTAGGAAATCTTTTCTTGGGGAAAGTCCTGGACTTTGAATTCTAACAGAGATTAATAGACAGATGCATAGAGTAATTAAAATAGCATTAGATTCCCATGCAGAATGTATAGTATTTGTAGAGCAGCAAGTATTACACAGGACTAAAAACCAGTGAGAGGAATCTCAACTGCTGCCCCATAGTCAGCCAACTACAGTCTCTGATCTGCAAATGTGTCAGCAGGAAATAACAGGAGAAATTAAATGGGTCGGTATAAAACCAATAACAAAGTAGGAGAAACACAAAATCTATGACATAAAACCAGTGTGTCATTCATTTTTTTATTGTCAAGCTCCTTTTGCAACGTGGAAATAGCTGTTTTGCAGTGGAATAGCACAAAAAAAGCTTTCTTGCACCTTTCTAAGCAGATGAACACAGTCACAAAGCCTACTTAGCATTTAACAATTCTATTTTAGTAGTAGTAGTAGAAGTATCAGCAGTAATGGTTGTTGTGTTACAGCAGCCTTGAGAGTCATGAACTGTATCCCCTGGCCTGGTGACATTGCACTCTACAAGCACACAGTCACAGATGGAAGAGCTTAAAACCTTGATGTCACTTGTTTGTAAAATTTTGGTTTGATTTAAAATTTGCTCTGTTCCAGCTAAGATTTATTTGTGTGCTTTTCTTTACTACTGTGAGGAATGTGACTACTCACAATGTGGAAAGCAAAGCACATGCAGGATGAGAATCAGGCAAAAGCAAGCAAGAGAGGGGAGGTGGAGAGTATTAGCACCCCTGAAGACTTTATCTGCCTTTGCCTCTATGGAATGTGAAGCTTTATTTACTGCTGAACCTTTCCACACTCAGAAAACAGGGGTGAAGACCCAGAGCATGCTAAGATTGCCTTAAAACTTCAGATATTTAAAAATGGCAGCATGGTTTGGCTTCTTCTTTGACATCTGGTTTCTGAGCCTTGCGACGCATTTGGATCACATTTTCAGGCTCTTCCCTGCAACTGGAAGAATTAGAAATTTATTGTATTAAAATAAAAAAAAAAAAAAAGAAAGAAAGAAGAAAAAAGTGAGAAAGTCATGTGATTGTGTGCTTCCAGGAGCTGGGACTTGAAGAAAAAGCCCACCCCAGACTCTCAATAAAATCATGAGAATTGAAAACACCAGACTTAGGAAGCTCATCCAAGCTTTCTGCTGTGCATATGCAAAACCAGGGTGTTGTCAGGACTAGTTAGCTAATGTCATAAAGCACTCAGAAGAACAACGTTAGTTATTATTTAGGAGGAAACCAAAGTGTAAAGTGTTTTACATATAAATCTGCCCTTTAGAAGAGCAACATTAAAAGCGCAAGATTGAGCTCTGGATTACTGAGGGGTAATAAAGAGGTTTTAAACACAGCCATAACTCATCCTGCATGAAAATGACTCAGCAGTGTCTTGACCAAGCTGGAAACAGGACCTCTGGAAGTGATTAGGGGTGGACTGTCTCCCAACATGCCTTCCCCCACTAATGTACTTGGGATGGTGGATGTGCAGAGTGGCCCAGTGAAAGGAGCCAACCCCCGAGCTGAGCAGGGAGACAGTGGCTCTGCACCTCCACAGCCTCTGTCTCAGGAGCAGAGCAAAGAATGGGGGCAGTGGGTCTGCTGGCATCACAGGTAATGTCTTGCAAAGAAGCAGTTTGTGCTGCAAAATACACTGTGTGGCTGCCCTCGTGTCTGTACTGCAGCAATTTTGGTGGTTTCAGAAGATCTGGAGCTTGGTTTTGTGGGCTGAACACCCCCACTGGCAGTTGCAGCCCGTTTGGTGCCCTCCTGAAGTGCCTCTGCCCGTTTGTTTTCAGGCAGAGCAATCCAGTTTGCACCACTGAGACCAGGCTGCCATGCAAGCAGAGTGGGGTGAGTGGGGACAACAGGGAGATTTCCTTCAAAAGCCACTCCTCAGCTGAACCAATGCACTGCCACCCACAGCACAGCATGGCTGGCACAAGGGACGTCATCTCTGAGGGCAAAACTGAGCCTTCTGCAAAAAAAATATTTTGGGCCAAGTATTTTTCTCCTTTGTCCACTTGTCAGTTCATAAAAATATTGCCAACAGGGGCAAGGACTTGGTGACAGCAAATGCCAGCCTGCTGACAAAAGGTTTGCTTTTCCTTTGCACCTTTTTCAGGCTCTTCAGAAGTCCCTCCTTCCCCAGACACTCCCAGCTAAGAACCACTGGTTTCAGTCCTCTGGACCAGGTCTGTGAGCAGCAGAGCTATGTTCACTTTGATGGCAGTAGAATAATGCACACATGTTGAAATGTTCATTTCCTGGCTTTAGGAGCTGCCCTAGAGCTGGACATGCTACACAACTGCTTGGAACCCGCTGCTCTGCTCCCCTCTAAGATGCAAGGAGAAGGGAGTGCTGTTACTTTGTTAGGAGAGAGCTCAAAACAAACAAGCCGCCACCAACTGCAGTTCATGTATATGGTTATGATTTTAAATTGCAAACAGGAGGCTACTTGGCTTTGCATAGTAAGCATTGTCTGGCAGTAGATGGGCTCCTCTGATCTCTCCGAGCCTTGGATTGCTGCTGTGAGATTGTGTCACAACTAGTCATTAATTATTTCATCAAAAGCTTATTTTTCTCATTTCCTCATCATTATTTCCACCTAGTTTCTTATAAATTAAATCCAGTTATTGGCAAGGCTTGTTGCTCCCCTAAGCGGGGTCTGGGCTTTGCAGAGAAAAACATAGACCTTAGGAAAAAAGTGTATTGTTAACATATGTAGTTCACGTGCATGTGTGTGCATACACTGAGCAAGAAATCACTGTGTATGTGTGTAAACATTGACCTGACCCTCTTCTCATTTACTCTGGAAGCAAATTCCCCTTCTTTCAACCTGCAGATTCCTCCTGTCCTCCTACCTGAGAATGAACAAAATATTCTGAAAAAAAAATTGTGGGAAAAAATGTTATCACCATGGGAATGAATAAACAAGGAAAAGCAGAAAGGGAAAAGGTGAGTGCAGCTATCAGGAGATTCTAACTGTACCTTCATGTCCTTGGGAGATACTTATTTTTTTAAAGGGCCACAGTATTCTTGGAAATATGGAGACCCCTCCTGGTAATGCCAGCCCTGATAGGGAAGATAGGATAGCACTGCTCATGGATTATCTCATTACAACCACAGGAGATTGGGACTACCAAGCCAAAGAAGTGGGGGAGGAGCAAGGCAGCCAAAACATCCAGAAAAGAGGCTCAGGAAGCTCTCCTGTCCCCAGCTGCTGAGGTGCCAGCAAAGAGAGAAACAGGGATGTCCACCAACCCCTTCACCCCCTCAAAGAACAAGAAAAGCAGCCTCACAAACACATTGCAGGCAACAGCCTGAGGCACAGGGGCTGCCGGGCTCAAGTGGGGCAGAGGTGAGAGGAATGCCCTGGAGAGGCTCTCCAGGCACTCCCAGGAACCCAACAGCCTGGATGCTAAACCAAAACATGTTCTGTTAGACAGAAAGCTGCTGCTGCCACCCTTCCATAGCCTGAAGCTGGAGCAGTCTGGCTGCAGGGGACAGGAATTAGCAGCAATTTGCTGTACGCGTTGTCCTGGTGCAGAGCCTGGTTGTTTTTGGGAAACACAGAGCCTTCTCCTCCTGGTCTGTTCAGCATGCTGTGCACAGAGCAGGGAGGAATGTCAGCAAGATCCCTCTGTGTGTGACTCAGCAATGGAGCTGTGATAAGCACGGTTTGTCCTGCAGCTTGTGCCTAAAGAACGCAAGACTTACCACAAGGGCTCCAACTCTTTCACAACACCAGAAGAGCAGCCACACTGGCCCAGGCCAAAGGTCCATCTAGCTCCTGTCTCCAACAGTGGGCAAAAGCAAAATGCCTGGGGAAAAGTATGGACACAGGGTAAGCACATACAATATTTCCCCTGAGTGCTCTCTCAGCCACCAACCATCTCCAGATTAGAAAATGTTGGAGCCAAGTATGTTTTTGTGTGCTTGGAGTCCTGTAAACTGCCCTGGGTTGCATCCTTCAACAGTCCTTTGTGCTTTCCCTAATCCTTAGGCTCTCTCAAGACTTAAATTTTCTGATCTCTTGTTTATATGCCCTCCAGATACTGTTCACTGTCTTCATGCTGGATGTATGCCCCTCTATACAATTCAGCTGGGTTTTTCACCCTCAGTCATATATGTTCCTCTTTTCTTCCCCTGTCCTTCAAACTCTACCACAATTCATGAAGAGGATGCCTAAAGCTCGAAAGCACCTACTGGGACTGTCCCTCAATTGAAAGTTGACTCTTCCATGCTACAGACTCTCAAAAGTTTTTGGTTGCAGGGTACACATATTGTCCCATGTTTCCTCATCCACACCGTTTCTTTCTGACCCTTCATTTTTGTGGTTCTCTGTGCAGGGTTGGTGGCCCTCTTTGAAGTTTATCTGTGTTCCCCCTGTGGGAACATAGGGCTGTGTTATCTGTGACTTATTAGAATTTTAAAAAAATGTTTGTCTTATTTGTAGCAGAACTGTTGATTAGAAGTGATGGACCAATTTTCTGGTGATGTCACCTTGTTGTAACCAAGGTTGGGCCATGCAGCGTGTGACACTCCTGGATTAGGTGGATGAAACATACACCAGATTTCTGCAAAGTGGGAAAAAGACAAAAGCCTTGGGTCTTTCCAGAAATCCCCCTGCAATCTTTTTTTGGCTCCTGAGAAAGACCCATTAAACTGTCTTCAAGCCTTATCAACACAGACCCCATTCTGAGGGGCCATTACATGTAGTGGCTTGGCCTTAGTAATTCAGAACTGACAGTGAGGATACAAGTCCCTGAGATCTGTGGTTCATTCCCAGAAGCAGCAACGTCATTTTGAGTGCTATTAACAGTCAGGGGAAGAGATCACAGCTGTCCCTTTTGGGAAGGCGGTGTCCATACTTCATCCTGGACTTCCCAGTGATGAATCACCTCTCCAAGAAAGCCATTCCCATGAGTTCAGTGGGTTCAAAGAACAGCTCTTGCACCCATGGTGATGAGTCAAGCTGCTGCTCTCTATGCTTTCTGTTGGATTGTCATCGACACTGACGTGCAGAGCCCACTGCTGCTCTGCATGGGGAAAAATTTACAGGAGCTTCCTCACTAGGGCTGCAAGCTTTGAAATGGCACTTTCTTCCATCTGGGGAAGATGAACTAACCTGGTGAAACAAAGGAAGGCTGTTATTCCTCTCACCCCTCCTTCCTTGGTGAAAGGAAGGAGGTCACGTAAGGTCATATGATTTTTCTTACTCTTTCCTCGTCAGAATGAAGGATTGAGCTTTACAGGCTCTGGGCAATGTTTTCCTCATCCACATGTTTCACAGATACTCCTTATAAAGAGTTAATTTCTTGTGTGGCCTCTAATTTTGAAGGTTAAAGTCCATTGCTCACAGAAATGGTACATTGTGGGCAGAATTCTTGTAAAATCTCCACATCTGCCTGCGTCGATAGGAAGGTGCAGAGACAGTGTCTACATATCTGCAGGGAGCATGTTTGAGAGCCCACCAGCCTTGGGCTTCTCCCAGGAAGAGTGCAGCATTTCAAGCAGTGTTCTGGGGAGCTCCTGAGTGGTGCCCTGCCAGAGGAAAAGCAAACAGTGAGACAAGCTTTGTCTTGCTGCAAGCACAAAGGAAGGAGAGGATGTAGAAAAGTGTGTAGCTTAACCCTTGGAAGCTCATCACAAAGACTTGGCACAGGAGCCATGGAAACGCTTCTGGAGTGTCAAACCTCTGCCAAGGATTGCTCACCTCTGCAAATGGCTCGGGGAGGATCTGTGCACACTCTAACCCTGCGACACACCGCGACTCCAAAAATCATCTGCGCGGATGATCGGCTGCAAACTGGTCCAAAACTGGAATTAGCTGCTGCCCTCAAAGGAGCACACAAAGCACAGAGGAAAGCTATTATCAACATAAACAGAGTCTTACTTGGCTTTGCCTTTGTTGCCCGTTTGTGTCTGGTGTGAAGTCACTGTCCTGTAACTAACAGCAGGCACACACGTTCATGACACTATCAAAGCAGGAGGAGATGTTGTCATTCTCCACTGGAATTAGAAATCTTGCCAGGAGGAGGAAAGAATATTTTTAAATATGGTGTTGCTACATTCCCATGACTCCACAGAGCAGGAAAGTATTTTAAGAATTCTTACTTAATGTCTTTGTCAGTGTATAGGCAAAATAAGATGCTTTTACAGCTAAGGTTTATCTGTGTAAAAATAGGGGATAAAAAAGGATAAAGCCCCCCAGCTACTGTAAATATATAAATCAACCTTTGCTTGGAAATGCTTGACTCAGTTCAGGGAAGGAATGTTATGTATTACCTCCACCCACACTTTTATTCTACCTATTCTTTTAAATCATTCGTGCATTTAAAATGATATTCAATATTTCTAATAGTGGCTATATAGAGACTGAATTCTTAGGGGATTTTTTTCCCTAACATCTAACACACCAAGGTTGTGCTCTGGATAGTAGCCAAGACATCTGCTCCCAAATAAATATTAATGCTACACCTCAGCATGCACCCTGTGATGGTTGTCGGGACTGTAATTCACAATGCACATCTCACCAAGAGGTTTTCCTGCACAGCACTCCAAAGCTCTAACAAGCTTTGAGCAGATGACAAAATGGTCTGGAAAGCTGGCAGTGACAGCAAAAATGGACATTTTTGCAGCAAACCCAGAGATTTATGCAATGTCTTCCAGAACAGCAGTACATTATGGAAACACCACACATCTGTATAATTGCACTCTACATGATGCCATCTAATCCATGCAGCCCACTGTGCTGGAATATGTGCACTGATCCCCTAAGGTATGCTGGGCTCCATTTAAAACATATTATCACTAATCATAGCATCTTCTCACATTTCCTATGCAAGAATTAACAGCAGAAGGAATTAATTGCTCTCCTCTCCCCCCATGCACTGTACAGCACGTTGTGTCCCACTCACAGCAGACCTGAGACTCAGCACGACACAGGTTATCTCCTTATGGAGGTAACATCACTATACACAGCCTATGGATTTAATTTTCCACAATCTGGCTGGTTTCATGGTAATTAGTCCCTTTAAGAGCTTTATACTGAAACATGGGCACCCCTAGACCAGCCTAGCTCAGGCAAGCTGTTGTTAGAGGGTCTCTCCTTCCCTCCTGCCTGTCTGTCTCGTGGAGTCCAGCAGCATCTGCACGTGGGATGGTGGGGAATGTAAGGGAGATATAAATTACCAAAAAGTTAGAGCTGGGCTGGGAAAGGCACACAGAAAGCAGAAAGCTAAAGGGACCTCCTGGTGCCAGTGCTGTTTCTGAGATAACTCATTTGAAAGCAAAAGGGGAATAATATATTTAAACTGAGGCAGAATTACACAATGGGGAGGGGCTGGGACACTACCCAGTTGACAGAGTCAGCAGTAGAAGAGAGCCTTAGTCATGCATCAAGAGAGGAACTGGATACGTTTTTGGAAGCAGAGCAAACTGAGGCATAGATTCACTGGCCAAGGTTAAATGAGTTGGAAAAGAAAGTGATTTATATGTTCTGGGCTGATAAGGGCAGGTCTTGCTGGGCTTTCAGGGCAGACTTTCCCCATTTCTTTGTGTTCCTGCATTGCTTGTATGCTCCCTTCATACTGATGAGATTAAAGGTAATGACTTTGGAAGTGTGAAGGCATGATTGCTTTGAAACTCTAAATCAGTGGGATAAATTCAGATTGCCTTCCCCTGAAGTCAGTAGGGAAAGGTTGAGATGACACCAGTTTGACAAAAATCAGTACTCAGCTTTTGATAACATAGCTTAACATAACAAAAATAAACTAACATATAACAAAAATAACATGACAAACATAACACAACATTGTTTAGCTTAAGCAGAAGTAGCAGGTTTGAGCTCTTGAAAATACATTGCTTATGTCAGCGGAGGGATATTCTTTCTTTCTCTTATGATGCAATATTCAGTGGCAATCAAAGTACATATGGGCTGAAATGCAAGCTGAGGTTTTATGGCTCCCATTGGTTCAGCATCTCTTAAAAGTCAGTGCTGTGCATGTGCACAATCTCAGTGGGGAAATAAGGATGAAGCATCCTAGAGGGGAGACCAGTTCTTCCCTGGCTCACATTTAAACGTGTCCATTCAAGCACGTGTATCACGTCCAGCACCACCTACTAAGTGGAAATAGAAATCCTTGAACCAAGGGGAGGGAGGAGGCGTGTGGGGGGTGTCTTCCCTCTAGACTTGGTAAACGAGAACTAAAAGTTATGTCAGGTTTTCTCAGAAGTTAATCTGTGGCTCTCGGGCCAACATGGGTTGTTGCCAAATGACAATCTGATTTCTGCATCAACAGGTCACAGAGATCAGGTGGGGGCAGAGGGAGTGCATATATCAGCCCAATGAGACAAGGCTGGGCTCCCTGTCCACTGCCTCCTTCCCCTTTGGCTGGCGTCTGCCTGTCCTGAGACTGGGGGTGTGTGGGATGGAAGTAACCCTTTGAAAAACACAACCCAGCTGTACTCAGAGGCAGCTGCTGGCCACCCCTGGCAGGCAGCTGTGGTGATTCCTGGACAGTCAGGGGATTCTGTAAAGCCAGGAGGTGAAATGCCTGTGTAACATGCACTATGTTTACTCAAGGCTGGACAGGTGAGGCAGTGGCTGTGATACCTGTGCTGACAATATCACACTGATCTCTTTGCTGCCACTGCAGGGCATTGCTCTCTTGCCTCCTCTTGCCTCCTGGTTATTGTCCTGATGCACAAACTCCACAGGTCTGTGCCTCAGGTCTGCCTGTCACACTCCACAGGAGATCTAAGCACAGAGGCCTCTCTGCAGCCTGATGGGGAGGTGGGTGCCACTGCACTGGAGGGGCCAACCTTGCTTCAGGAGAGTGGTTGTGTGGACTCACCACACACACTGGCCTGGCTGAGAGTGTTCCCTGCAAAACCAGGTGAAATGGATGCAGGAGCTGTTTTGTCAGAAGGCAGCATCAGACAAGAGACACCTACTGATGCAAAATGTGATGTAGGGTGTGAAATCTGCATCCTGGCTCTTGGAGTCGAAGAGGAGGAGAGAGGTGAGAGTTGTACAGGATGAATCTCACAGCCTGGGAGCCTGGCTATGCTGTGAACACACTGGGGCAGGAGGTCCAGCTACAGCTGCCAGTGAGTTCTGGGGCAAGCTGAGGACATTTTGGCCATCAGATTTGGACAGCATAATCTTTCCCAGCCTCTCCCCAAAAGCCTGAGAGAGTTTGGCCTGATTTGGCCTGATGGGATTTTGGATCAAGACCAGAAGGTATGAGGGTTCCAACAGAAGATGATTGGGAACAAAGCTACTCGAAGGATGCTAAAGACAAACTGATAAAGGAACTTTTATGACATAGTCCCCATTTTATAAATGAAGCAAGAGATAAGAGGAGATAAGAGATTAGAGAAGATAAACCCTCTACCCGTCCTATGATACTGATCATACCAACCTCCAACTGGCTTTGCCCAAGGCCCTCAGATCCTGCAGGGTTGAGACCTAAGGTAAAACATCAAGAACTGAATATAGATCTCCTGGTTGTGGGCACGATTCCTGAGTAAGAAGCACAGCGTTGCTCACGGCATAAAACTGAGTGGATAAAAACAACATTAAATGAAACTGTTACAATAAAACATTTAAGTTTTACACTGAGATATAAACATCTAGGATTGTGACTGGACTGAGGAAAGCAAAAACCTGCAGCATCTTGAAGGTACCTCAGTAGGTCGTGGTTGAAGGAATCTCAGAAGCAAAACTTGCTGTCACCACCCCAGGTTTAGACTGATGTTGACAGTGTGGAGTTATAACTGCATCAGCATGATTGTACCATAAAAATAAGTTCAAAAACCAGTTTGAAATGAGTACTAACAGCAAACCAGTGGATTCCTCTCATCTTCATGGTCTTGACTGCAAGTTGTACATTGGCTGCACTCTCAGCTGGGGAGGTCTGTAGCACCTGACTGAAGAAATTCTGCATTTCCTGACTTGTTCTTACCTTTCATACGCCTTGGAAGAAACACCTATATATAATAAGGTACATTTCCTTCTCAATCTTTGAACAAAACCAACCAGAAACAAACAAAAAGTGGCTTATAGCCAAGACTTTCTTCAAAACATCTGCTCTTTGGCTGGGTCAGGCTCTGTGCCCTGTGAAACCAGATTTTAATGAAGAGGGAAAGGAAGAGGAAGCAAAATAACCTGTGGCTTTGCTTCTGAAGAACTGGATGGTTACATTAGGCTTGCTTTAGCCTGGCTTTGAGCACAGGTGTTAACTAAAGTAAATGTGTTGCTTTCCTGAACTGCAGTGTGTAGTAATAGGGCAAGGAATGCATGGTCTGATAGGAAGGAGTCCCTTTCAATCAAGTCAAGTAAGTTAGTGAAGTATAAAATTCTCTTTCAGTTGCTACATTTTGAATTTATACACTGTGTGGCATAAAGGTGTTACTGGCTATCACTGCTTCTACAGGTACAGTCCAGTCAAACTGGATGCAATGTAAACCTGAAAATGTCACAAATTAGCACATTTAAGACATTAACCGCCGAACATTTCAGAAATTGCTCTGAGTTTCACTAAATCTTAGTGTGAAATCCTCTTATATAACCTAAAGAACAGATCTCTTTTTGTTTTTAAAATGTACTCAGCTGCTGCTATCTGCCTGCTGTGGTTGGTAACTGTAAATGTGGGGGGCCATTTTGAAACCAAAAGAGATTAAAGACAAGAAGAGGAAGTCCAACAACTTGAAGATGCTATCATCAGTCCACAGCTGGCCAGGAACAGGAAGCAAGCAAGGATGGCATACATAACATGCAGCTTCTATGGCAGGAGGACAAACAAAAATTAAAGGCTGTAGAAATCGTAGAGATTATTTCTCTGTGGGCATTGTTATTGCTTCAGGCTGGTCATCTGTGAATGAAGGGCAGGCACTAAGAGCATGGACTCAGTGTGCAGGCAAGGGATAGTTTGTGTTACAGCACAAATGGTCTTATAGCTGGTTTATAAAGGGAGCAGGGCAAGGCACAGAATGAAAAATAATGATCTGCAAGGGAACATGAGGATCAGACTTCCTTCTCATCAATGTCAGGACTTTGTATGGACCACAGTGCAAGGGTATTCAGGTCCTGAGTAGTTTCATCACCAGTTTAATTATAGCAGATGAAATACAAAACAAAACACAGCTTCTCATACACAACTTTCAGGGAAACACAATGTTATCGTCACCTCAGGATCCTGTGTGCAATGGAAAAGCTGCCACTGGGACAAAGGCCATTTCAGGCCAGGCATGAAAGCACCAGATGTGGTGAGGCACAGCAGTGGCTGAGAACAGGTCTGAAAAGGCAGAAGTCTGGATAAGCTGAGCCACAAGAACAGCACTTTCAGCTCCCTCCCAGCTCCAGGTCCAAGGTGAGGCCTCTGCTCAGGGCTTTCAGGAGCACATTTGCTGGGGTGCTGTGTCCACTGGGGGTGGTAGATGTTTGTGCTCTGGCTGTGGGCTGCCTTGCAGCTGGACAATGCCACAGTGGCTGTCAGCAGCACACCACACCATCCCTGCTGCAGCTGCATGGAGAAAGGGGACCCACAAAGAGTCTACGATATTTTTCAACTCTTTATGATCCCCGAAGTCCAGTGTAAATGAGAAGAACTCTCAGGCCTGAAAGAACCAAAGCCTTAAGACCAGTGCCAGGCACAAGACAGGGAAAGGAAAGCATTACACCCTGACTTGCAGCCAGAGGAGTTCAGCCAGCTCGAAGGACCTGACCCACAGCTCATTAAACACTTCACAGCGCAGTCCGAATCTCGTTTTATGCTTTTTTAATGCCATGAAGTAAATTGTACCTGTAACACATTTGCATCTGCAGCTTGCATCAGGTTGGATTAAGGTATAAAAAGCTTCTTAAGCACAAAAGTGCCCATTGTAACAGCACTGTCATTAATGACACCGTGCTCATTTAGAGCAGAGTTCAGGCACAGCCTCCCTAGCGTCACTGTAGTGAAATCAAAGTGGGCACATTCAGACCAAGGGCTAATACTCAATATCTGCACCAGTGAGGTAATTACAATAATCCCTTAATTACTGGCACCAGGAGAGTTTGAGGAAAACCTGCCTGGCAAACAAGCTCACCCTATAAAAACAAAAGTTCACAGGCTCGAGAAAAGCTGAAAATATTCAAGTGAGTGGCTGTATCAGTACAAATAAAAGATATCCAGAGGGGGAGACACATAAGAAGAATAAGTCAAACCCACATTTTACACATGACTTTCTTGTTTTTGATGCTTGTTTCCCTTATCCTGTTCTGGCAGAAACACAGGATCCATTTCATAGATTTCACAGAGATCCCTCAGTGCCCCAGTTCTTCATCCTTGGCACTGCACCTCCCGGAAGAACAAGAACATGGAAAAGCACAGGCAGGAAGCACCAAAACACTTGCTAGCTGAATCACAGTGCTGTAACCACTAGCTCCTACTGGTTTCTGCCCAGCAAACACACAGTGCAGGCCCTGTGCTGTCCCAAATGGCGTTAGGTGCTAACAGGAAGCCCAGAAAGACTAGATAAAAACTGAAAGGAAATGAGCAGCACCAGATGCAATGAGTTTCACCAAGGACTAGCCTGTGCTGAGCAGCCTGCCCTGAGTGAGGGGCTGTGCATGGCTCTGCTGCCTCAAAAGCAAAGAATGTGGACTGTTAGTCACCACTTGTTTCCTGTTCTCTCCCCACTCTGTGATGGAGCAACTTGTGCTGGCGGTGCCAGCGACTCTTGCTGGGGCACTCAGCCTGGCACCCCTGCTCTGGGCTGCAGAGGAGAAGGGAGCTCGTGGCACCACTTCCCACTGCAGGGAGCTGCTCTGTGCTCTGATCACCCCTGACTGGCCTGGGGAAGTCAGGGGTACCCTGAAGTCAGGGGTGTCACGTACAGCGAGTGGCCTGCGAGCACAAGGGTCACGGCCCAGGCAAATTTCCAGGAACTGACTTGGTCAGGAGAGAGGAGAAGTCTTAGATCCATCCCCAGAGACTGGAATCTCCCTGGAAAGACTCAGAAAACGTGATCCTTCGACAATTTGGCATCTCAGGACACTGGGTGCCTGGTTGGCATTGAAGTTTCCCTCTTTGTTTCCTAAAAAAGGTGGCCACAGACTTCAGCTCTGAGAGGACTTGGTTCTGTATTCTCTTCATCAGAGCTCCAAATGTGATGATGGGGAACACACCATGCTGACCTGCATGGAAGGCAAATTCTCAACTTAGGCTCTGCCAATAATGCCTTCAGGACTATTTACTACTAGCAAGTCACAAATATTGCATAGCACACACTGTACTTGAACTCCAAACCACTGTAAAATTATTAATGCAGGTTTGTTAAAATAGAATAAAATGGGTCAGGCAAAGCACTGAACAAACTCTGCCACAACAGTCTTCCCTTCAGGATGGTTCTCATTCTTCATTTGGCTCTAGCATGCACAACTGGTTAATATCAACTCACAAAAATTGCAGTTTTGTCTTTTTTTTTTTTTTTTTTAATTGCTAGAGGCATGGGCAAGACTGTTTGGGGTCCAGGCATGTGTTTAATTGATTAGCTGAGAATTACACTACACTATTGCACTGTATGCAACAGCACCAGTGAATTAAGCTTTAGGGGAATTTGAGTTTTACAAAGCAAATCTAAATATATACCCCCAATACCAGGGGGTACCTTCAGTACAGATTTCCAGCTTCAAATGACCAGACCAGGTACAGTACCCAGAGAGTCTGTTTCTCAGAGAGGAGGTGCTGTGGGGGACAGAAACAAGCACAAATCTGGTGGAAACTTCTAGTATTAATTAAACCAAAGCCCAATTCTGCCATTCTTTGTGACTTATGCTCTGAGAGCAGTCGAATGCAACACTTTGCTGCAAATTGCCTTGCTCCAGGATTCTAAAAATGAAAATAAACACTCAAAGTATTATTTTTTTCTTAGATTCACTCTTCAACAGCAGATATCAGGCCAAGTTTATCTGCTCCACTGACTTCAGCACAGATACCCCCAGACTGAATCTGGCTCGCTGAACTTTGCGCCTCTTTCAATTTGGAGTAAATGTTATTAGTTGTGAAGAGGATGGACTGAGCCAGACTGAGCCAGGGCAGGCACGTGCTGTGCAAACTTCCCCACAAAAGTTCTGCTGATACAACACAATCCTGACCTGGTCAGGATTATTGGTTTTACAGTCTGCCTTTCTTAAAGAGAAACTGTTACTAATGTGACACTAGATACAATTGTTCTGTGACAATGAGCACATCTCTCCTAGGAATTAGACCAAACATACTTCATGGGCGACCCAAAAGCAGCCTTGAACTCTGCTGTGGGTCTAAAAGAAAATAAAACCTAATTCAATCAGCAGAGTTAAAAGCTTCCCCATCATTCACACTAGAAGTCTGATGTTCAGGTTTCACCAAAGACCTCTCCAAATCTAGGCAAACCTACCAAAACCAGAGCAAGCCAAACCTGGCTAGCAATTTTCTGGAATGCTCCAGTAAGCTGGTAAAGGAGATAAGATAAAAGCAAAATATTTTCACAAAGGCTCATTAAAAGTGTGTGTATCACAAAGGATGTGTGTGCCTTGCACCACAAAAAGATATCAGAAAAGTTGTTGGAACAGATTCTGCCACTTTTTGTACCCTTTCTGTATTCTTGGTCTCTGACTTGTCCTCAAGCTTAATAAAGAAGTGATTCTATGTAATGGGTGGACTAGAGAGTTGTATATATGTGCTTTGCTTAATTGCCCATTGCATGCTGTGGTTGATCATGCAATAACAATGAATCCACTATAATTAAATCTGGGAATTATTAATTGATTCCATTTATACATACTGTCATGTCATCTTCCATAGGAGCTGCAGGAATCTGTCATCTTGAATAAAATTGTGCTAAAAATCTTGGAGTCTGTTTGAAGTCATGAAAAACAGAGATTTACCTGTGGTAGTTATTCCTAGTGAAAACTGGGTAACTAATTTTGTGTATAAATAAAGGCTCGAATGCACATTGTAATCATTAGGTTTGTTTGGCTTTTTAATGTAAAAAAATTAAGGACTTAACTTGTTTACTGCCTAACTATAGATTGGTTTGTGTGGAGATGTTTATAATGAAATTCAGCAGCAAGGGAGTAATATAAAAACCAAGAAACTGGAACCGATCTCAGGAATAGAAGTTCAGTATTGTCCTAATAATTATGCTGGCAGCTGCATTTGCATGAAACCATGCTTTTTCTGTAGTACTCAATTAAGGTTATTCAGCCGCCTTGATGTGTTTAGAAACAAAACCACTGGCATCCAAATAAGGCTAATAACAAAAATGCAATATGATGTTTCCCATTTCCAGCAAAGGGTAAGAGAACAGATGTTCCTTATGTTGCCATGTTTCACCAGCACAGGGGGGAGCTGAGAAAGTTTGCAATTCATAGTGACAGTGCCATTAAACTAATGTAGTGCAGAATGTGCGTGATGGAAACATGCAGCTCCCAACAATCTGTTTGGGCACAGAGGAAAGGATGGAGAGAACTAGAGTTGACCTTTCAGGTTAAAGAAGAAAAACAAAAAACTCCTCCTTCCCATATTGCACAGAGTTATCAGCTATTAGGTGGGAGTGCTGGTGGTATTCCATGCTCCCTTTTTTTGTCTGGACATCCAGCCCTTGACCCTTACAAGGGAGTGTGGTGGCCGCTGCTGCACAGGCAGGCTCTGCTCCTGCTGCTGCCATGAGAGAGATGCCGCTGGAGGGGACAGCCAGCAGTGTCCCACAGCTCCCTCAGGCCATGGGACGATCTCTGGATGTCTCGTAGGCAGCACACCGCTGGTCCATGGCAGGACGCGACACCACCTCGGTGCGGGATGGACTGACACAAGGTGGCAGTGCTCTCAGGAAATTGCCGCAGCTTCTCCTCTGGGATCTTCCAGAGCCAGGGTGGCCGCTTGGCCCCTTGGCACGGGGCTCTCGTGTTCCCCTTGGTGCACTGATGTGCCACAAGTTCTGCTGGCAGGGCTGGCGGCTGGCACGACAAAACGCCAAATCTTCCTGGGATGTGGTATTCCCTGGGACTGCAGCGGCAGGGAGGCCTGAGGCGACCTGACCGGTTGGGGCAGGGGCTGCGCAGGATGGAGAAGCAGCCTTTACTTTCCTGAACTGTTCATTCCTCTCCGGAGGCCTCCTGGTGGTGGATATTTGCCCATCTGTCACACCCAAGGACACAAACAAAAGGTGCAGAGGAAAGCACTCCTGATTTGCACACAAGGCTTGCCAGGAGGCTCTGCTGGCATCACCATGAACAAGACAGGGTGATTATTAGTGGGACACCGAACCCCAAGCCCCAGGACTGCCTGTGTTCCCCAGGGAACACCTAAGTCCTTTTGGAGCCGTCCTCCAGCCCTCTTTGGGCAGCCCCCCTGGTGACAGCTGAGCAGGGGGAGCCTTTCCTGCTGGAAAGCCCCAGAATGAGATGAACAAACCATTGAGCAAACATATTCGCCCTGGGAGATCTCCCCTCCTGAACTCGAGTCATCCTAACATCCCAGAGACATAAAACCATGAGCAAAATACTGTGTGACACGTTGGCACATTTTGGGAAGCGGGGGACAAGGAAGCACAGACTGCATCCACTGCCTTCAAAGTCTGGTTAATAGTTCAGGCGTCGCCACTGGGGCACTTGGGTGCCGGGGTGGGAAGGCTGCTGGAAAACATGCAGGATGAAGCAAAGGGTAGATCTCCAGTGAGGCAGATGAGATCAGGGCCACCAGCAGAGAAAAGGGACACACAGAAGCCATTGGCTGCCAAACCAAAGTCAAATGGGCCCAGTATTGATTTTATTTTCCGTGCAAATTCCCGGGGAAGGCTGTGAGTGCCCACGCTGCTGGAGCAGGAAGGTTGTGCTCCAGCTGCCCCTGGGTGAGCACCACTGCTCTGAGGGGTGCTGAGCACCTCCTCAATGGCAGCAGCTTTGCAGGATCGGACCCTTAGACAGAGAATGTTTTCACTGACCTTCCTCTGAATGTGTCTTGCCTTGGCTCACAAAGCCAAAGTAAATAAATAAATAGACTAACAAGCAGAAATGCCTTTACCGGACATTATTCTGGGCTGATTGGTTGTGAAACTTGACTCAAAACCCCAAAACCACAAAAACTGCCAGTTTTCCAAGCCCTGTGTTTTTCATAGTTCTCATAGCATTCTGAATAGTTTGCATTATTTCAAACATAGAATAAATATACATTTAAACTGGTTGGATTATTGACATAGAATTAGAAAAAAAAAAAAAAAGAAAAAAGGCACTTAACTTCTTGTCCTGTTTCTTTTTCCCATGAAGTGAAATAAGGATTAACACCACTGAATTATGCCTTGGACATTCACATTTACAGATGTAAATGCTGTCAACAGCCAGAGTGCCTGCAATGCATTCGTGCAAAATTCATTGAATACGTGTCCTTCAAATTAAAACCCAATCAAAATTCACCACTTATGTCTTTGTGTCATTTAATCAGGGAGAGTCCATTGTAATGACCCCGGGCACTTGCACTGTTTTCTTCCTTGCATTATACATTGTGTTGTATTCCATATGGCTGTAATGCCATAAACTCAACACACAGCTGAACAGTCACAAAGGGAACTGGAGGACAGGAGAACAGACATCTGGGAAGGGAAACCAGTCAGTTGTGTTTGGAGATCCTACCCTAACGAGTTAACCTTACACAGTTATTCAAATACAAACGTCTGGGCAGCTAAATTGTCATCTATGATTAAATCGCGGCAACAAATTATGTTAATATTGTTACTTCAAGAACACAAATTAATTTAAAAGTTACAAAAGACAGGCATGGAAATTATGTTGTCTAGAACCTGTATAGACAGTTTCCCTTTTCCTACGATAGCTGGATTAATTACTGAAGTTGCAAGAAAATGAGAACCCTCATCAAGTAAAGTATTAGAGACCTCAAGAGCCTTCACTGAAGTCTCTGCTTTTCTAGAGCCTTCACTCTCAGTATTCTTTATGCACAGGAGTGTAATATAAAGAGACACTGAAAAAGGAACAGGAACAGTATTGTGTCCCTACTTTTTACAGTACTCACTACTTTGAGGTTATATTGAGAAATTCAATAGTTTTGCTGGGGGGCATAAAATATCAGTTTAAGTTTCAGGACTTGATCGCTTCCTCAGCATTTGTGCTGTTCTTTGGTTGTAGGTAATGTAAATTGATTGTTTGGTGGTTTTTTTAACTTCATATTTCTTTCTGATCTGTTTCATTCATTTGCCTAAACAACTCTCTCAGTAGATGGAGACTCAACAGCATTTGGGTAGTTGCTTAAAATCAGGAATTTACTTTAGTGCTATCTAGATAAGGAAGTGCTTTCCTGAAAGGGGCTCTTGGTCCGAGTTTCACATCTATTGAAAAAAATACTTTCTTTAAAGCAGTAATAATTGACCTGTGGAAAGAAAGTAAATGCAAACAACTTCAGGTAAGTTTGAGTTGCAGCTTTTTAAACAGCAATAAAAAAAAAATCCCTTTCAAGTTCAGTTATACCCCTGCTCTAGAACTGTCCAAGTGTTCACACGAACACCCATCCTTTCTCTGGACAAGAAGAGTGGATGCAAAGGGTCAGACACCACCCTGGAACATTGACAGACTCACTGGAACTAACTGCATTCTGTGCAGGTGCCTAACTGGGCAGGACAAGGGCCTGAAATAGTCTCCTAAATCAAGTGAAACCAACAGATGGAGGAGCCAGGGCTGCTTTCCACTGAAGAGCCAAATGCCTTCAGGACTGCCTGGGTTTAATACAGAGCATGCAACCAAAAGTCTTTTATTTATTTCTTTGTTCTTCTGCGCTGAGGGAGGGATGCCATTTTTCTTTTCATGCTGCTGCAACATAGTCACCTATTAAAGTTCTGGTTGCGCTCATTCCTGGAATTTGTAATGGACAGTAATTGTGCCTGTAATAGTAAAATTGCTCTCAGCTAGGCTTTAGCTTTGCTGTGATGCATTCTCTGCTGTCACCCAAATCCTGGGATAATAATGAGCTGATCTGCTTTTATCACAGACAATAAAAACTGAATACACAGTATTGCCGAGAAACAAAGTCGAACACTTCCCGTCCGGCTATCGAAGTGTGGAACAGAGAGGGTAACGAAAACACAGAGCACTTGGTGATTAATTTCAGCACTAATTAAACCCCGTATTAAGATATGTCTATATAGTGCTGGAAATTAATGTTAGGTCCAGCATCTCTCTGATTTAATTGAGAAATTACAGCAGTTCAACAGCTCTGGAAAACATCACACGCCTAAGAAGAGATCTGCATTGCATTAGGAAGTGTCATGCTTTGAGTAAATCAACTGCTCCAGAACCATCCCTGATTAACAGTCTGGTAGCCCAGTGTTCACCAAATATGTAGAAGGCATACAGAGGCATTGTTCCTAAATATGTTTCAGTCCTTATTTCTAGAGATGAGATTATTCATTTCTGCATCTTTACAGCAACTTTACTGACACTAATCTCCATCTTAGGTACAAAGCTTTTGGACCCAGGATCTGGGGTGACCACGAAATGGAAGTCAGGTTAAGTCTAGGCTGCAAATTTGAGCTCTCATATCTTTCCTGATATGGGCTAATGATATTTTGATTGGTCTCTTGCATGAAGTGTAATAAAAGTGAGGAGAGCTAGAAGTTAATTCTATTTTTTGAAACGTTTTGATATTTTTATCAAAGGCTGGGTGCAACCATCAACACATGGTACTATAGCCCACAAACAATAGGACATAGTAATTCCTGAGTTTTCATACAAACCAGCAGAATGTGCTGCTGAAAAGGTGAAATGCTGCCTACAACTAAAGTTAGTGGTATATATACTAACTTTAACCATTATCCTCACAGAAAAAAATATCTAAAAATGAGATTTGACACTGCTTCTACCAGTGTTGGGCTTGGGGATTGCAAGAGGAATCCACACTGCCCTCCAACTCACCTAGAGTTCATAGCACTCTTTATATTCTCACTTAATGTGTCAATGCTCTTCTTCCCCCAGGTCATTTTAAGAATGAATATGCCATGCATAATTCTCTTCTAAACCTATTTCAATGGGCTGTAATAGAAACAATGGTGAAATGGCTTTGAAATAATGATGAATTGGGCATGTGGCACACGAATGTGCACTTCGTCTGCGAGTGCCTTGTGGACACACTGTGTGTCTCTGAACCCAATCTTCCTCATATTCCATTACTATTCTTTTCAGCAAGGAAAATCCCTCTCACCCTGGGCCCTTGTTCTTCTGCATCTTCCAGCAGTTCTGTGTCCCAGTTCTGTTTCCAGCCATTTTTACCCCACGTTCAGAGCCGGGCGGGACCCTGGTACGGGTGTGCTGCTGTTACTCGGTGGCTGTGTCAGAGCTTCCTATCATGGCATGTCCCAACAGCAGAAAATGCACATTGCAACAGCACAGAGCTGTGGCTTAGGGCCAATCAACTGTTACAATTACGCTGCTGCATCGAGCTGCTTTGGGGTTCCTCGGTGAGGAAACCTTTCGGAGGCCCTGAGCTACATTTCATAACCTTTTCTGGTTTTACGTGTCAGACTCATCTCACTCGCATTTTCCCCTGCACAAGGTCTCCTTGGGAGTCTCTGGGAGATGCTGGGCCCTTCACTGATGTGTGCTGTTCACTGAGGGCACGTTAAGGGGACAGTGTTCAAGACACCCATGGGGCCTGGGTGCCCAAGTTCTTTTCAACAGGGAATCAGTTCAAGGCCCTGTGGGAATGGCTGCCCAGCCTCCCAGATTTCTTTACAGGCATTGTACAGCCAGAACATACAAACCATCTTGGGTTTCATCAGCTGGAGTCTCCTTTCAAAAGCTGGTGGTTGACTGCCAAAGTCCTGCTCCTCAGGAATCCTAAAATAGGGTGATCTGTGTACAGCACTAAATAACAGATTTCAAAAGTGTGTGTGAAACTGTTCATAAGCAATTGAATCCTAATAGAACTTTCTTCAAATACATTAGTACTCTATCAGCAGAAAGCCATTAGTAACACCTACAAAAGGGGAAAAGCTGAGAAAAATAAAAAGAAAAATAAGCCTTGCTAAAGTAGGAAGAAATTGAAAAGCCATCTTTCACACAGGCCATGTCTATTCCCATCTGGATGTATCAAAAATCCCTCATCTTCTTTATTCACTCCTGCTATTACGAGTGGGAAATTTGGTAACAGGGTCTAAAAGACAATGTCACATAATGAGGTACATAGTCATGTAATGTGAGAAGGTCTGGTTTATAGCTGAAAAAACTGGGAGACAAACATGGCACTCACTTCTTCCTGAGCTCAGCACAGTGCTCGTCCTCACCAGCCCCACCAACCAGGGACTGGGCAGGTATTCAAAAGCCCTCACTTGCAGTGCATGCTGCAGTCTATAATCATAGTAATCCTGTAAGGCAGTGCTCCATGGCTGCCAAGGACCGATTAAAAAACTGGAAATATTACCTTTTTTTCCCTTCCCGAATCAAGCCCAAGGCAAAATGTGTTTCTTTGCCAAATACTTTCAGCTCTCTCTGAATTAGCTTCCCAGACAGGGGCAACCAGACACACGTTTCTGAACTGGCATTAAAGGTGTGGCCTCTGGTTTTCAGTTTTTCAACCTGTCAAATCCCTTCCAGATTTTGGAGACTACACACATGTTGACCATGGCTGAGCAGCAAGAGAAGAGTCTGTCAAGTACCCTTCAGGTCCCTTTTCATTTGGGTCACCTGTAGCTCTGCTTGACTCGTAGCACAGCTTGACACACAGCACCAGGGCAAGGACTGGGCCATGCTTGGGCCATCCTTGCTACAGTGCTGGTGAAAACAGCCTTTGAGCTGCACTGATCTCATTTCTGAAACACAGACAAACCCAACACCTCAGAGCAAAGGCTGTTGTCACGTTCACCTTCAAACAGCGCCATGCTACTCTGAAATGAGATTCACAACAAAACAGCAGGGAAATTCAGTGCCCTGTAAATGCTTCCTCTCTGCATCATACCACAACAATTAAATGTTGGAAATACGTAGGAGCCACTGAGCATATGGAAAGGAATGCCCTCAGCAACGCTGGGAGTTTCCTGCAAGCCAGGGACAAGGTGGAAAATGAAAGAAGTTCAAGTGTTATGAAAGAGAGCTCAAGGAGGTCAAATCTCTTTAATATGGGTAGGAAGTGGGGGCACACAGTGTGTTGGGGCAGCTGGCTCCGAGCAGTGATCCTGATTTGAGCCCCTGTTGCTGAGCAGGACCCACAGGGCAGCGTGGTGTGCTTCACTGTGCCCCACGACAGTCCCGCAGACACGTCTGGCCTTTTGGACTGGCAGCCAGGGCTCTGCTGCTCCACTGGGACTGTACCACTCACTCCGTTAGGATCTGGAAGGAATCCACCCTACAGCTTTAGACTCCAGTTGCTTATTTGTTATTTATTATTGTTTTTATTATGGTAGCCTTAAACGGCCCAAACACACAAGGGTACCACAGGGTTCAGCCTTGACGAAAAGCAGATGAGGAGCCAGACCCTGCCTACAGTAATAAAATGCAGAAAGCTGATGTAGCAATGCAACAAGGCTTTTGTGTGGTTTCCTTCTCACTACCCCTGTCTCTTGCTTCCTAGGGATGTAGGAGACAGAGTCCTGGTACTATTTTTTGCAGTATTACTACTAAGAGGATGTGCTTACAAGGCAGCACAAGCTGAAGGTGGCTCCTGCCTCCTTTGGCTTTCTGGACTCCCAATAGAGCTTTTAAATTCAGAGGCACCTTGTATTACCAACACCTCCTGTGATGTCCAAGGGGTTGCTGCCATGCAAATGCAAAATGAGAGGTACAAAGAGCTGGCTCCAATCATCATTCATCCACAGCTGTCTTGTTTGTGCCAGGTTTCAAACTTCACACTCCAGCCGTTTTGGGGGGAGGAAGATTTTTACCAGAGCTCTATTCACAACAATTCAAGTTCGTTGTTCAATTTATGCTGGGGAATGTGTAAAAAGTTCCCCTCCCACATGCAGAAGTGGCTGAAGAGATCTTGCTCAACCATAGCACAGAGACTGCTGTACCCCACTGCACAACAGAAGCTGAACTCAAGGAGTTTCAGCAATCAGAATTACACAGTTCAGGAAATTAGAAGCCTGCTAAAAACAAGGATTGTAATGGAAAATATTTTGCAACCCTAACTCTTGCTGTTTCTAGAGAGATAAGCAGAGGATAGCCAAATAGAAATACAGCTAAAACATCTGGACTAATTCTTCTGTAAAGTGTTCCATAGTTTTTATTAAAACTACAGGCAGTACCCTCAACAGCCCAATGCAATGTAAAAGCAGTGTGGGGCTGTTGACTCAAGTCACCTACAGAACCAGTAACACCACTTCCCCCAGCATCTACATTACACCAACAGGTTACCCATTGAAATTCAGATTGCAGCCAGCCCTATTTTGCTGGTTAGCTCTGGTGAAATTATATCACAGGAGATCTGACTAAATGCTGATTTAATTAACATATAAAACTCTCTTTCATTTTTTTCCACATTTTTTTTGGACAGAGGCAGAGACTGCCCCAAGTAACACACTTTTAAAAACTACTAGTGTTAATAACATAAATACAGCAGTGACAGATACATTTGTAACTGCACAGCTAGTCTGTGGTATTGGCTTAACAGAAAATGTTTCAAACCTCCAATACTGTCACTAAGAATTACTTTAGGTGACAATTTGTGATCAGTTACTTCCTTTAAAATTGGAAATTGCTAAAATTACTCCAATTACCAGAGCTCTCTGGGAACAGTATATACATATACCACTTGTCCTATGTGCTCTTTGGGAGTATTTTAACTAATGGCAAAGTATTGGTCAGTTAGGTAATAGACAGTTATGGACTATCCCTAACTGTCTATTATTATTTCAGAGACAGCTTTTCATCTAAATCTGATTAAAAGACCATTTTTGTTTCCCACGTTTAGAGAATACAGCAGATGTGAATTTGAATGATGTTATGTTTTCTAATAGATGCAGGACACATGCTAGTGTGGTATTAATAAAGGTTTGGGCCAAGATTTTCAAAAATAGGAGCCTAATTTTAAGATTCCACCATCCATATTTAGTGTTGGAAATGAAGAACCTTTTTTTCACAGAGCTCCAGCAGCTCCTATTGAAATCAGTGGGTGTTAGAGCTTTTGGAAGTTGAACCACTAATTCAAGAATCCCAAGGGAGAGCTCAGAGCCAGATTTTCATCTCCTCATGTTTGAAAATCGGGGAATAAGATTCTGTGTGTAGCAAAATTCCCATTCACTTAAATGGAGCCAGGATTTTTCTCTGATCTGGAACTGGTTATGAGAAAACCAGGTTACCCTGAGAGGCACAACCAGAACTGAGTGATGTAGGCCCTTGCAGCACACAAAAACATGAGGTCATCCCAGAGATGCCAGGAATTTTATGGAGTAACTATTCTGCTATTTTGGATTTCTTTTCACAGTTCTAACAGGCTTGTTAGAATATTTATTGGTTGGGTTGGTTTTTTTTAATTTTCCTATATTCTGAGCATTCAAGTCAAAGAGACTTTTTGCCTGTGGGAGGACATGCTCGGAATCAACACAGTACATGTGTGATGCAATGAAAAGGGAAAATGCAGAGACCTCTCATAGCTCATCAGCTGCAAGGACAGTCATGTCACAGGCGTGTCCAGGGACTGGCAGTGCACTTCACGTATTCTTGGAGCCTAATTAATTTTTCTCTAATTGCTATTCCTGACTGTCCCCCCAAAACACCTTTCTAGAAAGCATTTCTGCAATAACCACAGGCAGGAAGAGGGGTTTCTTGACAGCAGAGAAGTGAGGCAGGGAGTGAGGGCAGAAACCCAGAGCTGGTCTGTGCCCTTTGCTCAGCCTCTCCTCTTTGTGCCTGTGGGACACCCCAGAGGCTCAGCTCTGCTTCCAGGGCTGCTGCTGGCAGCTGAGACACATTTGTACATGTTATATCCTCATGGATGTGAAACTCTGGAAGACAGGGGCAGATTCACTCCCTGCCTATGTCATCAAAAACGCAGTTACACCCAGTCAGGCCAGCAGCAAGCCCTTTGGCTCCATCTGGGGTGAATCATGCCAGCGTGGAACCTGATTCTTCAGGGGAGATAACATTGTAGCTCAAATTTTTAATAAACAAGGCTGGGCTTGAGCTTCCTCTGGGTGAAACCACACAGGGCCCCTTTCAGTTTCAGGAGGTGAGAACCAAAATGATACTCTGCCTCCAAACAAAAGCTCGCTTTTATCAATTTCCAGGATTTTCCTAATGCCAATGTTGTGGTTCTCATTTTTCCACAAAAACATTGCTAGTAATGGAACCATCTCTTGAAAAGTTCCAGGATTTATAGCAACTGGCAGCATGTTCAATACATAATTGTTTTTTTGAACAATCATAATCTTATTAGTTGCCAGTCTCCCCTACCAAGATAAATTTAAAGGAAATCAATCTGCTGACACTTCCCTGATAATTCTGGGAATTTTAACCTTCAAATTTAGCAGTTGCACTGAGCATATACCTTGAGGGTATGAAACCCTAAGGCTTCCAGTTAAGAATTAAATAGTTAATTACTAGCAGTGAACAAAGACCATTCACCAGTGTAAGCCCTGACTTTGTCCAATGAGTGTTACAGGAAGACATTGAAGCAACTTTGTCAACAAGTTCAAGCAAAGATTTAATGGAATTATCTGGATGGGTAACAAACATCAGAACGTCATTAGAGGAGGGAGTCATTTTATACTGCTTCTAACAAGAAATATGATGTATCCCTTGAACTTCTTCCCTGGGTCCTGTGGTGATAGCATGAGGTTTCAAATCATAAATTATCTGCACTTTGGGGACTGGTAAGGGTTTTGAGTTATCTGGCTATGTTTTGAAAGTATCCCTGCTTGGTGTTAGCTGGATTTATTTCTCCAGTGAAAATTCAACTGGTCTGGCTGAATATCAAATGCTGAATAACCAGTCTTGCTCTCGAAATTCCGATCTTCGGGATAACGAAAATCTTGTAATCAAAAATCAAAATATATCAAATATCAAAAAATCAAAAAAATCAAAAAATATTGTTAGATCAGTAACCATGCTGCCAGCAATGGCTACTGGTGGCAAGCCATCATTTTGGCTGCACAGTCACCCACGTGCAGATCTGACACAAGCGCTGCAACCCTTCGCCCGTTCACAAACTTTGTCCAGCCCAACGTGCACGTGAATGCACAAACTGAAATCACAAAGGTTAGACATGACCAGAACCCTAGGGAGGGACTTGTTCTGCAGAAGTAGCCATGCCCAAAGCTCACAGCTTTATTGTGCCACGTAAGGTGTGCCCCGGGCACCGCGGGCGCTCATGTGCGGCCCGGGCGCCGCGCCAGCCGTGGCCAGCTGGGCAAACAGGCGTGGGGCCTGTGCTGCTCACCCGGGGAGTCAAGTCCCATCTCGTAGGGGCATACCCTGCAGATCACTCAGGAGATCCACAGGTGAGTCAGGAGGGGGGTTAACCCCTCCCAGATGTCTAAACCCACGGCGCTGAGTGGCCGCATCCAGCGCGGTCCGCAGAGGTTTGACGGGTGCGTTCCCCAGGTTGCTGCTCGGTGTTTTCTGGCCACTTTTTAACCTCTTTTCAGCTGTGCAGTTACACAGGGAACACACAACCTGGTTTCTGTTCAGTCTGAAACACAGCTCAGTGTTTGAACAATGGGATATCCCGGTGAAGGGCTCTGGAAGGACGACTGATGGAGCAGCAAGCACTGGGAGCTCTGGCAGCACGTGCAGCACTCCAGCAGGAGCAAATGCAGTCACAGTGGGATGCAGCTGGCATTTGCTGGTAGGGATTTATTGATACAAGTCATTTAAGAGGAGACTATTTGAGAGTGCCCCCTCCTTACACTGGAATTTTTCACAAGCAGGAATTATCACCTCCTCAGCAAACCTGGATCCCCACTGCTGCTAGAGAGCTGGAGATGGTGTAGCCAGCAGAGCTGGTGGCACTTGGCAAATGGCTGAAACTTGGTGGTGAGGAGGAGAAAATGGCCTGATTTTGAATTATATTCTCTTTTCTTTTTTTTTTCCCCTAGCTAAATTAAAGGCACTTCTCCCTGTTGGTACTCTGAGGGGGAGATACTACAAGAGCTGTCAAAACTAAAAGAGAGCTAAATAAATGCAGGTATAAAATACCCATCAATAAATTCAGGTGAGAAATTGAAGGAAACTTCTGGTCATGAGGATGAGAACTAGAACAGGAGTCTGGCAAGAAAAGAGGGAAGAAAAAACTCATCCCACTTGTGAGTAGGATTAGAAGACACAGTTGACTGCAGCAGCTGGAAAATAGACTTGAAGGGTTTTCCCACCAGCATTTTCCCATCTCCTCCAGGAGATGGAAAACAGGGGCACTGTCCAGACATGGTTCAAAAGGATGGCTCTCGCTCCCTGGCTGCCTGATTACAATGCAGCTCTGAATCCCAAATCTGTGAGTTTAGGGTGATGATCTGGAGTCTGAACTGGGCATTTATACACTTTCTTCACAGCCCAGGGATCAGAAGCCTTTATTAAGGCATCTGGCTCTGGAAATCTCAGCCCCTACACTGGTATGATACAACCTCCTGTATCATCTCTTGCTCATGGTGGTGCTACTAAACTGTCTCCTTCCCAGAACTGCTCAGTCTTCATCTCATATCCATTAGCACATCCATTAATCCAAGTTCATATTATAAGTAGTAAGGTTGAAAATTATTTTTATCATCCTTCAGGCAAAATAATTACTTTCCATTTATAGATTTTCTCTTCCCCCTTCCCCCAGTGAAAATACATTTTCTACAAAGACAGAAATTTTCCCACAACAATTTAACTGAACAGCAGATTTCTACTCAAAAACCATAGGCAGGCAATTTCTGAAGAACTGTTCTTAACTGACAAAAGAAATCCAGTGGGGTTTTCTTACCTTACTAAAGAATTAGGAACCCATCTTTTGTGATCTTTTATGTACACAGTTCAGCATTAGAACCTGGATTTGGAACACTTGAACTCTTAATTGAATTTCCTCAGCAGAGACGAAATCACTGAAACATTGCTCATAGTACAAATAACGATGGAGAAAATCAATCCTGAACTAAGCACCAGCAACTGTTGTTACAACTTAGGCAGATCTTTAACAAAGTGTCACACTTCAGGAATTAGTAGCTAAAGAAACTGTTTATATTTCAAGACAAAATGCAGAGCAGGAATTAATCTCTATCCATATTCTTATCCATTTAAGCGAGTGATGACAGGCACTGTATAAACATCAACACGTGTGATAAAGGGAACTGGTTTGAATTCAGTGATCTGACTGAAGCAGTAATTGTGCTGAAAGGTATTTTGAGAATCAGGCAAATGCAGTTGGTTGCTTGACTGGAGTGAGTCTTGCTCAGCATTTGGTGCCTTCAGGTTGCTCCTGCCCCACCACGTGTGCCGTTCAGCGACGAGCACAAGCATCTGTTTGAGCCCTGCCACCGAGCCAAGGTCGAGGTGTCTGCTGCCCTGAGAGACTGTAAACTACTTGTTACTCACAGGAGTTTTTGTTTCAGCAGGTTGCTGTGCCACGGCAGCCAAATCCCACTTGTGAATGAAAACACGCACCAAGTTCCTCTTGTGTCAGGTATTCTTCCCTCCATTGCGTGTCCCATGTTAATTTTAGAATTATCTGAAGGGCTTTCTAAGTGAAAATGACTTTAAAACACAGTTCAGTTTTGCAATTACATTTCCTCTTTCTATCCTGTGAGGCTAAAGATAACTGATTTCATCCTAACATGCCAGTTTTTTGATAACTTCACAATGTTTCCTAATCTCTGACTGACTTCCAACTGATAAGTTAGCTACTGTAAAACAGGTACCAAAATTATTGTGGTGAACAGCTTTTCAACAAAAACAGAGGGAGGAAAACAGAGAAACAGCACACAGAAACACCTCAGTTCTACTGTGATTCATATGGACAGCAGACTAAATTCTGGACTAGTTTTATTATAAGAATACATTACGTAAGTTTTTGTGACTTCTAACATATTTCAATGTCTTAATACTTCAAAACTTGCATGCTAACATTTTGGAAATCAAATGTTTTATTTTTATTTGAAAACATTTTAACAAAGAGAGGGTTGGAGAGAAAGTTATGTAACAAATATTTTAAAATATAATGAATCAATATCTCAATGAAACACAAATGCATTTTTCTTTGATAGTTTGCAAAACATAACCACTTTTCAGTTGTCTCAGATTTGGGATGCTTGCTTTCAGCATTATGACATTTTCAGAATGAGAATATTGATTTCTGGGCGGGAAGTTGACACCCAGATTTTAGGAGCCAGTGATGCACACAAGCCAACTATAGGATGCTCTGCACACTCATTTCACCACCAAATTCTGTCTTTCAGACTCTCCCCAGTACCAGTATCCTATAAAGAGCATTTTTTTTTAATTTTTCCTCCTTGGAACTCTTGAGGATCCCACGGATGAAAACACCACTGCTACCTTCCCCTGGCTGCTGCAGGACGATTTCTGGAGGGGCTCCGAGGCAGCTCCCGGTGCTCTGTATGTCTGATGCTCTCCCAAAGAGTGGGTGACCACATGCAGCAGCCACTCCTGCCGGCGGATCAGACAGCCCCACTGTGCCCGCGCTGATTGCCCCATTGTTCTGCACAGCGGCAGCCAGTCTGATGCCCCAGGAAATGTCAGAAATGCGGCTCAAGTCCTGTGAGCTCTTCAGAGCATGACAAGTAAATCTGACCTGTCCCAAAGGAGCTGGAACTGGTGCAAAGTAGCCGGTGCATGTGCATGGGTTTCTGCCCTCGGATTATTGGGGTCTGTCCCACGCTGTGTGAGATGTGGAGCAGGGATGCAGACCCACTGCGAGGACAGGGGAACTCTGAAGGATGCAGCTGAAATGGTATGTGGGTTCCATGAAGGATTTCAGGCAACTATGGATAGCAGTGGCCAATTAAGGGCAGAAAACACTATCAAAAGCCTTGTACTGAGAAGGAACAAATATTCTCAGTAGACTAATAACAGCATTGCCTTGCACTGCAGCATCCTTGTTAATTCTGTCATCCTATCCCTGGTAAAATGGGACCAACACCCCAGAGTTACTTGTGCCTATGTTTTTGCAGTATTGACTAAACCAGCTTTGACAAACATTCATTAATCCCAGAACTGCCTTCTGTGACAGATCAGAGCATGCCCTGATTTGACTTACATTTGCTGCTGAAGATCACACACTGAGTCAGACTCAAGTAGAACCCAGGAATCCTGCCTCTGTGTCCTGTGCTACCCACCCAGAGCTCTGGCTGATTGATTGCATCAATCCTTTCAGGTCACCAGACCTCAGGACCCAGGTTACCTCAGTGCCCAAGAAAATGGGAAGAACTGCATTCCCTGCACATGGCTGTGGGTGCACACACACCAGGGCTTTTTCAAGGAACTCCTCCTCATCAGTCACCTGAGCACAACTCGTTTCCTTGGAAAACTCTGGGCTCTACATGTGTGTTGCAGTAAGTTACTTTACAATGTTTCACTAAGTGTCTTTAGACAGCACTCTGGGTTTTCCATTTTGTCAAATATTACTTAGCCCAGGTAGAAGCCGTGGCAGAAAAATTGCACAGGGTGCAATTAAACCCTGTAATTCTATTCAGATACACTGGGCACTTGAAACAAAGTCATGCAGATAATATTACTTATGGCTTCTGCTATCTGCTCAGTGTTTGACCTTGTAACCTAACTAATTTTCTGTTAATATAACTTTGTGTGGGTGTGGTAGTGCTGTGTGCTCTCCTGAAAGACCGTGTAGCCTTCTTCATGTGCCGCAGACTTTCTCTAAGTAACTGGGCAGTGTTTGTGTGCAGCTACACGAAGTCCCTCCAGCAGTCTGGATGAGGAATGTGTGTACTCTCGGGCCTGAGAATGTTCTCAGTGTTAGTCAATGCACTAACCTTTGCCCCTGGGGATGACACAACCCCTGCCAGTGGCATGTTGGCATTTGTGTCTGTCTGCATGCGATGGAAGGCCTCAAGTCTGGCTGCCTGCCTTCCTTTCATGCTCTGTTTTTATGAACTGACAGCCATAGAGTCTCCAGGCTCCTTCCAGGACAATTGAAATTAAGGTAGCACAGAACCTGAACATGCAAAATTCCCCAAGTTCAATAGTGATGATAATCCTGCGTCAGAACTGCAAGGTTTGGTCATAGGTGTTAGTTATTAACAAGAGTCTTAATTTCTAAGTTATCACATTGATTTTCTAAACCCCAAGATTTAGCTATTTTGCACAATCAAATGCTTGATGACCTCCTGCAAGCAGAGATTTTATCAGCTGCCTACCCTCTGTGTTTGCAAAGCCTTGAGGATAAATCCCAACTTGCAAAATACATAAAACTGCTTTCTGCCACCTTAAAATAGACAGTGGTTCTGCCAGAGAGAACGTGAAAACCAGATTATCAGCTGGACATTGTGGGGTTATTAGCAATGCATCATTCTTTTAAATTGATTAATCAGGAAAGGAAGGTTGGGGTAGTTTTATAACAAATGGTAGTTTTCTTCCTCTCCCATAAGGGTATGCTATAGGAAGCAATAGACCACAGAAAATGTCTACCCCCTTTGATTTTACTGCAGATCTGGCCACAGGAAATGTTGCACATTTGGATCAGGCAGGATAAACAGCAAGAACTTCCTCTTTTGTGAAATCATCTTTAAGCAGCACCCCTCCTCAGGAAAATAGGTTTTCCACTTTTACATAATGTTGCAGCAGCAGTGGCTTGTTCCTAAGTTTTTTCTGGGTAGGTTATGAACTTTACAGCTCTGACCACAGATCAGTTATTTATCATAACAGGAAAGATGAGACCAAAGATATTTCCTAACCTTCTCTTTGCAGACCGGAGAGAAGCAAGGCAACAAACATTAACGCTTCATAATCAACTGACAAAGACTATACAGAAACACTCACTGCTCTCCTCTAATCATATTTGGTTGAATTAATCTCTAATTTTAAACAGCAAGGAGGAAATCAATATACAGTTTCATTCAAATCTCTTCTCCAGAATAATCAGTCTCTCGAAAGTAGACATGCAGGTACAAAAAGAATAATTTTATTTAGAGACAAACTGAGAAAGGCAGTAGAGAAAAATCCCGTTTCTGGAGAAAGCTCCTCCACTTGATATATATAACAGGTGTTCCCATGTATCCTGGCAGCATATTTAATACATGAAAAATGTCTTTGAAGTACTGTTGGAGGCAAAAAAAGCCTCATGTAATACATTTACCCCTCAAGAGTTGCCCCTCAGCATCAGCGAGCCTGAGGACACTGAATTCTGGTGGCAGATCCAGCCTGTTTTGCATGATGCAGGAGAGGATTCAGAGCTGCACTGTGCAGTGCTGTATGACAGCTCTCACCCAGCTGGGATTGCCCAAGGTACTGCACCACAAACCCTCGGGGCAGAGGGTTTCATACAGCAACCCCATTGCAGAACTCAACCACAGCCTGCAGGGCAGAGCTGCACTGTTGGAGGGGAAGGTGGGACACACACCAACCTCTCCCAAGGTAACCAGCTCAGAGCATTCACCAACAAACATGCTGGAAAGTAAAAGGCTTAAGAAATGAGGGTTAGTCCCAAGTGCCTACACTTTTACACCATCCCCCTTGGAGGAGCAGCATTAGGCCCCTCTTCAAACACTCCTCCAAGCTGTCACACACAACAGTTACTTCAATTCTCCATGAAAAGCTGGGCTCAGCACCTTCACCCCACATTTGTGAGTGAAGGTATCTGTGCCTGTGGTGTTTGCCCTGTGATCAGGGAGCATTTTGCTACCAGTTCTGGAGACTTCGGGGTCTTGCTCCCAACTCACTCTTCCAGGTAGCACCGTGTTCAGGTGGCCTCAGCTTGTTTGAACAGGTGGTTTCTGGCATCTTCCTCTAGGATGCTGTTCACCACCAAATAAATAGAGAAGGGAAAATCTGCTACAGTCCTTCACAGCTCAGGAGGCTGCCCTGGGAAGACCTTTCCTGCTCATCTTGGGAGAGGGAAATTCATTCAGGCACACAGGGGAGGCTGTGCTACAGAACATATACCCAACCAAAAGGCTGTTTGAAGCCACGAGGCTCTAGGCTTGGCTTCAGCAAACTTTGGATCAGATTCCAAATGATTTTTTTTTTTTTGCTTTGACATCAGTTGGACACTTCCTAGTTCACATGAGCCTGAACACCCAAACAGGACTCAGCAGGTTGGAGCTGCAAACCATACAGAGAAATCCTGCAAGCCTGAATTTGCTGGGGCTTGTCTGGGACAGAAACATGGGTGATCCACAGCCTGTGGGGCAGGAACCACGGGCTGCAGGCTGTAAAGCACACACTGCCATGTTTCCATCCCTGTGCATCAGCCAACACAGAGATACTGAAACACTGGCTTGACTTTAACTCAGTTCAACACAGTGCCCATCTCAGCAAAAGGTTTCCAACTGTTTCCTTGCTGGAAGCTACAGCAAGAGAATATGTGCAATTAGCACTTAAAAACCCCTTTGAGTAGCTCCCAGCTGACTCACCAGTGTATCTCAAGTAAGATTAACATTCAAGTAATGTTGAGGAGTATGTTCTTTAAGAGCCTGCCCCTAAACTTTGTGCCTTGTTCCTGCAGCCAAAGCGAGTCTTAAAGGCTGTGGCCATCCTGCTGTGGTTAGAAAATCCTTTGCAATTTAGAAAGATAGATAGAAAGATAGAGAGAGAGATAGATAGATAGGTAGATAGATAGATAGATTGATAGATAGATAGATAGATAGATAGATAGATAGATAGATAGATAGATAGATAGATAGATAGATAGATTGATTTAAACTCCTTTGTTCCTGAAATTACTGAGTTTCCTCTGAATGCAAGCAATGCAGCCCCACCCCAGGGGAAGGGAAGAGGGGGAAGGAGAGAGTGGTGCACGGTTTGGAGAATCTCAGTGAGAGCAATAAATTGGGGAGTACCATTCCTAAACCACCACATCTGGTAAAGAAAACTTGACTGCTGATCCTTTTGAATCAAGACCCTTCTGTTTAAGCAGAAGTGTCATTTATAATAAATACAGTACTGGTGGAAGAAAGACAAATCTATTGTCTGAGAAGAACAAGTTATTTGAGTTCCACAATGGTGGAAAAATGGAAGGGAAAGAGATGGCTGAGGGGCTTTGTGAGTCGCACAATGCCTCGAGCGCTGCAATGGGTCTAGAAAATAATAGTGATCAGCTCAGGGGTTGTGTCTCTTTCAAACACACATCACTTCAAACAATGATGACAACTCTTCCATCTCATTTTAGTACTGTTTCTGTTATGGAAACTTTCCCTGTCCTCATCAGCTCGATTATGTGTCTCTAGGACACTAATGAATCACAGCTGACACTTCCGGGCTCAGCCTCTTTTGAAGGCATTTGCTTCCTTCATAAGCTCTTTGGTCAAGTTTAAAATCTTATTTTCAGAGGCTGAGTGAATAGTATGAAGAGGTTTTGAGGATTGATTGAGAAACATGAAACCAGCAATGACTGTTAACTGGTACTTGCTACTTCTAACACCAGTACTTCTAAAATCTTTCTGATTGATGCTCTTAAATTTTTGAGAGGCAGCCAGACGTGGACAAAAAGAAAATAGGTAAAAATAAATAAAATAAATTCAGATTTCCTTGTCTAATATCTTGAGTACCTGCTGCCTCTTTTGCTGGGACTGAGCTCTAGGGAACACTCTTACCTCTCCTGATGAAAATTTGCTGCAGATACTCATAAGATCACAGGGGAGGAAATATTTCTTCTGGTGGATTGGGGTACTCCCAGGCACTTGATCATTTAAATGACTTTTGCAAACAAGACTCACACTTCCAAGGATTAGATCCACAAAAGAGACTGGGATGGGATGGGAGGGGAGTGGATGGGATGGGATGGCAAATAGTATGCACAGCAGAGGGGCCGTTCTGTGCACTAGCTGCACTTGTAGTGCATTCTCTTTCAGCATTTTTACAATTATTAGACCTCCAGGAATTTTTCCTGGAAATCACTGACAAGATCCTGTCATAAGCACAGATAACTTGGTGTTCAATGGCAGAGTCTGGCTGACAGTTTTATTACACTCCTGAGCCAAACAATCCACTGCATTTAAGGCCAGACGACTCTCTTGTTGTACATCCATGTATGCTTTACAGTACAGCTGTAAACAATAGTGAAAGCTTCTACAGGAAATTAGATTTGCAGATTTCAGCTTTTAGAGGTTGGGCAAATTAATTTGATTATTTAGTGCTCATCTGTCACAGATACATTTTGCATTACACATTCCCAGGGACCTATCCAAAGTGAGACACGCAATGTGGGATTCAAAGTCCCGTTGTCACCTTAACTTTCATTCTGCTCACTTTGGAACCTACTTCTAGCAAATCACCAGGCATTAAGTTATGGTTTTCATGAGCTCCAATGCCACGAAAATGCACTTATTCACTAACCTGGCCATGCAATGCAGTGACAGGACAGACATGAACAGCAACATGGATTTCCTCCCAGTGGAACCCTTAACTCAGCCTAAACAACTGCTTCCATCTCAGCATTTTGGAGTGTATTTTCCATTTCAATTAATTGCTTATTACTTGAACTCTAATGAGCTTTGGGGTGCAACCCAGTGGCCTCTCCAAGGGATGTTGACTGTCCAGCTTTGTTACTTCATGCAAAGCCCTTTCAGTTCTTCTCTTAAGGTCATTACCTTGGAGGGGCATGTAAAGAGACAAAGCAATATATAAGAGGATTAAAAGTAAAAATCAGACATGCTTTCCAAAATCTATTCTCATGCAATCCAAACTACCACTGGTGGTTTGCATGGAGCAGTAGTAGACATGCTGTCTTGTACTTTTACTTTGTAATCATCTACACACAAACCTGTACCAGGTCAATTAAAACTTCCATTTGAAAGGGGAATTTGTGCCTTAGCTAAGGCACAATGTGATTAGGCCCTTTAAAAGCTGGGTTAGGCTAGCCCCAAAAGACTCTACTTCAAAAGATACCACAGGCAGAATTTTATACAAAATTAACTATGAAGTTAGATTTAATTTCTAAATGAGTTTCAACTGTGAATTTTTATCCTAAGGTCAGAGCTGGTCCACAGATCAGATTAAGAAGCAATAAAGAAAACAAAGTCATCCAGCCAAAGCTCTAATAACAACCCACAGCACACAGGAAGAGGTGTCATGCAATGCTTATACATTTACAAAATAGTAGCTTTAATAGTGAATTACAGAAGTTTAACAAGCATGTTCAGACAACAGAAAAAAAAACCAAAAACCCAAAATAGTGCAAAACACTACTGGTGAACTGCTTCCCTAATCAAAGTGACCACAAGTTACCTACTGTCCCATATAACCACTGCCTCAAGTTTTTGAGGAGCAGCTCCAGAGCAAGAATTTCTATTTTAAACAATAAAGTCAGTTTTTCTGAAAATGGATTGTCCATGGATCTTGAAAGGCCTCTGGCATTTTGGGTGCAACCTTAGGAGGCCTGTGTTGAGTTGCCCCTTATCCAGGGGGCGAAAAGAAAACAAGGGCAGTGGGAAGAACGTGGCAAAGAGAGGGAAAAAGCAAACTTGATAAATTTTGGGACTCTCTGCAGGTGTAACAGCCAGTCCTGTCAGCTGGTCCCCCCTCAGCTGCTGCTGCCATGAACACACAGCCTTGTTTTTGCAGCAGGCAGAGAGGACATGGGAGTGCATCCTGCAGAATTAGTCTGATGGAAGGATTTGAGTTTTAAAGTGAAGCAGTCTTGCTGTTTTAAAAGCTGAAAGGAAGAACAGGGAGGATTGAAGAACGGTGGGAAACTGGGAGAAAGAAAATTACTGCCCTTCTGTTGGTGTTCTTGGGAATATTTCACTTGTTCTGTATAACTGATGTGCAACCCAAGGCGTGGACTGAAGGGAAAGTTATTCTCACTCCATCAGTGAGATTGCATCATTGCCTTGAAAACAGATCAGAATTCCTTCCCAGGAAACATGCACTGGGATTTATTAATTCTCTCCAAAACTCAGATTATGAGGAGTTAAACTGGGGTTAAACTGGCAAGAATATAATTTCTCATCTTTGAGAGCACAGGAGAGTTGTAAAGTGGGGATTTGTATGGAAAATTCAGCTGTGGTGGAACATGAGAAATTGTGCATGTCCACTATCCCTGTAAGGACTGAAAACAGACAAAGACTGGCAGGCAGTGAAGGCAAAGTAGAGCAAATTCATACTTGTGTCACCTCGAGAACTCCAGCATCACATCCTGTGGGAATGGCCATATGGGAAGTCTGGCTTCAACAAAGTAATGCCCAGAGGAAAGAAGTGCCACTCACATCCCTGGAGCTGTGTCAGGTTGTGGGTGCACCCCTGGACTCATCCTGCCTCCCTTCCCCTCCTGGGCCAGAGACAGTCCCAGTGCCTGCCCTCCTGGCTTTGGACCTGCAGCCCTCACAGGGATCTGCAGAACGAGGTGTAAGCCCCTGTTACTGATGGGAATGAAAAATCCTCCAGTTTTTGTAGCGTTGCAGGTACACAGAGCATTTAAGGCAGGACCCAAGACACTCTGCTGCTCTGCTGTGTCATAGACAGGGGTTTTATTTCCTCCTCTGTAGCTCACTTGGACCAGGGTCAGCCAAAGTACAGCCTGCAGCTGCTCCCTTCTTTGATTATCAACGAGGATTAGGATTTATTTTTTATATACATCTCTGTAGGTGTGCAAGACATTTCACACAAATATACAAGGCCAGTGGTCTGGAGAGTTTATACAGCCCAAACAAGTCTCAGCACAGCTAGTGGAGACACACATAAGATTAAAGGATTATTGATGTAAGCCCCATGTGTATCTTGCTAGGTGGACAAAATGTAGGTTTGCTTTGTGTGGCCTTTTTCTGGGGGCAAAGGGTCATTTTTATGAGTAATACTTTAACCTTTTCTTGTAGCAGTCTGCTGTTTCAAAGCCTAGTGCAGAGGACTCCTGTATTCAGTCTTGGTGAGGTGACTGGCTTCAAAAATAGCTTGTGAAAAGGTTTAATGTAGATTAACACTTGAGTTGGTTGGCAATGCCAGATGGGAACAAATCTCTGGAAAACAAGCTCTACATGGCCTATATATAGTCCTTTTGAAAGCTGTACCCTGAGCTGTCCCCAGTATGAACCAGTACATTCCCCAGCATGTTAAAGCAGGACAGTAAGTTTAAGCCTTCAATATGTGTTTCAAAGCAAGGGCTTTGGGGCTGAGCACGTTGTCGAAGCAAAATTTGTGCTGAAGATGGAAAACACATGTAAGGTTCAATAATGACCACTTCTGAGTGGAGCACAATTGCAGCTGGTTGCAAGAAGATGGAGACTAAAGAAACCCTCATCAAGGTAATCCTCAGGACTCTGAGTGAGATGTGCAAAGGCCAGAGGCTAAAAACAAGCAGAAGAATCAAAACAGGAATGTTGAGAACTCGCTTGACACACCTGGGACCCACTGAACAAGCAATGCTGACCACCAAAGACCTCTAGCATTGCTGAAGAAAACCATTTTGAAACAGTTATCCAAGGGATCCCAGATGTGACAATACAGCATAGCACTATTTTAAGCCATAATCTGTCCAAGAGGAGAGATGTATCTAAAGAATACACCTGGCACAATGGATTTGGAGCCTTCCACAGAGCTGTCACTGCAAGAGACACAGTGCTGTCCATGATGTCTCAGCAAAACACTTCCTGGCTCCTGCAGCCTTTAAGTCAGCAACATCTACTGGAAAAGATGCAAAAATGGATACCTTGTGCAGCAGTAAATGTGCAAACCAGCCTTTCCACTAGTGAAAAAGGGCACTGATTCATGAGCTGGCACACACAGGCAAACCTTTTATTCCATCAGCTCTACAGGTTGGCCTAAAGCCCCCAGAATTTTGGAAATCATGGTTGCTCCTGGGGGACTATCTCTGTCTGGTTTGTTTATTTGTTTGCTTGTACATTTGGTAACTAAGGTCAAAAGTTTTATAGCAGCAACTGTCTCTGAACTGTTACTTGGCTTTGATTTTTTAGCTATGGCACTGAGACTTTTATGCAATATTGTTAATAATAGAAATGCACTTTGTTTTAGTTTTAACTAATTATAGATTTGCCTGATGCAGTATTTCATGTGGGTAAAAGGTAATTGCTATAGCCTTATAAAATCTAAGGATTAAATTCTGCCTTTAATTACACAGATATCACTGATGATGCAGAGGATTCAATGATGTCAGAATTCATCACAATTATGGTTTAAGCCATAATGAGATTAGGCAAAATATTTGATGTCAAGTCACAGTGACACAAACATACTCTACAACTTCAGAAATGGCTCCCTGGACCTGAGCTGGATAAATCTCACAGTAACACAGTGGAGTTCCCACAGAGACAGCTGATTCCAAGCTGCAAAATTCAAGTCACTTCATTTGATCAGTGTGAGCACTGTGCAGCCCAGCAGCATCCAAGCCTGTACTTACACATTCAACATCACTCTTATTCCACCCAATTTCAGAGCATTTGAGACAAAGCACAAAAGAGTTTTGTTCATGTCAACTTTAAAGAAACATCCGCCCATGGCATTTCAGCCTCCTTTGATTTTCTAAAGCAAGTGTTTGTAAGTCAATGCACTTGTTTAATATTATCATTCACTTTAATCTTAGTGTGCATACATAGGGCAAATATTGTCTGTGAAATCTGGGAACAGAGCTGATGCCATCTATTTAGGTGACCCTTTACAAACACTAAATAGCAGCAGCAAAAGTGACTTGATAAATAAATCAGGTAAATAAATAGAAGCAGCAAAGTCCACTTGATCTTTGGTGGCAAATGTTCACAAATAACTCCAAGAAATAACACCTACATAAAGGAGGAGTCTCATGAATAGAAGCATAACTAAACTCACTGTGCAAAAGATTTGCAGTTAATATTGCAGACTAGCTGATGTTTATTTAAAAGTTCCATCCATAAGGCCAGAGGGAGAAAAGTACCCTTAAACACTGAAGAAAACAGACATTTTCACCTTTATTACAGACAGCAGAAAGCAGCAACACCATGAGCATTTAGCCCACAGGACCTCTCTGGGCACGATGCCATCACCACCATTGCTTTCCATTATCAGCAAACGTTTGCAAGAATGATGATGTTCAGGTTCCATTTTGAACTCCTGCTCATCAGGCTGTATAAACTTGTCCTTTTTCATTTTCTTCAAACTGCAATTTGGCAGAGGAGGTGCTGGTGGGTGGGGAACTTTTGGGAAGATTATTATTTTTAAAATTCGGTCTTTTCAAACTGTTCTAAATACAGCAGTGGGGAATATGCCCCGAGGAGCAGGGCTGTTGCATGGCTCTCAGGGGAGGGGTATTGACAATTAGATATTGTCAGTGTCTTATTCAGTGCAAGAGGAAAACAAGCATTCGTGTTTCAGGCTAATTCATGGAAGGCCTCTGGCCCAGCAGCAATGATGAGTTCAGGGTGATGCTGTGGGGTCAGGAGGCCGGGAAGTTGTCCATCAAGGGCTCCCAAGGGTGGGCTGCAGTCCTCTTGCAACACACAGAGCTTTTGTGTGCAGCCTGAGCAGGATCTGGGGCTGCCCTCTGCAGAACCAGCTGATTGTCAAGGCTGTAGTTACTGCAGGGTCTCCTCCAGCACTCTGGGATGGGGTGAATGTCTGGGATCTGGCAGGACCAGCCTGCCCCTCCACAGCAGTCAGGCATTTTGGCAAGGCCCTACTTCTCCAACCCTTCTCATTACTCCACATGACAGAAAGGATCCTCTGCAAGAGCTGTCCCACGAGTGCAATATTTCCAGAACCAAGAGGAACTTCCACTTTCAAAAGGCAGCAGAAGCAGTACAGATCCCAACTCGTGGTGTTAGAGTGGAGCACAGATGGGGTAACACATTCCTGCTCCAACCAGGGGCCAAAGTGATGGACAGACTGAATCTTGGAGACGAGTTCCAGAGGCAATATTAGCAGCTTAATCTGAGAAAGAGAGTGATAAGGAGTGATAACCAACAATAGAGTTGAAGCAGCCTGAACTCCAGCTTGCAATGCTAATGCCCTGCTAGAATCTTCCTGAAAGCCCACAGCTACCTGTCCTCACACACCAGCACATCATCTGCCTTCTTCACCACCCAGAAACCCCAAACACAGCCTGCCTAGCAGGAGCTCAGGACTGTGGTCTACAAACAGTGGCCTTCCCTTCCCCTAATAATTTCCAATTATTTTTAAGAATAGTGTATAAATGCATGTTGCTGAAAACCTGTGCTGATTTGGGTTGGATTGTGGGGAGCTCCTAATGGATGCCATACACCATAAGGCCCCTTCCTCCATCCACCTTAAAAAAACCCAACACAGGATGCACAAATTGAGATGTTGGAAGCTGATCCTTTCAACCCAGAGAAAAAGTGACCACCTTCACACCTACTAGTATGTTACTGGATTCAGCACCTTTGCTCATTTGCATCTTCAGGACTGATTTATTTGGGTACCTTTTCGTAGTACATTTAGTTTACCATCTACACAGCAAATAAGACACAATTAACTAACAAGAATATGTTAAAAAAATATAGGATATGACATGCAGCTGTATCTATATTTCCTCCTGCGCTTCTTAGAAATTAATGCAACTACGAAACCATTTTGATGAAGACACTGCTGCCAACTCCTTCACACAAAGAGAAGTTGCTGGCAGGCTCTTATCTCCTCCATCAGAAGAGTGTTCCTGGAAGCAGGACAGTCCGTGGCCAGAGATAACACATCGTGGAATCTCCTGCACCTGCTGAGCTGCAGCATCCGCCCTCCTGGTCACGTGCAAGTGGTGGTGGCAGGAGATAGTAATTCCTGTCCCTGCACAGACTGACACCATCCATCCCACAGAGCAGAAGTGGTGGCTCTGGCGGTTTCCATCTGCTCAAACAGCGTGAAACCCTTTAAGAACCTGGTTTGGAACGGGATGGTTTTCACTCACTTGCCTTGGAAAGGTGCTCATGTAAACCTGCAAGGAGGAGGTAACTTCTGATGTGCAAAACAAACAGTACCTACAGCTCATAGCTGTTATTCTGAGGAGACAGGTTTTATGATGATTAGTGACAGTCATTCCTAATTCAAATTACTGTCAATCTTCTGCTGTATTATATTTTTATTGGGAACCAGCACTAGATGTGATTTATTTTACAGTACCCAAAGAGTAGCTGTTTCAATCATGGGGAAAATGTATCTTTTATGTCCCTTCCCACTGCCCATCTCTCCTTCCCTATTTCTAGCAAACAGATGGCTTAAGTCTTCCTCAGCAGCTGCTTGGATCCCCAAATTTTAGCTGAAGAAATCAGTGCTCTTAGTATATCATTGTTCAGGATGGTAACTGCCATATAAAATGTGCCATAATACACATGGCTCACCATGAGCTGCCCTTAACCACTTCACTTGAATTGCAATGGACTCAGCACCCCTGCCTTGGAGATCTTGCAGCTCAAGCCCAATTATATGACTCCCACTGTAAGCTCAGCTTTCAACCTGACCAAAAGTTAGGTGGTAAACAGGAGACATAAGCCAAGTAGATAAAGTTTTGTATTGCTGTTCCTAGTCACTGTCTGCACCCAGAGAAGAGGTGACCAGAACAGGGGCTGATTTAAAAACCAATTTTCAAAAGTTGTGTAAATCAACCCAGGAATTACACTTCTGCCACCCTGCTGTTCTAGCTATGTGGAAAGTCAGGGCGCTCCTTCTGTTCTAACATTTATTTTCTGCATCCTTGTTTTATTTTTAACAGCTTACAACAGAAGAAAAAAAAGAGCGTTATCTCATGACTGTCTAAAGCAAATAGCACATTGTGGTTTTGGGCTTGGACACTTGAACGTGTAACTTCCCAGCAACAAGCACTGTTGTCTCCGTAGGGCACTTCTGGTAACTCCTCTCTCCTAGTGAGAAATAAGGAAAACTGTCACCTAGAGAGCAAAACAGCGAGTTCTTACAGCCCTCCCAGCTGAGAAAGAGCAGAGAAATGACAACAGACTGCAGTTATTGTACAAGACATAATGCTGCACAGAAAGCAGCAGGCCTCACTGATTAACAGCCTTGGACAAGTGGGATATGGTCTGACCTGCTAGAGGCTACTGTGCTTCCCCAGCCAAGTCATTTCACTTTTCCACACTTGGATTCCCCACTCCGTGAAAACGAGTGCGCCGTGGTTTATTTCCCAGCGTTTCAGCAACTGACACACTGCACCTCAAACTCCTTGAAATGGTTACATCATTTTCACTGCTCTGAAAAGTTGACTGAAACAAGCATTTCAAAATCCCTCCCTATGTATTGTACTTACTGTTCGCAAGTCTGGCTGTGGTTTGACTTCTGGCATCTGAAGTTTGGGCTGCTGGGGTTTTATGGCTTCAGTCAGCAACTGTTAATGAACATAGGTCTTCTATAGATTTGAAAGGGTTGCATAATCAATGGAAATAGAACCAAGTGCAGCTTTAAACACTTTAAACACTTTAAACATTTAATTTGTGTAGGTCCTGTTTATCATGAGAATATTAAGAACTTGTGAAAATTAACAAGTGCCTTTTCGAGGTGCCCCATTAATTTGGACCTCTTAAGTGAAAATTCTGAATCCAGATTGATGACAAATATCCATGTAAAATGTCAAAAATCCAAATAAAACATTTTTAAGAAAAACTGTACTTTCTGTCCTCGGGAAAGACACCATATAGCCCTGCTCAGCTTTTGGGTTATTTGTCCATTATTGCCAGTTCAGTCAGAAGCTGACAGGCCCAGTTTTGTTACCAAAAAAATGACCAGAACTCGGGAAAATCTTCTGCATGATTTGTCCTGCCAGTAATTTGTGTTTTCTTAACTATACTTGATCTAAACTGTCCTAAAGTTAGAAACCCATCAAATAAACCTGGTTTCTCTCTTCTCAGCTTAGTTTCCTCAGTCTGCTCCAGCCATGGAGCTCTGGAGCAGCTGAGGTCAGGCTGTGAGGAGAGACGACAGGGGGAGGAGGAAGAGATTATTACAACACATACAGAGAGAAAAATGGCCAGGACTCATTTTAGCTCAGCTCTAGTGAAGTGAGCCCAGACTTACCAGAGACTGAGAACCGTCACAACACCACCCTGAACACATTTTAACAGGCAAAAGTCAGTGGGATGTTCTGTAGTCACCACACTGAGACAGCCCCTGTAGGCAGGTAAGCTCACCATGCACGGCAGGAATGATTCATGTAATTCTGAGCGCTGATAAAGACATTATAAAACCACTTTGCCATGATAATAAGCAATCTTTATACCGCTGGAGCAAAGCAATCTAATTCTTCAGCATGATTAACATCATTGATTTTTCATGCAGCCTCCTGAAGAAAGGCCAGATGGTTTTATTCACTGGGTTTGGATCCCTGATTTTGAGCTTTAAAAAGTCTGTCCTGTAGTAAATGAACCAAAGAATCCATGCTATTAGCAATGCAGTAATGCTACTAGGAGGTGAGCAGGAGATTAACCTCATCTTGTGCAAATGGATGATGCTGGAAAGTCCAACACAGTACAGAGATGGTACACACTTTCCCTCAAAGGAAGTATTATGCTAATGCAGCTGAATTCACTGGAACTCAAGTCAAACACCAGTTATTTGTCATCACCTCCCATTCCCTTCTCCTGCCTGGGACCTTTGACTTTAAAGGAAGGGTCTTTGGCCTGTGTCCTAAAGGCAGGTGGCTCTTCAATATCAGCAGCGTAGGATAAACACCTGTTATATGGATGCTACTAAAACAGGGCACAACCTACCCTGTACCAAGGCATTCCCCACATGGGGGTCTATTACTGCAGCTCTAAACCAGCAGTGAAGGGGCTTCAATCACTGCAGACTTCTTTACTAACCATTATTTCCAGCCATTCTGTAACTGAGCAGTTTTCTTGCTGCACCAGCTGTAGTGCAGCTTATCTTTCAGCACTATTTCCTGCTCTACCCTTCACCACCACATCTAGAGTCATGATTTTTCTTTACTGTAATTGATGTAATCCTACCATGTCTAAGATGCTGATGTCAAATGTAATACCAGAGCTACAGCAACAAATTTGCAGTAAAATGTGAAAACTAAGGAACTGCAAAGAGTTCCTTGGAAGTATTACGTGAAAGTAGTAACAAAAAAGTGGATCCTTCTGTTAAACTTCAAAGCTAACATTTAAAATCCGTATTCTTTCTATTATTTGCATACTTCTGTTACTGAAATCAGAACAGTGTCTTCCAGTAAGATCTGGTCAACCAAATGACTCATATGATTTCTGAAGTGACCATGGATTGCCTCGGAGCTGCATGCACTCGCAGGAGTTCTCGTGTCCAGGGGCGGACAAGGGAAAAAGGGGAACTGAAAATGGCTGACTGTAAAGATGGCTGCGCACCCCACTTCCTCGTTCATACCAAAATAAAAGAGAAAACACCATTAGCCATTTTAAAATGTAACCCCTGGGCCTGGGAGCACCAGCAGCAGTGCACACCAGTGCGTGCTCTTCATTCATGCCCGTCCTGCGTGCTGGGCTCACATCGCGCACACACGCAACAGGACTTCTGCATTCAGCCCCCTGCACACATCCCCAGGCTCTGAGTGTCCTTTACTCAGCCAGTCTGAGGCTTCCCACCATCCTGTTTGCATGCAATTACTATCTGCCCTTTTGCCAAGCCTGGGAAAAATGGAAGCTAACGGCAAAACATACCTGTGCCCTGAAAAATCCGGGAAAACCTTTTCAGGTGATATCTGGCCCAGATCTAGTGCTGTGCTCAGCCTTGAATACCTGACCAAAGCCTGGTTTTTGGGCATGGGAGAGCTTGCTCGTTGCAAGGTCTGGCAGGGAGAGCAAACAGAAGAAGAGTCAACCCAACCTCTCTCCATTTCCAAGGACCTCGGAGCTCACTGCTCCTGAACAAGGGCCACTACTCAGAGCCATCTTACAGGTCCAAAGTTCCAGTTCCAAAATGAAAGAATGTAAGAATAGCTTTGATTGAGCAATGCTTAAGTGAAACTGTTTTTAAACACAGACAGTGAGTGACCGAGAGAAACAGTGAACTTAGAAACGATGGAGTTTGCAGAGAGGAAATCCTACAAAAGCTGCAGTGGAGGGGGAACACTTAGAACCACTGGAAACCCTTGTCTTCAAGAGGTGGAATCTCTCTTGTTTTAGGAGAGTAGGGATTTGAAGGGTGATGTGCACTGCTCCCAGCTGGGACGAGGAAAGAGAGCACTGTGGTCTCTAAAGACAACACTATAGAGGACTGAATTCTGTGCAAATCCTGTTCTCCATGTGTTTTTTCCCTTAGGGCAAAATCTACTGACTTCATTGGAACTGCTGCATTATGAATGAAAGTAGATCTAAACCCAGAGAAGAAAAATACTGTGTTCAGAATTTTATTCTCTGCATTTTCAGTGCAGGTTTACACTCTCACTCTTTTGAATGCCAATGAATATAATAATGCTTGAAAGAGTGGGAGTTTGCTTGTTCATCCTACATGGCTGGAGTTTCCTTCCTGCAGAGTTTGAGCAATTAATACAATCAGCCAAATCCTCTGTGGGAGGTAAGGGTCCACATGAAATATCTGATTTCCTGACAAACAATGTTTTCCCCTTATAAAATTCTGGAAGAAAAGCTATGGAAAAAAAAAAATTAGGCCATGCCACAAATCCTGCATGGGAAGAATGTCCCAAAGACTGATTTGCCCTCTTCCCAAGACACACCCTGGAGTAGGACTTCTCACACATGCACCCCAGGGAACTGGGGTCAGAGGACAGTACCACCATGAACAGGGCTAGAAATACAGGTGTTACTTTTACTGTATCTCTCAGTCCTGTCCTGCAGCTGAAGATCTTTCCATGCCGTTGTACATTTACAGCAGACAGCAACAGGCAGCCAAAAATAATGCACACACTGAGGCACAGAGCAGAAGAAAATGCAGAACCGTAATAATGGAAGTTTTAAGCAGTGAGAAAATCAGGATTGAATTACTTGTGTCTTCCACAGAAGGAAAAAGGTGCTTAAAAATCCACCTGTTAAGGACACTTAAGGCCACACAGGCTTTCTCTTCCTGACCTTACTTAACCTCAACGCTTTCATCATCTTGCTCAACCCTGCAATCATCTATTGTAATAAGGGGCAAAACAAACTCCTCTTCAGAGCTAAAGTCATGCAGAGGAAAATTATAGCTCCATTCCTTTGGAAAAACACTAGCAGATTGTTATCTTGACACTGATGATGACCAACACCACGAGCATGAAGGACCGGACTGAACCGTTTCCTCTGCGACGTCGCTGTGCTGCACGACACAGCCCTACACCTACAGGAGTCATTTAAAAGGGGCAGACAAGCACAGCCAGAGCTGTCAGGCCAGGGCTGAAGCACAGAACCACATCACAGCTGGCACCAAAAAGCGTCAGCCACTCACCAAGACACACACTGGCCTCGTTAAAACGAGTCTAAAGCTGATTCGGTGGCTGCATTTCAAGCTGCTTAAAATTCACCCAACATGATCTACTGTGGCACCCAGCTGGATCCAGATTCATTGATCTGGGCTGTTCTGAGTGAAGGGTATCCACGCTGGGAAAGAGATAAGAGAAGGGTGTTATATCCATGCAACAAATTGGGTTTTTGAGTTTGACTTGAATGAGGGTCTTATGCACTCAAAGAGGTTTTGTTTCCCTTCTCAGCCTTCTTCCTCTGCCTCACCTACCACGACATCTCTGTGCACAACTCAGGGTGGGAAAAGGGGGGCTCTGATTTGGGAGCACAATATCTCCTCCCATACAGGTGCAGATACTGATACACTCCTTTGGAGGAGGTGGGCAATGGAAATACACCCAGTACTCTGAGTTAGCCTCAGGTTGAACTTTCATTCAAACCTCTTAAGCTGTCTGGAAAGCCCATCAAGGGCTGCACTGCACTTGGACAGTGGTAGATGGGGCTGAGTGTGTGGGGAGGATGGGGGCTGCTGGCAGGGGACCTGGAAAGGGTTGCAGGTGTCTCAGACATAGAAAGGAGTGTCTTGTCTGTGCTTGCCCATGTCCTAAATGTACAGGATGAGGGAGATGGGCTCTGCATGGGGGATACTGTGTGTCCTGAGCACTCAGTGGGTACCAGGAGGTTTGGAGGGTGTCAGGGCATGAGCTACTCAGCTGCTGAGTGGTCTGGGCAGCAGTGTCTAATCAAAAACCAGGGGTTGAGAAAACATCACAGCTGAGAGATGTGAAATCTTGGACCTGTATCCAAGAGGGTGGTGTATCCTTGGGAGCTGGAAGGAAAGCAGCCCCAGTATAGCTTGCCACCAGCCTCTGGGCTCTGTGGTTAAGCTGGTGCTTAAGGCAGAGCAGTGGCAGCCCTGGCATGGTTGGACAACCCAGCCTCAAGCCAAACAGTGCTGCACAATGCACAGCAGCATGTGCTTAGGGCAGCTCTGTGTGGGAAGAAAACAGTGAGATCCCAACATTTTCTCTGTCTGTCCTCTCTTTCCCCTCTGCCTCATAAACTGAGCCCCTTTTGGCATGTTAGATTTATCAAGATAGTAGCCAGCAGTTTTGTCTCCAGACTTGTCTGGTGCCACGGGGGATCTGCCTCTAAGAGCAGTCAGAAGCCCTTTGGGGTGCTCAGAGCATTCAGAGCCTCTGCAGCATCATCAAATCCTGTGCTACAGAGCAGCTGAGTCAAGCTCCTACTCTCCTGCCCTCCCACCCCTGTCAGACCCAGCTATGCCCATCAGCAAAGCAGCAGTGCTGTGCAGAACTAAACTTGCTTGTCAAGAGATTAAAACTCACTCTCCACAAGACAGAAAGCAAGCAGCAGTAAACCCTGTTTTGTCAAGAAACCAGCTGAAGTCAATGGAAACATCATAAAAGCAACCACAGGTGGCTTGTACTGCCCTTCTCTAGGAGTTCTGGCCTCCTCTGAAAGGTGTCTGTAGAAGGCCACTAGCAGAGCTGAGTGAATCACCCCTCTCTGGATCCCATAAGGGCTTTGGGAACCTGTCCCTTTTATCCCACACCTCCCTGCAAATCTCCTCTTAAGGATTAAGGTCTTTCCCAAGCATTAGAAAATCCAGTTCTAAGTGCCTGACCTAAATGCACAGGCCCAGTCCAAAGGGAGTGGAAGGGGACATCACATTTGTTTCTCAATTGATTAAGAGACCAAATGAAACTGAGTCAGACAAATCCCTTGGTTTCCTCACACTCCACTCCCTTTGCTCTGGGGAGCTCCAGCATGCCAGGAGGGGAGATAACATTTGGCAACAGCAAAGAGGAGTGTGCAAGCAGAACAAATAGGGAAGTCCAACCCCCCAAAAAAATTGCTGTAAAATCTGGCTCTCAAAGATGGGCTGGTGAGATTGGGAGGAAGTGGAAAATCATCATGCCAGGAAGGCTCCATTTGCTGGCTGGGGAGCAGCAAAGCTGGTCACTGCTGACAGATGTCCCCAGTTGTGTTATCTCTTCCTGCCCAGCTGCCCAATGGGAGGAGGAGGATCCAGTCAGCCCATGGCCTCCCCACTTCCAAGTGCTGCCCCCTTGGAAAGAACTCACTTGTTTCCAGCCTGGGTGTTTTCTCCTGTTGGAAAGTTGGTGCAACTGGTTCCTGCAGCCCCTGGCAAGACCACAGCAAGGACACAGAGGGGTGTAGTGCAACACAAGCCATGCCCTGACAGGTCCCAGTGACCACTGGAACTGATTCTGACAGAGCAGCCCCCAAGATGCTGCAATCCCTTCTCTAATATTGCTCTAATCAGTGCTGGGCCCAGCTCATAACCTGTCCTCAGATCAGAGCTATAATTAATTGGCTGCAGCCCCCCTTAGGATCCAGGCACAGCTCAGATCCTGGTGTTTGCAGTTTAACTTGAGGCTAACATCTATCTAACGTTGCTGTAATTAGTTTTTCCCTAGTGCAAATCAAGACTGTTAGTGGTGCATGTTAAATAGAAAAGATATGAGGACAAAAGTATGTGGTTTTCTCTAAGTTTTGACTACTGTTGGGGCAAGTTTCTGTTGCTTGTTTACTTTGCTGTGGTATGAAGGCCCTGCCTTGGTGAAGAACCTATGGAACTGGAGCCATGCATAAATCAAACCCAAGCAATGCAGAAAAAGTACAGTATGCATTTCTTCCATAAAAGTAACAGTAAATAATCTACTAAGTTAATGGTTCACTGATGTAACTCAGCTCAAGAGGTGGAAAAAAACCTTGGGGATGTTTTATCTATGACCCTTGGCTTGGGTCTGAGATAACAGTTTTAACTGAAGAGCAAAGGTTAACTGTAATAGAAAATGTCTGTATTACTATAGCTTACAAGTCACATTCTGATTTTCTTTTTTTTTTTTTGGTCAAAATGAAAGCAAGTTCTTTAATTATGGCAACATAGCCATGAAAAGTCTACTGCAGAAAACTATTTTCAGTCTTTCTCCAGATATCATGGAGGAAGAAGACAAGAGTAGGCAGAAAGAGATTTGGAGCAGGGGGGAAACTTCATATTCACTTGAAAATGTGATGAGAAGCAATAGTCAGGAGAGCTCTCATATATCCTTTTAGGCAGAGCTAGACATGGTAAAATTCATTATCCTACCAGGCCAAGCATAAGCAAAGAAGCAAGATGAAAAAATTAGGCAAATAGTAGGAACTCTTCAAACAAATGTTGCTCTCAGGTACCACAAAAATGCAAAGGAGAGCAGGGCATAGTGCTGCAGCCCAGGGACCAGCCTTCCAAAATGCAGCTGGGGGGAAATACACACATATCCCAGCAGAAAACCTAAAAAATACAGCATGAGAGTGGAAGGGACTGCAGAGGCTTTGTTGGACTGACAGCTGCTGATACCTTGGGACACGCTGAGGGGAGGGAAGTGGACTCCTGGCAGCTACAAACAATAAATCCCTGCTCTTGACTGGTGTTAGAATGCAGCAGTGCTGAACTGGTCAGCCTGCACAGAAAATAAAATGACAGTGAGGGCAGCAAGAGAGACTGACAAGAACCCAAAAATAAAAAATAAATTGAATGCAGTCTGTCTCCACTGAGAGGAATTTTCATGTGGTTTTTCTGGCATTGTCCTTTGGAAAACACTGGGGGTTTGCTACCCTTTCAGCTTCTGGAGTTCTCACAAAACCTCCAAACCAGGTCTTTATTTATAATAGGAATTTTGAAACTATTTTTTGCATTCTTTCAGACTCATTCAATTCTTGACCCCAATTACACTGAATAATGTGGTTACAACTAACATAAATATAGTTCTGTCATAAATCAGGACATGTCTGCCTGGAGACAGCCCTTTTTTCTTCCCCTTGCTCATGTTCCTCAGCTGTCCAAATACATCCCCACGCTGCCTGGGACCTGCAGCAGAGTCACTGTGCCACAGCTGGTGGGGGCAGAGGTTCTGGGCTGCAGGCTTCCCTCCCTCTGTGCCCAGCCAGAAAGCCAGTGGCTGCTTCACTTTGCACTGGGATGCTTAAAAGGCTGAAAGAAGATCATATTCCTGTGGGAGGTGTGTGATCTCCCTACCAGGGATGAGGGTTGCCTGTGTCAGTTTGATAAAGGTTCAGTAGCTGGCTGGCTGATTCCTTGGGGCACAATTCACTCTTGGCTTAACTGGAGCAAACAGAAAGATTTTGCAATAAGCAGAGAATAAATGATTCCAGGAATGCAATTTTAAGTGAATATTTAAGGCTTTACGCAGGGGGGATTATTAAAAAGACAACAATTGTCATCAGATATCAGCGATACCACATTTGATTAGAATAGGAAATAAAATCTTCACTCTTACTGTCTGCTGGTGAATGCTGATCTTAATTGTTGTGCTGCTTGGGACATCAGGTGTCATATCAACACCAGGATAGATGGGGGAATTAGGAGCCCAGCAAAGCACTTCCACAGTTCTGCCCTCCCCACCAAACAGAAGACTTGTCAGAAAGATTTTGCAATAAGTTATACAAATGGTTGGAGCATCTAAGAGCTGGATGAAAAAGGACTCAGACACCTTTACAGAACTAATTTCTCACCATGTCCCTTGTAATTATTTTTTCGCCTTCACCTCCTACTACCATCTTATCAAAAGTCATTCCAGAGCAAGAAGATCAGCTCACCTTCTAACACCTTCAGATTCCACTGGAATCCAAGAGCACAGAAGTGGTCCCGGGGAAACCCACTCTCAGGAGGTTCCCACCCCGGGTTCCCAGTTCACTGGAAGTCACAGTGGGTGAGCACTGACAAGCTTAGTGAAACACCCACCTGCACTTACCATGCCAGTTCAGGACCTGCTCCTTCAAAAGCATATCCATGTTTAAACTCCTGCTCAAGGCAGCAAGACAACAGATTGTCCCTAGAAAAGAATCTTTGGCACCTTGTATAAGAGTTTTAAAAATACATGTGAATTTCAAATGCTACTGAAACACCACCAAGCCCCAAACTGTCATTAGCAAACACCAATCAGGTCGAAAAGAAGACAGTTTAGCCTTCTGCCTATAATGAGATCTAGAAGTGGAATTCCACCATTTGTACCAATTTCTCAGATGCCCACACACAGTTTTGCCACTATCTGAGATATACATTTGTATAATAAGCTGCTGGTGAGTCTATTTGATTAGGAGCTGGATCAGGACTGAATTTGATGTTTTTTATTGCTTTCATTTTATTAGGACCAGGGATTTCTGTTTGATCCAGCAAAACTTTGTGTAACCCCGTGTTTGACAGAACCCACAGCCTGGAGATGCAAAAGGCAACAAGCACCAGAGTCCCAGCAGCTTTTGGTCTGAATGCCCCACTCCTGTGTGCCTGGCAAGGTCCAGCAGGAACTGCTTCCACCTTCTTACCCCACTCAAGCAAGTAAACAACCTCAGTGCTTCCTGCAAACAGGTCTCCCCACAGAACGTGGTCACCTTCCTCTGCCAAGACTGTTGCCTTCAGCCCCCACCTTCACCAACAGCTCAGGGGCCAGGGCATTCACTCAGAATGGCAGCGTGGAAGGGAAACAGGTTCCATTCCCTCCTGGAATTCAGGGACATACCTGCTACCCCACTGACACTGGAGGAAGGGCTTTCTCAGTGTTGTTGGGAGCCACTGTCCAGCTTTGCTTTGAATCATTAAACTGACTGAGCCAGAAAAGGGGGGATGGTACAGGGAAGGAGACTATTTCTGAAGCTAAAAAAGTGAGGTGACCTACAAGATACATGAACTCCTGCCTTGGCTGCATCCACAAGCTTAGGACTTTAGCTATGGTTCAATACTTATGAAGTGCACTACCACAAACTGTCCACCTCCCTTGATCCCTGGATGGGGAGTAATTACGGCTCTTTTCTGTGTATTCCCTGTTCATGGATGTTGAACTTAGAGATTATTTACTCAGGGGCAGTTTCTGATTCATTAAGCAGAAGAGGAGCTATTTTGTTAATAGCAGTACTGAGGCTAACTGGACTTTCAGCTTCACTGCCCAACTCTATACTTTCATCAAATGGTTAACTGGGAGTAAAATACTAGAGGATTATTTTTATCCACCAGGGGTTTATTTCAAAATACCTCCACGCTTTCAGAACGTTGAGTTTAGAAAGTTCACCCCTTAGAGTGCAGTACTTTGGCGTGAAGTGAAAGTTTGCAGCTCCACGTGATCCCGGAAGCTCTGCAATACACACTGAAGTGCTGTATCATAGTTTTGCAATTAGATTCACATTCTAAAAAAGAACTGAGATAAACAAAGAAGTAGTCCTCCTGCAGCATGGCAAAGGACTATGAGAATTTATATGTAATTCAGGGACAGTTGCTTCCCAGCCTTTGGTCTTAGCGAGAGGGGAAAGAGCACGGAGCGAGAAAACCATCTTTGGATGAAGATCTTTTCCTTGGAGCAAAATCCACCTCTTGGTACCTCAGGAAGCCTGCATGCATTCACAGGGCTAGAATCTAGTCCTTCACACTGTACTGAACTAACACTGAGCCAACATCAACCCTGAGATGAGCTCAGTTGGTTGGAGCATCGTGTCAATAATGCCAAGGTTGTGGGTCCCCTGTATGGGCCATTCACTTAAGAGCTGGATGCAATGATTCTTGTGGGTCCTTCCAACTCAAAATACAGTGAAAAATAAAAAAAAAAAAACAAAACCACACCAACCTGGAGCTTCAAGTTGCACTAAGTGAGGGCTGCTGCTGCAAGGGGTAGGTCTGACCATGTTCTCTCCTACCTTGTGCAAGCGCTAATCCCTGTGTGACTGCACAGGCAGCCAGATCTGGGAACGGATCCACACAAACATCAACCCAATACATCAGTTACCCCGTGTTCTCCACACCACCCCACCAGCACAGGTGCTGAACACAGCTGGGGCAGCACAACCAGCGAGGCACCTTTCTCAGGAGGAGCCCACACCTGAATTAGCACAAGGCAGTCGTGGTGCTGCAGGCTGAGAATCTGCTGTCACGCGAACCCCGTGACGCAGCAGCCGGTGGGGATAAGATGACAGGGCAGGTGCTGAGTGGATATCCACATGGCATATATCTGATGTACAAGGGTTCAAATGGAAAATTAGGTTGCTCCTATATGCCGTTGTGAAATCCTCCTGAGTGTTTCATAAACAAACATTTGCATCTTGGACACCTTCTAACATTTCTTCAGACACCGTGTTGAGCAAACTGGATACATATGTTTTCTTTGTAAACTTTCCAAACACAGTTGCCTCAACTCTTAATTCGGTGTCAGTGGGAATCTAAGCTAGGTGAAAGACCTCAAGACAGGGCCCTTTGTTCCAATTTAGTTCCTCATTGTTTGACCCAAGGAGCCTTTGAGGAGAGAGCAGAGAAGCAGCTGTAAGATTCTAGGTCGTTGCTATCCATATATATATTGTGATTCAGGTTACCTGAGCAATGTGCATCTGTTAACACTGGCTCAGGTAATGGCAAACTGGTGCATAAACCCATGGTGGAAAACAATGAGGAGATCTCTCAGGGCTTGGCAGTTGGAACACAAGCCTTGGGTCAACTACAGAGCTGTAAATCTTGCTTCAGTGGTCTTACAGAGGGTTGCATGGGAAAATTTAACCCCAAGATTGTCTCTTGCAGGATATGGCTTGCAAGGGCAGGTTAAACATGCAAGCAGAAACAGTACATTGTGGAGGTTTTTCCCACTTCCTTGGAATAATTTTGTAGATACAGCAGCATATCCTCCTTTCTGGATGCATTTTCCATCTCAGGCTGATTCTGTGTTTACTCACTTAAAACCAGCAGTGAGCTATGGCCTCACACCCACCCAACAGAGCAGGATTTGTTCTGTTGTCTTGTTGTTGAAATTGTGACTACCCTTCCCTCATACCCTTCCTTTGCCTGTGCAGATGCTGACCACAAGGAAAACCACAATGATAAAGCTGTTTTCTCTTATTAGTCCCTTTTTGTAAACAGCACTGGATGTGTGAGCACAGCTCTGTGGTGTGTGTTAAGGAGTGGAAACCACCACTCCAAGTTGAAGTCCTAATTAATAAATTTCTGTTTCTATAGCTGGAAAGGAAAATGTTAACTTAGGTAAAGCTTTATCTAGAAAAATCTTTGGGAATGTAGGGGTAAATAATGCAGAATCAGCTCCTCAATGTTCCTATACTTACTTTTTTTTTTTTTTGCCTCACTGGAGCATTTTTTTGTTTTCAACCCCCTTTTCTTTGCTTCATTGAGTTATTGACACTCAGATAAAACATTACAATATACCCAACACATCTAGAGAATAGGCCTGACTTATTAGACTGAGTCAATATAACATATTTTCCAAATTATACTCATACAGTCTAATTTTAAACCATTTTAATGTATTTTTAAAGTGTTTCATATTTTGGCAGAAAAAAAGGGCAGCTAGCAATGGCAGAATAAAGATCCAGCTGGCAAGGAGATAGAAAAGAGAAAACAATTTTAAGAAATACATTGTAAATGGCAAGGAGCTAAATATCTACTACAGTGAAAGCAAATGGATTTTAAATAACTGTGCTAAATTGTTTATTTATTTTTTAAATAAAAATGATTAACCATCTGACAAAACCAAAACCTTTTTAAATGCAATGTACTCACAGAGGGTCTTGAGTGGAAAAGCTTTCTACTGCTCTGGCTTGTAAAAGCAGCACACACAAAAAAAATCCTTCTCTCTAAAACCACATACTAACAAATGTAATTTGTTCCCATGTTGCTCTGCAAAAACTACTAGCTAGTAACTTTCTGCTTATTATTTATTAGCTGTCCTAAATAGAGATATGCAAAAAAACAAAACCAAGAACCCAGCAATCCTTTACCTCTCACTGTCAGAGATCTGTGTTGGACTGATTAGCAGATGAGCTGTCCTCACTGAAAGGAAAAAAAAGGATGTTTCCAGAGATGCCTGTAACAGGAGCAATAAGAAGCAATCATAAAATGGTTTTTTAATTTTATTTGGATTTTTTGGTCCTGAAAAGGGTATATTAAAAACAAGTATGATCCCTCCATTTGATTGTTCCACAGAAAACACCAGAAACAAGACAAAAGGTTGAAAAGCAAGATGTGTTCCACTGCAAATGAGAAACTTAATCTGGAAACTGTTTAAACACATCTCAAATGTAGGCAAATGTCCTGGGTAGGCTGAACCTCCCATCACGTGTCTCTGTCTGTCCTCTCTGCATGGATGAAGATTTTGTCATGGGAAACCCTCCCTGCAGTGCATCAGATGTGGAACAGCCCAGCTGGGCACATCTCCTTGAGGCAGATGTGTTCACAAGAGCCTGCTCCTCAATCCCTGCTCTTAAAACACTGGGGCTTCAGCAGTCTGGGGGGTTTAGGAGGGAAAAAATCCCCACTTGCTTTCCAGATGGGTGTAGAGTAGGGCAGCCTTGGAAAAAATAAGAAGGTTTTCTGGATATCAGAGCATCAATCTGGCTACAGAGGAAATCTCTGGGAAAGACAACTGACACATAAAAAGAAAATAAACCTTAAGAACAGTGGCCTTGCAGCCCAGGAGCTGAGGTCTCAGGCTGGCAGAGCACATGAGCCCATGGACCCAGAGAGTGGGAGACAGGCCCAGGGCAGGATGGGCAGGTGCTACCCCCAACAGTGCAGCTGCTAAACAGCTCCTGGAACAAGCAGAGACTCCATTTCAGCAGCACAAAGCCAAAGTGGTACCAGGAGATGGTTTTAGTAGCTCAAATTTTCTCCAATTCAAGCAACACGTCGCTCCAAAATTACCGTGGTGTGCTCACAATTAAAAAAAAAATTAGGAAAAAACAAATCAGAGGGTTAAAGGGATACAGCACTACAATTGACAAGATATTAATATTGTTTGGTGTGGGTTTTTTTTCTTCATGATTCTGCCAAAACCAACCTATAACCACAGTATTCAATTTTTCAAGTGTATGTGCCCGAGGCAAGGCAAATTTTTGCACCTACACACGTGGGCTTTTTCCAGGCATGTATGTGGCTGTTGTGAGTGCTATTATCCTTCATTAAAAGTGATAGATCTTCAAGATAAATAGGCATGAATTACCATTCCCCAGCTGAGTCTGGATCTATTACGTAAGTAGTCACTCAGTTTCTATAGTTCAGCTTTATAAACATAAAGTTATATGTTCTTTCTCAATGTCTCTCATCACATTATAATTTCTCCTTACCTGGAATCCCTTATAATTTTTTAGAAATCAAAACAGCTTCTCTTACTAAATACTAGCCAAGTAATGAGAATACATGCATTAAACTGTGGAGTGTTAGCTCAACAAAAATCTAACTTAGTTCCAAAACAGGAAGTTTTTCCTTAGAAAAGACTCCAGGTGTAATTACAGGCTCGTGCAAGTTTGGTTTTCAGTAAAGGCAATGTAGAATTTTCCTTCATTGAGCAAAAAACTCAGTAGTCAATTCTGAGAAGGCTTGTCTGAGGTGATGACAGGTCACCTAGATACACCAAAATGCTGGATACACACCACAGTGAATCAGAATTACATGGTTTAATCAGGCATTAAACAGATTTAGTCAAATTTTCACAGAAGTGGTAGTATTTGTTCAATGATCTCCCTTTTACTTTCCATGCACAGCTGATCTCTCAACCAGCTCCTTCCTTTATTTGCTGGCTGGCCTGAAAGCTTCAAGCAAAGCTACTTCCCTGGCCATTTTAGTGTGCTGCAGATAATCCTGATCCTTAGGAGTGAAACCAGTGAAAGATGGCAGGCAGGAAAGACACAGTATCTTAAGAGTATTTGCAGTGTAGAAAAGCTGTCCTAGTTCTTTCTATCTTTACCCACAGGTGAAGTGCTCTGGTGGCAGCCTCTGGTTTGGGGTTGGGTGGGAGGGATGTCCGTGTGCAGCAGGCAAACAACTGACTGCTGACACCCCTTCTTCTGACATACAATGGCTCAACTGGAGTTGGACTCTATGCTCCTTGTGGGTCCCTTCCAGCTCGGGATATTGTGTGATTCTGTGAGTTATGGCTCTGCCTCCAGATGTTCCTTTCCAAAGCCACGGCAAAATCTGCTTCCTCAGACCCCTGGCTGAGTTTGCCATGGAGGGACTTAGGGCTGGCTGGAAGAGAGACGTTCCATTTCAAGCAAAATAGTTTCAATGCTTGAAATTTGTCTTCAACACAATACAAAAGAAAAAAACAAAACCTCTCAAATATCCTGGGAGACCAAGCCCTGCATCCCCAACTCAATAGTCAGCAGGTTCAAGTCCGTCCTCTGAACCGGGAAAACACTGGCTTGAATCAGGATCTCCCACATCTCAGATGAGTGTCCTAACCACTAAGCTTGGGTGGAGCTCTTCCTCTTGCTTTACCCCACCCTGGATCTGATGACACTTTTACAGGCACAGATATATTTGTGTGAAGAAGAAAAAAAAACAAAAAGCCAACAACTCTGATACGAAAAATCACTTCTGGATATTTAGAATTTGCCAGAATCTGCTTTTATTCACCCATTTTGAAAATAGGTAAGAACATCATGCTCATCCTTTTTGAAGGACCCCATTAGTAGATACAGGATCAGACTATTCTGCAGCAGGGGAAGAGTATTTGTCAAGTGGAATAGGGAAATCCACCCACTGCACTTCTCCACTGAGCAGTAGCCAGGGCAAGAGGACAAGGAGACGATGCCAAAGGTTTAGAAAGAATATACACCATCCCAACACTCTTCCAGTCATGGAAAAGGCACTGTAGGACCAAGGAGATACATATGGAGGCTCCTTTGAGCATCCCTGAGCCTTGGAGAGCAGGGCAAAGGGTAAACTGTATGTCCTCCTTTCAGGCCAGCTCCATGAGGGCAGTACCCACTGGGCACTGAGGGTTTTTCAGCTGGTGAATTAACTCAGAATTAACCCAGAATTAACCCAGAGCCCTCATTCCCCACAACAGCTAGATCCTGTTATTTCTAGGGCAGAGGTTGAGAGTGCTGAGCATGGTCCCACTCGTGTTTTTTGTGCCATGAAAGCTGAGGGAGAAGGCGGCTGTGGAAACAGCGGCCGTTCCAACAATGCTGCTTGCTTTCCTCTTCAGCAAGTGTGAAACATAACTGACTTATACCAGTTTTGGGGAGGGGAGGGAATTACAAACTTCTCTGGCAAACTGCCACAGATTTCACCAGGGACCAGCCTAGCTTTCTCTTGGGTGACAGAATGGCTTTGCTCAGGGCTCAGCCACACAGAATACTCTGTGACCTTACTCTGTTCATGATTTCCTTTTCCTGATGGGTCTCTTAGCTGTTCCACAGATTATTTTTTTCCTCCTCTATTTCTCTCCACTAACTTTGAGCATTTATTTACCTTTTTGACTGCTCCTGAACCCTGAAGCTGACACTGTTACAGAATTAGTTAGTAAAACCTCCACATCTCTGTGTGAGTGCTGGTAACCAGCTCAGAACCAGTGAATCTGATGTCTTTTTCCTTTGCACACTGAGGCCAAAAAGGCTTTGTTAGTACACTGGAGTACAGAATGTATCACAGGAATATCTACAATCAGATATTGTATTTCAAGGTCTCTGTGTGATCCAGTTTGGTTTGTTAATCTCAAATTCAAGTCTTCTCTCAGCTTCTAGGGTTCCTCCCCGAGGGTTGTTCAATCCTTGCACTAGATTGTACTTTATAAAAGGCTGGGGAGTCTAGATTAATATTCAAGCTGTTGGAGCAAGCAACAGGTCCCTTCTTAGGTCTTTAAGTGAAGCATCCCTCCATCTCCCAAAAGATGTTTAACTGCTAACACATCTGCATTTCACAGTGGTCTTGAGAGAACTCAGCACAATACAGATTTGACACACATTTGTACATCTAATATCAAGGTAAGACCATTTCCAAATAGCTGCTTTTTCTTACTGTAACACTAACCCTTTTCCACCCTTTCCCATTCAGTCACTTCACAGAAGACAAGTGTGCTTAAATTTTAAAAATTTGTTGCAGATGGCGACACCAGGAATAAACGTGTAACCTTCAATTTTAGCTACCTCTGACCAAAACACTGAAATGTGAGGGTGTAATTACATTCACTGTGTCAAAACCTTCTCTCTCAGCTATATTCCCAAAACAGAGCATTGTCCTTTACCCTGCATTTAACACAGGTGATGGAAAAGGGTTCTAGTCAGTTCTACTCCCTAAACCACAGAAGCTGTCCTTCCACAATAATCTCTTCATCAACCCACCAGATTGTTTTCTTGCTTAATATGACAGGCACAGTAAAACACTAGGGGCTTTGAGTTTCTTTCCAGAGTTCACAAGGTATGTTGGCTTGCACATACTTGCTTTAATGACAAGAGCTGAAACACACTGAAAAAACATGCAGCAGCATTGAAAGTGATCCAGGATGAGCAATGTGATATTCAGTTTTACTAATTAGTGCAGAACATAGTTACTAAATTGCCAATATCATTAACACATTGCATGCAACTTTGCATAATGGACTGTAAACTAACCACATTGTAATTCCTGAGAACAGATAAGCACACTTGGTAGATGAGGCTCCCAAAGAAAATTTCCTTAGTCATAACAGGATCCAACTCTCCTACTTTCCCTCCCCTATCACGTAATTTCTTTAAGCAGATGACATAGATTGGACACAGATTTTTGATATTTTGCTGGGGGTTTTCTTTCCCAGACAATTAGAGAATCTCATATGACTCTGTGCAAAGCTGAATTTTCTGGATAAAGCATCAAAATCCAGGTCCCACTCAGTCACTAATCATCTTGTATATGCAAAACTCCACATCACATAGATAAGAGCAGATAAAAGCCTGACAGACTCCCTGGCTAAAATGCACCTTGTGGGAAGTGCCCCCTCCTTGAGTTTAGCAAACATGCTGTATCTAAAGACCTTTCACACCAACATATACAAACTGAGGCAAAAGCTGGGAGTCAGCCACTTTTTCAGTTCTGATCAGATGCCCAAAAGCACTGACTGAAAACATTTCTGGTGGAAGTTTCAGCATTTAATGTCATGCCATGTTCTCCTGGCTTTTTATCCTGGACCACGTGCTTTCATCTCTGTAAATGGTGCCTGCACGAGTTTGTTTCATTTGCCAAATTTAAGAGCTATCCAAGGGGGATTTTAGTCTGTACTAATAAATTTAAAATATGCTTGTTGGTTAAAAGCAATCATATTTCAAATTTATTTCCATCGCTGCAAGTTTTCAAGCCTGTGCCAAGCAAAGTAAAACTGCTGGGTTCCTGAGGATATTTCTCTAAGACTATTAGACAGGTACTTCAAAACTTCAGAATTTACAAACATCTGGCAAAGCTTTTCTAATTGTCTTCCCTTTTCATCTGTTGTTGCAGTCCAGTTGATTAAATACCCTAAAACACAGTCTGATATTTTCAATAAAATAATAAGAGTTCAGACAAAAAATCCTCCCAGTCAAAAAAGTCTCCATAACACGACTCCAGTCCCCTAATGTGTTATATCCACAGATATCTTTATAGATTAACAGGCCTGAGAATTTTCTGCTGGTTGTCCTTGCTGGCCAGAAATTCCCTGAACTTTAGAAGCCATGTAGACTTCACCAGAGTCATGACTCTGAGCTGATAAACCTTGCTAATATATATTATATTTATATAATGCTGTGCTAATGAGTCTGTGCTCACATCCAGCCAGAGGAGTGTGTGAGCCTTTTTTTTTCCCCCCTGGCAGACATATCCATTGCATTCTATAAAAACAGGGCCTGTAACCTGCAGGCAACTGTGCAACGAGATAGAAGCAATACCTGACAAAACACAGGCTGAACATTCAGCACCCACAAGTGCTCCTGTTGAAATAAGGAGGGCTATGGGCAGGTAAGGTTGGCTCATCCTCAAGAGTACAGTTAATCCATGTGCAATGCTGTTTCACAGTCCCTGTAGAGATCACTTACAGCTTTCCCTTAGATGGGTTTTATGGACTTTGAAAGAGCTCCAGGTACTCAGCAGCTTAGAAATGTTCTGATCTCAGCGTGGCAGACACCAGAGGGAAAGCAGCTGGGCTTTCAAACAGGTTCTCCTAATCTTTCACATTCTCCCTTTTTAAGCCTTCTTTCCCAGGAACTCCCAAGTACTTCTTCACAGCTGAGTCTCCCCCATCTCAGGTGGCCATATCTTCCACTTTTAAAATAAAGAGCCTTCACACAGTCTGTAGATCACTGCCTTTGCATTGAGTATGCCAAGTCTTCTAAACCAAACCACAATTTCTCAGGAACCATGATACAAGGTGACTTGGTGTTCACATGCATCACATGCTAAATTAGGATGCCAGAGAATCTAGAATCTGTGTACTTTATCCTTTTAAGTTTTGGCTATAAAGTGCCACACCACACAGATATGATCTACGAGTATTTGATGGTCTCAAGGATGAGTCTACAAATGCCATCCTAGCACAGAGCAAATATTTTCCTTAAAAACAAAAAAGTAATTGGGAAAAACACACCTGCATCCAAAAACTGCTCACATGAGGAAAGCTGAGCAGCAGCAAAGCTGCCATTTGTTAATGCCCATATGAAGAATGCCAAAGACCCACCTCGTGCCAGGGAACCCAGGGCTGGTAGTTCCCAACCACATTATTCTAAACTGCAATGGTTGAATCTCATGAGGGAGCCACAGATGAAGTAAGACTGAAATCTGTTGGGGTTTTTGTTTGTTTGTTTCTGTTTTGTTTGGGATTTTTTAGTGTTTTTGTTGTTGTTTTAAATACAGACAAAACTGACAGTGTTGAGAAAAGGATTTGGGGAGAAACAGAATGGAGAGTCAGACCTTCCCAAACACAGCCCAAGGTGCAACTCTCTGGGCAGATGTTCTGTACAGTTTTTCCCCTCTGTTCTTCTGGCTGCCAAAGACTTAAAGAACATCCTGTGCATCATTCTCCAAATCAGGGACTACAACAGCATCAGTACAGCAACACGTGCTCAGCCCTGCTTCATCCTCCTCAGATGTCCCACATTTTGCAGGATGTCGGTCATATTGATGCCAGAATACAGTTTGTACAAACATGAAGCCTTGTCCTTTTATTGACTCAAGTTATTTATTCAAAATAAAGAACCATTAGCCTGAGACTACAGAGGTATTTCTATGGATGAGGTCTAGGATGTTATAAGATTTTTTGTCTCTGACTGGAGCTTGTCTTCACAGAAATGCTTTCCCAGCTACATGGTACAATTACACTGGTGTAGTTAAACCTCTGTGGTTATATCAGAATTACTTCTTCCTCCCTGTAATCACTCTTATTCCAAAATAAGCAGGGGGGTTTATGTTCTGTTTTAACTACTTCCAACTACTACACGGGGTAAATAAACAAACAGACAAAAAAAACCAAACAAAAAGTCATTATTACATCAGAGTAACAGTGCCCAGACACAAGGCAAAAGCCACATTGCTCCCTTAGTTTCTTTTCACACTGAGAGGTGTTCATCCTCAGGCCACTGAGTCAGGCTGCCTTGGCCTCTCATGGTGACAGGACTGTAATGCAGAGGTAATCCCATGGATATGACAGTTTATGGATCACATCCCCAAGTCTATTCCCCCATTATTGTGAGTGGCCACATCAAGGGAAGCTACAGCCCACTGTCAGTCAGGTACCACACAGCAGCTCCCCCAAAGTCACTTCATAAACTGTGTCCCAAAGCCACTCCTGCTGCCAGGGGTCACACAGCCACTACAGGAAAACAGGAGCAGCTGCAACCAAACCTGAGATGGAATGGCTGAGCCACAACTTCCCCTTGAATTACCACGGGGAGGATGGAGGTCCAAAAGGTGGCTCAGATGCTTTAGCACAACCTGGGAGGGGCTGGGATAGTTGCAGGGGTGGTGTGCTCAACTCCCCGGAGGGAAGGTGTGCCTGGAATCACTCATCAAGAGCTTCCAAACCAGTTAAGGAGAGACGCTCACAGGATACATTGTATTTTCCTTTTTTTTTTTTTAATATCATTTTTCTCCGAGGAAATTGCTGGGCCATGCTATCAATGTACTCATACCTCTTTTCTGGCATTGCATGCAGAAAATTATACTGAAAAGTAAGTAAATAAATAAATGAGATCCCCCACAGATTTCCTGTGAACCTTTATGACTGGCAAGAGCCCATTCCACAGTTCTTGTTCACAAAAGTCTCTAAAATTGTCAGATCTAAGTAAAACTTCTCAGGCAAAACATTTTCCTACTACAAAACATTGTTTCACTGAAACCAAGCCTTTTCTCTAGGAGTATACTTTATTTGTTAACATTTAGCAGTAGGAACTTTCAAAGCAAATTTTTCTGCATTAATTTTAAAATTTCACTGCAAACAAAATTTCTCATACAGAAATTTCCTGATTTTTGTTTTGACTTTTGTTTATTTGTTTGTTGTGGGTTTTTTTTAACATGAAGAACAACAAAACCCCCTCAACTTTCTAATAGTTGTTAAAAGTATTGGCTACTGGTTTGAACTTGTTATAGGAAAAACACCAGGAAAAAGACAACATTGTGACTGTGTCTGGTTTATGTTACTGGTTAATATGTTATTAAAATGTTTAGGTCTTATTATGCACTTTAAAAATGTTAGCACTTAATATGCTCCGATTAGGGCTTAACAAGCCCTTTAAAATGTTACGATGTTAAACCACCAAATCACATTGTCTCTGAGGAGTAAGAGGCTTAAAAAAATCTTCTGTTCTTCACAACCTAACCCTTACATTAATAAAAACAAAATCCAGTCATAATAAGTTTATATCATATATCAGAATGTTTTGACATCCTTAATGACTGGGAGTTAAATAGTTGGCTTAGCTCGGTGTGCTAGTGTGTGCTTGTTTGAGTGTAGGAGTGAGGGTTAGTGGTTTTCTGAAAGCCTTAAATAACAGAGATAATGGAGATGAACATCGTGCGTTTTTGCTGTAACTGGTGTCTGGAATCCCACTGCCTGATTAAAAGGGCCAGTTATATGAGTGAATAGCTGAGAAAATACCCAGTTAGCCTCCTAGCTGTGATGCAGAACAACCAGGACAGGGACACTCACCTCTCTCAAACCAGTCAGTGTGACATGCAGTGGTGCTGGTGGTCATGGATTTCCAGTATCAGGCAGTTCTGACAGTCAGACTCTTATAACAAACAGGTTTTGTTACTACTCATCACTTGGAAAAGAGCTCCACAGCCAAGGATGTATATCACAAACTCCCAACATAACATTACAATTAACAGGATAACAATGTTGGCTTCATGAAACAGATGCAAGAGATAAAACACTTGCCAAGTGTAACACTCTAACTGGGAGAGGAATTGTTGTGGTCTGCACCACAGGGGACACCTTCACTGGTGGTCAGCAAACATCCCCTACCTATAGCTGCACATGAAAGGTCCCAGCAGCAAACATGACAGGCTGGTTTCTTTGTTCTGCTCCTCTAATTTAAAGGTGTTACTCTGAAATTCATGTGATCACCCAGGCAATATTCACTTCAGTATAAGTTCAGCTTCCTTGAAAACTATAAATCTAGCAGACACCCAAACGCAGGAAAACAAACCCACATGACTTATTTAGCTCATTACAGAGTGTGAACTCTACAGTAATAGTCATGGCAGGTAGTTCTCAAGGTTGAAATACACTTGCACACCCTATTCATCAAAGAATTCCAAATAAATAATTCAGAAAAATGCTCAGTCTTCATGGATAATAGAAAGTGGTTTAATTAGCTCAAGAAACTATTGGCTCCAATTAACTCCACTAAGCTTTAAAGGACCATTCTTCATGGCTACACTTTTCAAGAGGACTCTTACAGTATGACTGAGTATTTTCCAGTGACATGGGATGTGTTTTTGAGCTGATTACTGTCACAAGTGGAATCATTTCAAGACGTTGAGAGCACTGATGGCTCTCCCCTTTTCATTTTCTCACCATGGGTCACTCAAGTTTATATTACCAATGTAACTTATGCACATGTCTGTGCTAATATATCACACTGTTGTATTTCAGTCCACAGTGTTTACTTATTCCTCATTAAATGGGACTGAATTTGTTGCTAGATAACATGACCTGAGAATTTCTCTTGTCCTTGGTTTTAATTGTTTACTAACATCAGCCTATTGTGAAACAAACATGAAAAATGTTCAAAGGCATGAAAAAGTTCTTTCCCTTTCTCTGGAACTTTAATGTTCTGTTGAATTTAAATATGTGGTGAATTGATTTTTTTTTAATTTTCCATATTAATTTCCCCATGTTCCTTTGTATTAAAATAACTAACACAGAAAAGTGATTCCATCTGCTCTGCACTCAGTTGTTTATGCCTTCAGAGATGCTGGGCTCTGTGCACAGAGCAATGGACAGCTTCAGAGCTACTCTTCTCCATCCAAATTTTCTCCAACCTCAAGCACACAAAGTTGTAAAACTCGTCATCCAATAATCCAGACACCAAAAAGAAAAAGAAAAAAAAAAAAAAAGCCCAGTGCTTTAGTTTTCTTTGCATTTTCTTTCTAAGGTCTGAACTTTTCTATTATACACATGGCAGGTTTTCAAAGTCTTCTGTTCAACAATTACAGCCTGAAGTTTGTGTGTGAGAGAGACAAGAAACAGGGGAAGGAAAAGGAGAGCAGCAGGGATGAAGGACAGGGAGAGAGAGGGAAAGACAGCGGCGGGATTGCTGACTCAGCAGCTATTCCTTGCTCTGGGGTGCCAAGGCCACAGATAGGTGCCCGGGCCAGCAGCTGGCAGAGTGCCCTGGTGCACCCAGGCAGCGGGGTCAGCCTCATGCTTTCCCATTTTCTGGGGACATGTGGCTGTGGGAGGTGCGTGAGCACACGCAGATGCCTGGGGCCAGCAATCCCCAGGACAGCCCATAGGCAGATGTTCTGCACAATTGCCTGCACATTTCCCCTCTGAGGACCCATAAAACACCCAGGCCTGTCTCCCTTCCTTCTTTTGTGCTCCTCTCTGACTCCTTAACCTCTTTCAGCAACCAGGGATTGCTTTTGCCCTGTGTCAGCCCAGCCTGGGTGCTGCAGGGACAGCCGACCAGGGCAGGAGCTTGGGAAGAGGGGCAGGAGAGCCCAGCAGCACTGACATGATCCTGTAGCCAGGTTCCATAGGCTGCTTCCCGGCTTCCTTCACTGCAAGGGATTGGTCCAAGTGTGCTTTGCTCCATGCACAACTCACCCTGTGCCTGGGACACCAACCAAGACTGGCAGCAGGCTACGAGCAGAGGAACATTCCTGCTGCTGGGAATGCTTTTCCCACAGTGCCACACAGAGCAGGGTTTGCTGCAGTGGGGAAACCATGAAATTCAGATCCTCTTAATATTCCTTAATAGGCGAAAGGCAGAAGAGCCAAGGAGGAGAGCAAACAATGTGCAACAGTGTTTAAATTATTGTAAAGTACATTAACAATAAATACTCCCCTGTCAAGAATATGTCATGTAATTATATTTACTGCACTGAACAGAGGTAACCAATGTTTTGAGAGGGTGGTTTTGCACTCCCAAGATGACTGTCCTTTGGGGACAGCATATGTGAATAATCAGTCAGACATGGGATATCAGCTGTGAAAAAACTCCTCCTCCAGCACAGTGTGCCAGATGTGATGGTTAGAAAGTTAGCTCCCTCTCCTGGATTACACCAGGAAGTTAATGTACGTGGCACTGATCTAAACCAAGGCTCAGGCATCGTTTTTATTCTTTTTTTTGGTTTGGTTTTTTCCCTAGTCTTAGAACTTCAGTCAAGAGAAACCTCTGCTCCCTGAAGAACTGGGGTGTGCAGAGATAAACAGCACATCACCCAATAACAACAACAATCCCTCTGCCAAACTTACTGTGATCTCATTAAACTGCCTTACAACTGCAGAATGCAGAATACAGATCTGCAAACATCTGGAGAGCCCAAGCAATGTGACCTGACTGTCACAAAGCACCACAATCCATCAGCCCTTCTGAGAGCACAAGGACCATTGCTGTGAGCAGCAGGGTGAACGTGAGGAGAGCAGGACTCACTGCCCAAGATGAGAACTGGGGAACTAAGGCAGGGATGGAGACAGAGAGCAGATCATAACAAGAAACTTCACCAGAGTTTGGAGTGTTTTCCTGTGTGTCTTTGCAAAAAAAAGACTGAAATATTGCAGTTTTCACACAGCTTCCAGACCACATGGGAACAAAAAGTCCGTCCTGTTTAGAGAATTGCAGCTTCAGTTTTCAGATCACAGAGGCTTGGAAAGCTGAGATACATCTAGGAAGAGAATAAAAACATTGGTGTTCATAGCTTGCTCACCATCTGGGATTTGATCAGATTTGGATAAAATCAATGGTGAATAAGTTCCCCTTCAATGTAGGGCTTACAACAGCTGTATGAAACTGGACATACAAAAGTTTAAATTAAATTATTTTCCTGTATAACTGTAGACTTTGTGGACTGCTAAATATAACCCTTCATGATTATACAGGATTTTTCATGTGAGAAACTGAAATTTCTGCACACCTTCAGAGATAAACATGCACTACTTATAAATGAGAAAACAAGGCAGAAAACCAAAACGTAAAATGAAACGCACACACAGGAAACCATTAGGATTAAAGCCCAGACTTTTCAACTGCACTATCTCTGCTTTCACTACAAAAAGAGCCACTCTAAAATGGAGATTTTTTTGAAAAAGCAGTGACAAGGAAGAGACATGTGTATGGACAATTCAAGCTCCTCTAAGCTGGAATCACCTTCTGCCAGAGGCTTGTTCTTTCTGCTGAGGAGTCAGCTGCCTTCCAGCCCAGACACTCCAATTAGGTAGTCGGAGCCTTTTAAGAGCAGTATTGCCAAGGATTTCCAGAGCAAGCATGGGAATCCATAATAGGAGAGGTTATTCACTACTGTTTCTCACAAGCTGGGTAAGAAAAACAATCTTGCTATCCAAACTCAGAAGCTTTGGACTTTATATGACTGTTAGAAGTGCGTGTTCATAGACACACAGAGTTGTCTCCAGGGGTGTAAACACTGAGTGAGCTGAGGTTACTCCAGTTCAGTTGGTTAGATAGGATGGACTCCTTAAAAATTGTGAACCTCTCTGTTTCTGAGCTTGGACCCTCCTGAGCATCTCTCTCACAAAGCTAATATTCCGTTACAAACTTTGGGGACAGTTGGAAGAAATTCCATTACTCTGAGGTTTCAATGCTTGTGAGAGTCCCTTCCTGGTTGTCCCAGCCTCTCCCAGCACAGGTGAGGTGCAGGTGGGATGGGTGGTGCTGTGGACAGTGCCTGCCTACAGATCTGTCAGTCTGGAAATCCTTCTTAAGAGCCAAGATATATTCAAGCAGTTTCGATAATAGCAATTAAAAATCGCATTTTAAACCCAAAGAATTTCACTGGCAAAATTATATCTTCCTACTAAGTTAAAAAAAAACCCTTCTTCTACAACTTGGAGACAAGTGAGTCACAAGAACATTTCCCAGCTTCCAACTCAAGGAGCAAAGGACTCCTGAGCTTGAATAAACCCAGGGGAGGAAGAGGGACAGGAAGGTGTAAAATCTGTACCTTAAATTTGGCCCTATTTATGCCACAATGCTGTAAGATCTGGCAGCATTTAAACACAAATAGTGCTAAGGGAACAGTAGCAACTAATAATACAACTGGTCTTTTATTCTGTGTATTTGGTATAAGAATTTACAAGCTTGTATAATATTCCAGGGTTGTAATATTACACATCTTGGAGATTTGCTGTAATTCCTATTGATATGAACAAAAAGAATTCTTTCTGAATGAAATGTTGCAAGTTGGTGAAGACTTTTATTCTCTGCTGCATAATCTGATTCGTGCTTACCCTCAAAATTAGTATTAGCTGTGACAGCTATATTAAGAAATGCCTACAAAAAAAGTAGCAGCTTTACAAACTCTCAGTTTCCTGCAGTGACTGTTGAACTCTTTTTAGTTGGCTTAAAATAAATGCAAACTGGGTGGGTTTTTTATTTTTTTTTCACTCATGAAATGTGTATTTTTAATGCTGGGCTTTTGCAACTACTTTAAAATTAAATTTTAAAAAAAAAAAAGTTTTTAAAAAAGGAAAGGAGTTTATGTTTCCCATAAACTCCCCCGATAGGTTCATTGCCAATATTTTTGTTGCTACTCCCCGTGGAAACCAATACAATGGTTTCAAATCTGTTTCTCACAAAGGACTATTTCTGTCCCATCTTCTGGTCTCTCTAGATTTTTATTAATTGCTGAGATGTTCTGACGTTCAGTGATGCAATCCAAGTGTCCAATTTGATTAAAAGAATCCTTTTAAATACTATGTGCACACTATTAAGAACTTGTCAAAAACGACAAGAAGTTATCATTCAGTGTAAATAATTTAAATAGAGTATTTTACCTAAGGTTACAATGGAATTATTTACAATTTAAATATTTAAAGTCAACCAATCATTTTGGTGTTCCCGATTTTTTCGTTGCTTAATTTGTGAGTTCTCCTACTCCCTTTTGCTTCCACATCTCTGCAGTCATGGTACAGTGGGAAAAGGAAACAGAAAGTAAGGGATGAAAAAAGTTCATATTTTAGAAGAGCGGTTTTTGCAGGAAGAAATTTTAATTTTTGAGCCATTTCAAATGATTTGCAACTATCTTATTTTAACAAAAAGCACAGGAGAGGTGTGTTCACACATCAAACATAGATCTAAATAGAGAGGCCACAGCCTGTATTTCTTTTAGTTAGCATCATGCAGATTGCCAGCACGTGCAAAGAGATGAAGGTCAAGGACATTACATGTAGGGCTATTTAAAATCAATGCTGTAGAAATAGTATAGTAAGCTATAAAATCTGATTTTTTGCAGAAAGAGATTAACTAAGACTGATAATTTGAGTAAAACAAACCAAAAAAAAACCCCAACAACTGTGCAGACGCTTTTGTTCTGGGCTGTTTCTTGGTACTGCACCACTAACAGCAGGAGCTGAGCAAGTGCTTCATTCAAACTAAGCAGCAGTGCCCTGTGGAGTTGAACAGGAGCCTTACTTCTGATTTCAACATGGGTAAATCACGATGGAGGTGGTTGCCTTTCCTTTCAAACACACACCTTGAATCCTAAGCACTCAATTATAAGCTTACATATCTCTCAGTTCCTTCCCACAGGTCAGATGTATCTGAATTTTTTTTTTTTTTTTTGCATCTTCTTCAATATTATGAAATTGGATGGGGAAAACCTCTGAAGTTCCTCTTTCAGGGAGGGTATGTCTTGTACAGAAAGTGCTACTTTCGTTACAACTTGAACTCTCTTTTTTTGACACATTTTTTAGGTTAAAAGGGCAAGGCTTGGCCAGCAGCTGGTTTTTTTATGAAGGACCCAAGAGCTAACTTGCAAAGGCCATAACATCCCCCTCTTTGTTCACAGTGGCAGTTTTCAGTTTACCTGTTAAACATTCACACCTTGCCCAGGGTGAATTTCTGAATTATGAATGGTATCCACGCTGTTGTTGATGTGCCCTTTCAGAATTTGTGGTGCACCAGTAAATGTGGTTTTTCTGCCCAAGTATCACTGAATAAGACCAGAGTATTTGTCCAAAGTATATGGCAGGAAGGGAAGCTAAAAAAACTGAAACCTAAGATGAAATTTGAAGAGATAATTATAGTTAAAGAATTTGTGTTTGATTACTGGCCTTACATCTGGGAGTGTCCTATTGCACTCTCCTATTAATATAATCTTGGCAATCTGAGAACGACTGGGTAAAAGAAAAAACCCTATCATTCTGCACAGATGTGAATCAGCAGAATTGTGTTTTCTCAAGTGGGAAGTGGTTTAAACTTCCTCTTTCATCTCCTATTGTTTTTAGAAAATTGTCTTGTGATTGTTCTTCAGCCACTCCCTGGATAGGCCCAGAATATGCTTTGATTTCATTACCAATTGAAACAAAATCCGAGGGACCCAGCAGTAGGATTAGATATGCACCAGGAGATATGACACCATCTCCCTGGCACAAAGGGGTTTTTTCCATTTCAGGCAATGCTGAACTTTGATTAAATGCAGATAGCCAGGACATAATCTCTTGGCTTGGAGAGAGACACGCTTGTCCTCCACTCCTCCCTTGGCAGGACATACTTATCTCAGGTTGGGACTAAGCCACCCTTTGCTACTTCCCTTGTGAATTCCATGGCAGTGAACTGGAGATCATATCTGCAAGTTACAAGTCTCTGAGCAGATTCTGGCCCTCAAGTCTCCCTGAGATCTGTACACACGACATCCAGACTTGGAGCAGGAGCTCTAAGAGTGCACGTAACAAGGAGAGTCTTACAAGGAGCTCCCCTCACCCTGGTGCACCTTTTGCCCAGAAGTGTCACACACCTTGGTTGACTGTCTCCCTGCTGCAAGGCCTGTGGTGCATCTACTGAAATTCCCACTGCCCCCCATCCCCATTTGCTGTCACTGATAAGTAGAACTAACACAGAGAAGGAGATAAAAATGATAGAGGAAGAAGACTCTCATATGATCTTCTACCAGCACTGGCTTGTGGAAACACCCTGCCTGAAATGAAAAGCAGATATATTCATCTGCATTTGGTGACAGGGAATTGGTGCATTTTCACTTTCCTTCAGTGGTAGAATTGAGTTGGTGAAATAAACTAAAGAAAGATTAACATCTTGAGCATCTAGGTAGCACCTGTGTCCTGGTAAGTCTGTCCACGCATCAAACTCCCCTCCTGATGGCCATCAGATTGTACCACAGCTCTGGAAACATCCCAGGAGTAATTCCAGCAGTGCAAGCCAGATTGAGCTCATTAAATTTACTCTTGCCTCATTTGGGGTCACTAATACGTTAAAATTGCCCAGCTGTGGAGGAGAATTCAAAGGTGGCTGAGTTTTGAAGGAGAGGGATGGAGACTGCAGGGTGCAGCATTAATTCTGCAGGGGAGCTCCCAAGGGGAGAATGGTGGAAAGAGTAAACAGCTAGAGGCAGGAGGAGATCTGTGGGTAACACCTGTGCTTGCCTGCATTTTCCCTCTTCTCTCAGCATCTTCTTCTAGCCCTGGACAGAGACAGGCACAGGGAAGAGGGAGATGAAGAAAGGGACTGAGGCAGAATCTCCAGACACAGCAGCAATCACTAAATATCACACAAATTACTTCTGTTGGTTTTGTCCCTATTGAATCAAAAACTATTAACTGGTCATAAATTTGATTAGAGATATTTATGGGTTTTAAACTGGGGGTGGGGGGGGAAAGCTGAAATTTTAAACCAGAAAATTTCCCTTAGTCAGTAAATGAGCAGACTAAGGGAGAAGTGATTACATGGCTGTTAACATCAGAGTAGTCAACTGCATAGAATTCACATTTCATTGTGGAAACAGGCAGATAAACAATCTCCTTCCATTGTTTGTAGTAATCACAGACTGCTAAATAATTTCATGTCATTATTTCAGTTGTGCAACAAATAAGGGAAACAGCAAATGAAATTTAAATTCCCTTCAGTGTGTTCTGTTCTTGTATTTAAAAATCTGTCTTTTTTTTTTTTTAACCTGTTTGAGACAAATCCACAATTTATGCATGAGGTATGTGAAAAGCAGACAGGTATACTTTTGCCAGAACAAAAATGCAATCTCACATCTTCTTCCCACAGAAATTGTGCTCATTTTTAAATTTGTTTTAAGATTCCAGTCCTCTCAATGCCATACAGAAGTGAGGCTGTGTAGAACTTTTTTAATCTATTTGTATTCTTCTACCCAGTAAAACTTAAACTTTCAGACTGAGAACTCCTGGACACAACACCAAGGGGGAAAGGGAAGTCTGTATTACTCAGTAAAATTCTCACCTCAAGCTTGGTAATCTCTTTTAAAGTAGACTGGTGGTTAGGGTACCTAGAAAGCTAAGAAAGTGAAACAAATTTTTAGTTTCATTCATTCATTCTTATAGCACATATTATGAAATGGACCCTATTGTTTTGGCTGTGTTCAAACACAAAAGAAAAATAATCTCAGCCTACAGGAGTTAATTAATGAAATGAATAGAGAAAGTGTAGCAGACCTGAGCTGTGCTCGCTCACCTTTAACACCCTCAGCGTGTGCTGGAGATGTTAAAGTATCACTGCAAGATCAGCTTGTACATCAAGAGCAAGATAATGGTTCTTCTTGCTTTGTACAACTTGGTATTGATTCCTTACTGCTGGCACAGATTGAAGGAGAATACTTTCAAACACGTGCTTTGTTTCATTTTGTTTGCTGAAGCCACACAGTAACTGTGAGCTCAAAAGAGATGTTTTATCCTCGATCTCCAAAACCCAGATTTAGAACCAATTTTAGAGCAATGCTTTAAAGACAATACAGAAAATAATACTCTGTATTGCCAACTGGTGTTAAGCATCTCATGGTTCATGAGTGCAGCACCTGAACACACTGAAGTACAGAGTGAGTGCCAAGTGGCATCTTCCTCAGCCTAGGGAATGAGCAGGGAGAAGAGGGAACGTGTCTTTTAAAGCTACTTGGGTCCAACAGGGACATCCTTCATTCCCTGCAGTGTCACAAGGTGCTCTGCACACTCCAGTGTAAGTTCAGACACACCTGAAGCAGAGATGGGTCTGGGCAACATGGACACCTGGAACTGGACTTGAGGAGACCACCTTGTGGCACCTCTGGTTTGTTCTTACTGATACACTGAAACTGTTTGACTGTATTTGCCATGAACCAGCTCTGGAGAAGACAAGGGAAGGAATTACATGTCAAGATGCATCTTCCCCACAGGCTCCATGTCTAGAGGGCATGGTTACTGCACCACCATCACAGACCCAGGTGGATGTGATGGTAGCTAAATGCATCTGAGAGCAAAATGCTCTTCTCAGATGAACTTAACTAAATGGCCTAGAGAGAATGTTTCCTATCACTAAAGACATTCATTTGGAGCCCTCTCAGGTGTAATGGCCTGAAGAGCTGTGTGTCCTGGTGACTTGGGCCGTGGAAATGGGAACTTCAAAGAAAAGAAGGGGTGGACAGGCAACTCAAAAGAGCACATAAATTGGGAAGAATGTAGCCAGGAAAAGGGAATATAAAGAGGGGGAAGAAAGAAGGGAGAGACACAATAAAGAAACAAGAATGCACAAAGGAGCAAGCTCAGCAGTAGAGTGGAGGAGGGTGAATTTACTGGCAAGTGCTGCTTTAGTCATCCCGAAACTGGTAAGTGGTCAACTGGTTTCATCCGGAGAGAATCAGCGGGGGCAGAGGGGGAGCAGAGTCACAGAAGTGCCTGAGGAAGTGGTAGTGTCAATCCCCTATCTCCAAAAGCCTGGCTGACAGCACACTCACTCGGGTTGTGTGGGATCAGCTGCCTTTTCTGAACCAACATTTCTGGAAGTGCCTTGCCCCGGAGCATTCCAGGGGTGTACTGAGCAGGGAGGGAGGGAGGGAAGCATGGAGCAGCCTCTCACGTTAATGCTGTCTCACTCTGCATGAAATACTTTTATTCAGCATGTGTGAAGGATAAGGGAGCAAGGAGAAAATGACTCCATTACCTGGTTGTTGACAAGAGGCATATTAAAGTTGCTGAATAGTAGGTATTTAGGAATTTCTGCAAAGTGACACAGCAAGAAAAGCATAGATTGAGAACAATCAAGGGAGCCCAGAGTCCATCCCAGTGATGGCAGCTGCCTGCTCTCTTAGAAGATGATGTTTCCAATTAGGCAGAATGAGAAAGAAACATCTGTAATCCAGAGCAGCTCCTTTAACTATGGTGTCACTGGATAAAAAAAGCTTTCAGAAAACCTGTTTGAAATGTTTGGAGCAAAAGGAGAATTTCACCTGACAAACAGCAGCAATTGATGGTGATAAAGGAAAACTAATTTAATGCTTTACAGGCATTTTTATTATTGCCATTATTGTTTAGATTGGTGAACAAGCCAGAAATCAATTTCTTGCACAGATCCAAAAAAGAGGCAGTAACAAAACCAGTGGTCTTTCAGCTGTGAGACACAGGAAGTTCCAGGAGAATTTGGGCATCAGCAGTGGGGAAGAACAGCCAAAAAATCAAAGGCAAGAAGTTAGAAAAAAGAAAAGGAAAAATAATGATACAAAGAGGAAGAGCTAACCCCACCCTCTTCTTTCTGGCACCACAAGCATCCAGAGTACATGACACATGATTTCTTCCACTCTATTACGGGAGTAGGAGGACTCACTTGATTTCTACCACACCTTCTTCTTATCTACCACCTTCCACCTACATTGAAGATTCAGAACTGCCAGAATTCAGATTCTCTCTTTTGGCAGCTTTCTCTTGTCCCTCCCTCATTTCACTGTGGATGTGCTGGGGTTACCAGGGCTTGCTTGGATCCCAAACCAGATCTGAAGAGACCTGCACAAGGCCTGTTCCAGCTGTGAGCGTGCCCTTAGGTTAAGCAGGTTCTTCAGCACTGCTCAGTTATTCCCTCACAACTGTGTATAAAAACATATATTTCTCTTACCAAATAAAACTGGCTAGGCAGATGCAAGCATGATTTCATTCATTCTTTTCGTTCTTCACCCTTATCTAAGCTCAAATTCATTCAAAGTGACTGCAATAAAAATGTAAAAATTTAAAACCAGAGACTTCGTAGAGAAATATCACTCAGAAAATACTTTAGTTGTTAACTTCATATTTTTGTATTTTTTTTCTAAATATGGTTCAGTCTTGAGCCACACTGACTGGCAGGAGTTCTACTGAGTGTTTTTTTAATACACTTCTGTTTACCTGAAAAGTACTCAAAGATTCTGCTGAGCCAGTCGTGACTCCCAGTGGGAAAGTGCAATCCTGTATCTAATAATCAAGAACACTTCCACTGAGAGACAGAGGAACATGCTGAACACCCAAACCCATTCAGCTTTGTGCACATGAGCAGCTCAGGCAGTTCAGGAGGTCCCAGATGAGTGAGAGTGTGGATCTTTACACCTGTAACACAGTGAAGCTTCTGTGTGCAACACAAAACGTCTTCAGGACTTAAAGACAACTCTGTTGCAGAACACAGCAAATATAATCCATGTAGCTCATGTATTGCTTTAAATCATCTCTTGCTCCTTTAACACAACCAGTAGAAAACCAGGATTTTTCTGGTTATTTATCCCTATTTTGTTTTAATGTCCTCTCTTGAAACATATCACAAAGTGGCCTAACATCATTAGCATGATCAATAACAACCACACAGCTGAGGGCTGCTTTGAGCCCTCTGCAGTGCAGAATATCCATGTTCCTTCTGTGGTGATCCATGGGAAGTACAAACTTATGAAGCCTGTGATTTGTGTTGAGCTCTGAGGACAGGTTAAATGAGCCAAAGGTCATTGTGACTCATTAAATTCAAATTTGAAAATTAAATTAAATTCATTCTGCATGTCAATAGGGTTGCCTGTCCTGTGACAATTGCACTGTTATGCTCATGGATCTCATAATTAACCTGCAATTTTGAAAAACAGATAGACCAGTCAGGCAGCCCAAAAGAGGGATTCCTGTGGCACACAGCATTATGCACAATTACTACCCATTACCATGATCTTAATTATTAATCTTGTGTACTTGCACAGTGCTTTTCATCCACAAGCACTTTGAAAGCTGTATACAAGGAAATCCAAAGAAATGCTGGAAGTTCTAGAATCCTGAGGCAAGAGGGAAGCACTCAGCAGATGGGGGTGAAAGTCCTCAGCCACTTGCACCCAGACAAGGCCTGACACAGAGGGAAAGCACCACAGGACTTTGGAAATTCCTGCAGAAGCAGAGAGGAGCTCTGCTTTAACTTTGAGAAAGCTGAAACTTTTACATTTGTCTTACTTGGAACAGTGTAATATTGAGATACCTTACAAGTGTTTTCACACAGAAGGAGAGACACCTCATTTCATGCCTCAGTGCTGTTTAAGAACACACAAACTTGTGAATCAACTGGATTAGTTGCACACCTTTTCCAGTCTTTGCCATGCCACTTCCATGCTGCCCCCTTTGTGCTGGGAACAGCTTTATTTTCCACGTCTTGCTTATCTGTGCTCTTCTGCCATCTTCTACTCACTCAAATCCTTCCTCACAAAGGCTTGAGCAACACTAAAAACAACAGGCAAAATACATGTGGCTCACTATCTAATTATGAATAAGATCTCTCTCACTTACCCAGGTGATAAATTCTGCAGAACAAGTTTTGTTCCTTTTTGTTGTTTTTTTTTACTGTAATGGGCCAAGTAGTTTGTCATCTTCTCATATATGCATTTTTAGGCTTATGTAACATCAAAAATACACATATCAATTTGGTATTCAGAAAACATCAGCTACTGGTCAATTAAATCAAGTACTCCAGTTGATAGGAACTCTCCCAGTCATTTACAAAACACATCGTTGAGCCTCTCCATTGTAACAACTTCTTTAAAATACCATGATAGATACCACAAGAATAGAACAGTTGCAATTTTAATGCAGATGGACACATCATAGCCAGAAAACAGGTCCTGCTCAAGCACATCTGNGTACCACAAGAATAGAGCAGTTCTAATTTTAATGCAGATGGACACACAGGTCCTGCTCAAGCACATCTGTGCAGTGATGTATCAGTGAATCAGAGATGTTACACTCTCCTACCATTCCAGGCAGTCAGCAGGAAAACTTCTGCCCAGAACAGCTCCCACTTGCATGCCACAGCCATGACATTGGAGTATAATCAGACAATAGCAAAAATAAACATATACACATAAATAAATATTGTCCGTGCTGCCTCCTCACTCTTGTTTACATTTTAATGAACTCTCCCAGTAATAACAGTTTCCTCCATTTCCAGAAGGCCAGCACTCCATAAATATTGAGTTGTACTACTATCTGCTGATGTACCAATTTTCTGTAAACAGAGAAAATCCAAACTTATCACTAGGCCTAGCTGTTGAAAAAGGTTAGTATAACTAAATAACAAAACAGGAATGTTGTTTACTTGTTAATGCTCTACTAATGAAAAAAAGCTGTTATGGCTTTGATTAATCTCGACCATACTGGACAATTCTGGCATAACTTTCCTTGAGGAGTGACTATTGATTTCCTTTTCATTCTACACTTTGATACTACATATCTGGAATCTAGCCCAGGTTTCATAACTGCTACTATCTCCACATTAATAGCCTGTGCAAGATTAGAAATAGCTTTTGAAGATACATGTGAGGGTGAGGCAATCCAAGAATTTTCTCCGTTTCCACAGGTTGAGCTTTTACATCTGTCTCTGCAACAGCTTTTAGGGAATTAAAGGTGTTTGTAGGCACGATCAAATTCATCAACTGCAACTAATGAATTATACCATTGTTTAATCTTTTAGCACTGCATTGTTTTTTCTCTTCTCTCTGCTGTCTGTATTTACAATATCTGGTGCAGACACAGTGATTACCAGATCCTGTGGGCTGCTTTATCAGCACGAGCTTGGGGGAGCTACACAGTCTCAGAAGGGTGGTGAGCAAAACCAGTGGTCTCAAGTAGATGCCAGTAAAAATCTTTGTGCTGCTCCCCTCCATCTTATATTTTCCCTTTTGATACCCTGTATACAAATCTGTATTTTCCATGGATCTCCCCTACTGATCATTACACACACAAGGCGCAGGCATGGCCTGTCCAAGACTTACAGGTTAGTATCTAGTAGCTCTCAGTTATGAAGATCAATGTATTCAAAAAGGGCCACAGGAAATTGCAAACAATAAGGAAAAAAATCCCTTTTAAAGAAATATTTTAAAATATTCAATGTAGTTTATTTGTTGCTTGGCACGTGTGAGACAAAAATAATGTATTCTGGTTATTTCTAGGAACATGCAGCATAAGAGACATGGTGTTAATACCTCAGACAAGTCTTCTTTGAGAGCTGGGATATTCTTTTTTTCCATTTTACTTCCTGAAGTCACAGAATAGCTGCTCCAAGAATCCTGTGTCTGGAAGCCATGAAAGGCCCAGCCATGCAGTGCTGGGTTACCAACCAAAGGACTGCAGTAAATTAGGAGTTCATCAGTTTGCAACAACAAAGATTAGGACCTGGCCCACAGAATGATTATGGAGCAATGACACCATTCCAAAATGAAAGCTACAGCTGTACTTCCAGAATGGACCAGAAAAGGCTCTTGCAGCAGTTAGGCAAATATTAATGTCATGTAAAAAATTCATCCACTTCTGTCAACCATCAGCAACTAGTGCAGTNTCAGCAGTTAGGCAAATATTAGTGCCATGTAAAAAAACTCTTAAGTTTCCAGTGTACCAAGCAAACTGGTAATACTAATTCATCCACTTCTCTCAACCATCAGCAACTAGTGCAGTCAAAGGTAATGAGATGGCCATTCTTACAGAAATCTAGGTTATGGATCCCCTTTTTATAAAAATAATACTGGTAAAATTGCTCTTTTTAAGTCTAAACAAATGTAGAAGTCAAATGACCCAAGTGAGTAATAGTAATAATAAATTGCTTAAGACAAAAAATGCTGGGTAAATTTTTTTACACCCATTGTTGCTGCAGTCTGCCAAGCACTCACTACCAGAAGGAAACTTTTTCTATCTAGGTTTCTTCTGGACAAAAAAAACCATTAGAAAATGAAGCTGTTATTGAAATGAGAGACTTACTGTTACACAGCATCTGTAATTATTATTTTGCAATTGTCACGAAGGCCAGAAGGACAAGACATGTTGGGCACTGAAGAGAAGTGAGTGGCAAGCTGAGGGAGATCTGAACACTGCTCTACTGTTGTGCAGTGAGCAATCACCAGCTTGAGGAGCAAGAAGAAGCTACTGGTGCCCTGTGCTAGAGCTCTCTGCTCAGATGTGGAGCAAGGGGGAATTCAGAAACCATAAAGAACAGCGAGCTAGAAACTGTGATTTGTGCAGATAATGTGAAAGAACTAAAGCTGTCTGCAAACAGCAGAAAATCCAGTATTAGGTGAGGAATGTTCAGGTCTGTAAAAGGTTTCTGCTTGGATAAGTATCAAGCACTGTTAGTGCTCCCTAACAGAGAGTGGAACAGCATGGAGTGATCTGCAGGCACTGCAGCTCTACCTGACAGAAGTCCCTGTGTGAAAGGAGGAGAAATAGCAACAAAAAGTCCTTTCCAGACCCCTTTTCACCCCTTCCTGTATTAATGACCTTAGACAGTGCACACAAGTTTTCTACTTTTGTTGTTCAAACAGCAGAGACAAGTGAGGAAGGGCCCAATCTCAGCTTCCAATGACAGTGGACAAAACAAGTAGCAGTTTTGCTTTGTAGCCCCTGAAAACACCAAGCCACACTCCGGATTTGGTTTCTGCCAAAGCTCATTTCAGAAAAGCTATAGCCCTAATGGGAGCACAGACTGGGCTTTTCTCACTCTAATCTGGTTTCCTGAAAAGCTAAAAAAACCCTGCTGAACTGAGCTACTGAGATGTTCTCTGGTGTGGAGATCAAAGGTCGTGGGACTGGGCTGTATTTCAGGGAGTGTGCTCCCTGTTAGCAACGAGATCCAACCTCGGTGCACAAAGTGGATCATTGGTTCTTATATTTTATCTGGATATTACAGTATCACTACACACAAGCACATAAAAGGGCACAAAGGAAGCAGCAGTTTTAGACAGGCAAAACACATGCCACGCATTTTTAACAGCACAGGTGATTAACCAAGTCGTTAGGGATGTGGTTCTGAACTCTTTACATCAAGGTCAGATGCCTTAGCACCTGACTAGAGGATACTGGTTTCCTGCAGGTATTGCTGGATGAAAGTCTTGGCCTTTGCCATACAGGTCAAAGCATTCCCTTCCAGCCCAAAGAATGTGATTAATAAGGGCAGTAACAATAAGGATGGAACAAAGGTGGCCACAGGCAAGAGCAACAATTAATAAATAATAGTTTGCAACACTCTAATATAGCCCTTCACATGTCCAATGTGATAACTAATTAATCATAGCAACAACTTTGTGCTCCATGCTGCCTTTCATCCAGCACCTCAAAGTGCTGCACAAATGTTAATTAATATGTAGGCTGTACTTTGAGGGAAGATGTTATGGCATTAATTTGTTCTTCAACAGCATGGCTTGTGAAATCTGGTTGACTTTCCCAATGGAACATAAAATGTGCAAATCTCCCTGGCACACATCTGAAGATGTGTTTCTCCATTCAAATATAAGCTATTCCATTGTATTGCTGGCAATATGGCATTCTCCATCCCTTCATGTTGTGTTCCAGTACAACTCACATAACACAGCATGGTTTAAATGTAAGAGGAGATTAACTTTTCACAAGAAAATTGGATAACTGGTATTTTAGTCTGAACATCTGGCACATTTTTAACTAAACTGTTTCTTTAAAAAGCTACTTCATTTTTTTTTTTTCCTGTGCATTCACACACTACAAGTGTTTGACTAACTTTAGCTCAGCAGCTGAGATGAAAGCTAATTTCTTTGCTGCAGTGACCAGACTGGGGCTCCCCAACATGACTGGAGGTCTGCATAATTTACAGTTATTCTAATTCCTCTATTTAGCACTCTAAGTTTACATGACATTTTGTATACATTCAACCATTTTCTGCTCATACAATCAATCTCCTGGCTTCAAAGGGGTGTGTGCTTGAACAAGACACACAGGATTTATCCAACAGCCCCTTTAAAAATCATAATAAATTGCTCTTTAAATTCTTTGAGTGTTCACATTGTGCACACATCCCCAACCACAGAGTTGCTGAAGCAGAATTTTTGGGGCCCCTGTGAGCAGAGCTGGGAAAAGCCACCTAGTCCCCCTCTGTTACCCAGGTTGGGTGGGAAATGGTTTATAGCTGGAAAGCTTTAACCAACTGTCACAATTTCTTTTCTCTTGTCTTCTTAGGGTCTCATAATAACATATCCAGACAACCTTAAATTTACACTGTTAGAAAGCTCTGTTTAACCTCCAGAAAAATGAATTATGGATACCTTATGTCATTCAGGCTTTGCATCAAAAAACATCTTTGCAAACATAAAAACACACATTTAATTTGCTGGAAGGAAATGCTAAGGAGAAGCAATACCAAACTAATCTAATCACTAAAATATCAACATCACAGAAATTACCTATTCTGCATTTAAACATTTACCATTTATTTGGGAACCAATTCCCATCTCCATGCCCTACAAAAACTGGCAATGCAGGCAATGCAGGACAGAACAAGCAGTTCCTAACTTTTGAAAAGGCAGAGCCAAGTTTCACCTTAAGAGCTGAAGAAGAGAAGGAAGAAGGAAAAGAATAAAAAAAATAAAAGGGTGTGAGAGAGCAGAGTACAAGAGCTGTCATTGAACAGGTGTCTGCATAATAACAACATGACTAGAACTAACAAGCTTAATTTCAGTGAGCTTTGAAGTCAGATGCAGGCTATTAAGAAAAACAGTGGGTTAGCATTCCTGGGAGCAGATTTACTAATAGTATTACACAAATAAGAAGTAATCTCTTTACATCTTGAATGGCCATAACCAGCTAGGGCTTAGAGCTTTTTTTTTTATCAATAAAGTGATTAAGACAAGCCCAATTTGATGTAACCTAAAGAGCTCAACATAAACTGACAAGATGGATGTGTGACTCTGTCTGTGTATCAATGGCTCACAAATTCTGCAAAACATCTACCTGGGGTACATTTACCCCGAGTGGTTTAGAACTTGCAAATGCAGATCATGTAAACAAGATGGAAACCCCTTTCTACTGACCAGTACCATGTTTCAATAAATCAGAATTATTCAAGGGGTACACTTAATACTACAGAACAGGAAAGAGTCAAACTGCTGGGATCAGAAAGCAAGCAGCCTTCTGCTGCTCTTTAGTCCAGACATATTTCAATTTCTCATTATTTCTCTTATCCAGGGACTTGACAAAACAGTTGTCTTTAAAGAGGAAGCACGTCCCAGTGTGCAGAGAGCCTTTTGATACTGTTCTTGTTTGAGAGTTCACATGTGATTTTTAATAAAAGTAAGAGCAATCCTTTTCTCTTTGAGATAATAAGAACTTATGAATGAGTGCAACTTCCATCTAAACACATTTGAGTGTGTTGATACAGTATTTGAATCCTTAAGAGCACACAAAGTGCAGCCTCCTGACTTCACCAAAACGCTGCCTTTACTTCATTGAATCCAATACTTTCTTCCACAATTACATCATTTAAATCCTTTTAGACTAAACATAGAGACTGTACTGTCCAAAACTTAGCATTCCTGGCATAGCTGGAAATAGTAGATGTCTCTATTAAAACAACCAATTCTTCCATATATCTTTCAGCTCAGCAGAAACCCTGAAACTTAACGAAGAACCGTGATTACATCAGTTTATGACACACAGCATTTCTGGTTAGAATTTTTTCTTTTAAACCCTTACTAGATACCCATTGTCAAGGTCAGGGATATTAAAAGTGATTTGTTAGATGTAAAATACTGTTTATTATAGTCTAAAGACCAAGCCAGCTTGAAATAATAAATTAGTGCCAGATGAAAAACTGCCAGAATTCTCTATTATATATGCATTTCCCTGGAAAGCATCCCAGATTTTTTTCTTGATAGGCTCTTTTACTAAAGGCTCCCTGACTTATGGAGTGTGAGCAAAAGTTATAGCTTATAAAAGGGTCAGTGAGGAGCATTAAGGGGCTCTGAAAACAACAACAACAAACAAAACTCATGTATAAACTGAGCTGTGCTTGCAGCTAAATGGTACAAACTGATGAACTGCAACAGATGCTAAGAAAAACTTATGGAGTTCACTCACATAATTGCACTGGGTCAGATACTTGTAGCATCATCAGAAATCTGAAATCTTCATGAAGGGAAAAACCTGAATTATTCTGCTCTTCCCCACTGTTCTGCTCTGTGGGGTTTTACAGACAAGAGGCACCTCAAATAAATGAGTACCGTGCCTGAATCGTGCATTTCATTCCTAGCAGGAACTGAAGTGATTTGGGAAGAACACACTTTGATACTGTGAAAGAAAAAAGCACTACTGATACTAGCAGGAAGGCTGGACTGCAACTAAAGGCTGTTGTCACCAGGTGCACTGAAAACTGTTATCTGTTGATATTCTCCAATGGAAAATAACATATTTCAAATCCATATATTTTCTTTTTGTTGTAACTGTGAGAATAAGGAGCAGTGGAAAAGTCAGCCTCTCTCTCTCTCTCATGCATGATTATTGATTTCACCACTATATGCTGAGAAAGCAGGGTGGGACCACTGGTCACTGCAAGGGAGCCTTAACAGCAGGGGCATAAGGAAATGTTTAAAGCCAAGCAGCTGGCTGTGGCTGGGAACCTGGAGAGAGAAAGGGATGACTAGAAGTTTTCACTGCACATATTGCAAACATCCTGTGGTTCCAGGTCTGTTGGCTTGCTGCATCCCCACAAATAAGCCAAAAAGTGCCATCAAAAGCAGTCTGCCAGCAATAAAGCAACAGAGAGGGCCCCCACCGGAATGGCCAACGCTGAAAATAAAAGTCATGTTATAAATGTTTACATGATGTAAGTTTGGAGCGTGGAGTCCAATAATTCTCACTGGCTCTTCTCTCTCACTTCCGTTCTTGGCAGCTGGATAACAAGTTCAGCCAAGCAACTCACTTAAAATGTACTGACATGAATCCCCATAGTGTAAATAACATATCTTACCTATGAAGGGTGATTATGTTCCTTTTGTTCTTGAAAATAATGCCTTCCTAACCTTTTCATGAAAATCAATTGTTTGCATTCTTCATGCAGTTTATAGTCTATAATCACAAGACTGAGTACTGCTGTTAATAACTAGAAGTTTGACATGGGTCCAACTCTAAACCATGGAGCTGACACCCCAGAGCAGAGAAGAAGTTTGAATCTGAGCATTGCATCTCCAGTCTGTCTCTATGGGAAATGAATTCACAAAGCAATAATAATATCATAAACAGCACTTAACGTGTTAGGGCTGATCCTGCCAACCCGTACTCCTCCAGCACAAAAACTCTTGGCAGGTCTCACACACTGCTAAAGCCTCACTGAAACTCTCTAAATGGACCTTATGTGGGATTTTAGAATCACACCACTGTCAAAGGGGGACATTAGCCCTTCTTGCCTGTACCACTGAAATCAGTCATGGTGCTGGTGTGAGCAATACTGTCCTGTACAAGTAGATCAGGTCATACCTCACCTCTGCAAGAGCACCAGCCACCCGATTCCTGTCATCCTCCCTTTGGGATTTTACCAGCAGGGCAGATAAATCTCATGAGCACAGAAAGCATGAAACACATTTGGGTCACCTTCTGCAGCATAACAACTGCTGTTGTGTGCTTTGCAGAATCAGATCCCTTTTGTTGATGCTTCCTGCAGCTGACAGTCCAGCCCAGCCTGGCCTGGGGGGTATGGTACAAACCGAGAGGGAAGCCAGCAAAGGCAAGTGCTGTGTGACTGGAGGAGCTGCAGACACGCTGAACATGTTGGAACAGCACAGCTCTGCTAGCTGAGATCTGTCCCCTGTCCTCACACTATTGGCACTGGCTGCAGTTTCATTCTCCAGCTGGCTGGATGTGCATCTTCCACAACAGACCAGCACTATCCTCCTGAACACACATGCTTCTTGCCTTCAGACTTTCTCTGCTGAGGTTTTCTTTTCTCCTAACACATCCATGGAAATTCAAGATTTATCTGTATCTTAATGCATTTTCTGAACACGAATTCCTGGAGCAAATCTCTACCTTTCACTCTTCTGCAATCTCCAATGAAAGCATTAAGAGTGAGAGCACAATGTGGGCAAAATTTCCAGACAGTGAAGAATGCTTTCTGTGCACAGAATGAACTGGCACATGCAAATACTGCATATGGATAAGATTACTTGCAGGGACAGGTACCATAAAAGTACTTGCATAGACAAGCATACAAAGAATATATACAGTATCCACTGTCACACAATGTTTGCACAAGAAATTTAGAGGTGTATCTTCATTATTTATTGCATCTCTTATTAAACTACTGAATTTTTAATGTGTTTCTTCTCTCTAATGTGAAACTGAACTTCCAGGGATTTGTTGTGAGGAAAATGAGTATTTAAGACCACGGAAATTGCCTTAACAGCACTTAGTTATTATCGTTGTTCAATCTAGGCAAGTATCAAAAGCTTGAAACAACAATAAAAACCCCCAAATCTAAACACTGAGGCACTTTTCAAGCTGAAGGATGCCAAAAAGTAGTAAACTGCAGCAGGCCTAGGGAACTTAGTTCAAGACTAGTCAGACTGACTTGGTGTGGATTCTTTCCATGCAGCAAAGGAAAATCAGAAGTACAGGCTGAGATCAACAGGGGCCCAGCAGAGTGGTTTTCAAAGGACACTTGCCTCTGTTGGTTCTCCACTGGAACTTCAGCCCTGTTGGAAGTGGTGGAAAACCATCATGGAGAGAGGAAGACAACACTGCACTCGGATGGCAGGAGACATGTTAACACCAAAGCCCAAGAACCTCCCAGTCACAGGACTGATGTGACACAGCAGCTCCCCAAGCTGCTGAGAAAGAATTACTTTCTCTCCTTGCCATCCTTAGCCCTTGGTCTGCTCCAGGATACCAACCAGAAAACCTGTAACCAAAAGGCAAAGCAGTTGACAGGAAGGAGAGGGGAGTTTTGTGTTTGAATGCTCATGGCTGATCTCTTTCCTCCTGACACATTCCCACCTGGGATTTGGAGGATACGCCACAGAATTCACGTAATTTGGGATTTATTCACTTGCTGTCTTAAGGCTTCCTTAAGGTAATTTGAGAATAAAAGATTGTGAAGCTAACAAACTGAGCCATGAAAAAACCCATGACAAATCTCAGATGGGATAACCCATGTCAGCAAAGACAGCCCACAGCTGAGTGTCAAACACAAGCAACCCATATCTTTGGGGTTAAATAAACAGATGAGCTTACTAAAATATATCTCCATGCTATATATATATAATTTGAACAGAGTTGGAACCCTTTCTTGTCAGAACTAAAGCAGATAAAGCAGATAGCCATTAAACCTCTGCTGGAACACAGCAGACCATCTTGGAACTCATCCTCTCACACACTGAATGGTACATGTGTTTTTCCTTCCATTATCAGGCAAAACTCTCAGAAAAGCACCTTTCTAACCAGCTGCTGAGCCATTACACCTTCCCTTACCACCCCTCAGCAAAAAAGCAACACAACTTAGGATAAATACATAAGTACTAGTTGTACAATCATATTGCCCATTACTTTTAATAATGTTACCTCCATTACTTGTAATAATGTTTTCATTTGTTTCTGCTGTCTGGCAACCTCTGGCAATTTTCAAAATTAAGTCCTCTCTTCATACCATGATTGAGAAACTGAAATACTACAGCATTGAAATATTGTCATAATTTCGTTGCACCTGAAATAAATTCACCTGAACAGTGACGATTTTTTTGGTGCATTTTCAAAGCATCTACCTGAAGTGAGATGGTCCCACCATACAAACAGCAATTCATGAGATTTGCTTAGCAGTTACATAGACCTTTTCATCCACAAATGTCAGATACTCTAAAGCAAGGGCAGAACTTTTAGCTTTATTTCACAGCCAGGGGAAAAGACAGCAAACAGGTACCAACTCTGCAGAAGAGCTGGTACTGAAACCCAGGTCTTCTCACATTTCCTGTTCCATGACTTACTCACTGGGATTACATTCCTTCCATTCTCTGGGCATCTTTCCACCTTTTCATTAACCTCCAGTAGCAACCATTAACTTGCCTGGAATTACTAAAGAAAGGGGAACTGAAGGTCATCTGTGTTTTTGAGGAGATGGGCTAGAAGCCCACCAGCAATCTAACATCAGGCTCACTCCTGGCAGGGAACATTGCCACATGGTTCTTTCAAACCTTCCCTGGCAGCAGAAAGATACTGAAATGCAAAATACAGCCAGGAGTCATGAAGTCTAATGAAGAGCCAGAATGAATTCCTGGGCTTTTCCCACCTCAGTCCCACTGATACAATGAAGTGATTCCCAACAAGCAGCACAATCACTCCGAGTGCCAGAGCATGAATCAGCACATTGGTCCTCTCTGACCAAGGATTCTCCAATGGTTATCACACTATTCTGTAAGGCCTTTGCTCTGCTCAGACCTCCCATTGCCAGCAAAATGAAACCTTCCTCGTTTTATTTGTAGGATCTGTCATAGCACCTCATTCAGGGTAAAGAATTCTCACATTAACTTATTCTGCATATTTCAGTTCTGTGGAGTCTCAAATTGGTTCAGACACTACAAGAAATCCTATAAAATTTATCCTTAAGCACCAGTGGAACAATGCTAACATGCTGTCATGTACACTAATTGAACACATCTTCCCTCAGTTTCTGACAGCCAATGTTCAGGGACTGTATTGTCACCATCCTGGATTTCTTCACATTTCCTTTTTGACAGAGTACAACACTACCAAGAGCCTGGCACTGAAGGGTTTGCAATAACTAAGCTGCAAGTATAAGGCATTTTGTGTCCTGTGCATAGTTTAGTGCAACTGAAGTCAATTAAAGCACTTTGAATAACATGTCACTTCGATTTACAGAAATATGTGGGGGTCTCAGGATTAACTCTCATGAGAAATGCAGGCATTTTTCAGTATCATTTAGGAGGAAGGTAGGTACCTTAATACAAAACTGTGATACAAAAACCTGATACTTCATCTGGATATGCCCTAATTCCAGAGGAGCCCTTCATTTTACTTTATTGTCTTGTTCCACAAGTGCTGCTCAGAACCTCTACAACCACTAACTTGGATCAGGATGCAAGAATTCAGAGTCTGCCCAACAAAGGCTCTTGATTTGACAGATGGTCTCTGTCTCTGACAGCAACCAGAAAACCCCACTTTTCAAAATGCAGTCAGTCAGCAACACACTCTCTCGAAGTGCCCATGTGCAAGAAGGAATTCAGGATTCACTGGACCAGAGAAAAAAGTGAGAGAAGTCAACAGAAACTTACCTCCCTAGGCAGATGCTCAGAGACCTCACCTGTAACTGCTTTGAATTGTGACTGGACCCTGATTTCTGGTGAATTCTTCAGTCACTGACAGATTCATTCCCTTCCTTGCACTCAGTCTCTCTCACACTGTCTTGTATTCCTTCTTAGAGGCAGCTGACACTGCTCTCCTGGGAGGAGGAAGGTGCAGGCTGAAGATTCTTCTACCTGAGCAGGCTCTGAATATCAGCTTCCTCATTAACCTGCTGCATTATTATATACAAAAGTGGCTACAAATCCCCTTTTAAACCAAATTATTTCTACCAAATTCTTTAAAAGAATGGGAATCAGCGTCTATCCTTGGGAAGGTGGCTTGAGCTACGAGTCCAGAACTCCTGCTCTATATGAGCCCACTGAACCACTTACCTACATATCCCTGCTGAAGGCCCAGTGCCCCCCACTCTCTCTGTGGGTCACATGCTGGAGGTCAGGACAGCCCTACAAGGCACAGTGTAAAGCTGTTTGGAGAGGCAGCAACGAGCTCTGGGTGTCTGATTTTAGGTACCAGGCAGGGCAGAGATGTGTTAACTTCATGCTGTGTTAACCATAGGCTGGTTTATCCTGACCAGGAGGATGGCAGGCTGCCCCACAGGAGCAGTGCACCAACAGAATCACACTGTTCCCCATATCCAAACCAGCCTGGGCAGCAGTTGCCTTGGTACCGCTGCACAGCCCTGTGCTGCTCCACAAAGGGCATTAAGCCACCACTGCCTAAGAACTACATTCCTACCTGGATCTACCCTCCAAGTCTGAAAGCTCTACACAAAGGACTCCAATCAGAAGTTTCTGCCATCTCAATAAGTACCCACAAGAACACCAAATCTTGCATTTCCCTTCCAAATTGGTCCAGTTGTGATGCTTTGCAAATGGATTGATTCCTTCATCCTGTCCACTGTGCTGGAAGAGGAGTCATGGCAGAATTTCAGTGACAGGATGAAAAGGCTGACAGGCTAAGGAGGGACCCTGAGCCTAGGGTATGAAACTGTTGACCTGGAGTGTATCAAGAGCTGGCTGAGAGGAGATGGGGACAGGCAAACTCACCTGAGGTCAAAGACAGCCACAACAACTAATCTGTACAAACAGGGAACTTCTTTACTTCCTCAGAGTTGCAGTGCAACGTCTTGTAGACTGAACCTTTCGGGGATGCAACATCAACTCAACCTGCAAAACATGAAAACCTTTCTCTGTGTACAACGTGTAGCACCAGGAAACTAGTCCCAACCCTGGAAAACACCTCAGCTCTGTACAAAACCTACTGCAAAGCCACCTGAGCCCAGCTGTGGTTTACCAGTGTGAAAACCTGACAGAGCTATCCTTGATTTTTTCATATGCTGTGCTTCTGTAACGAAAAGATTGAGTGCACCTTTTAAAATAAGTATAAAAATTACAGTTACACTGAATGAATAGAGAGAATAAACTTTGACAGACAAAACCAGAATTCTGCAAGAATATCTGACAGAGGTTTTACTGCTTTACAGTGGTTATAGCCAGCACTTCTGCAACAAAGGGGAGTTTCTGTTGCTCTGGGGCACCAGGCACAGATTGAAACTCATATTTCCTTATCTATTTAAAGTTGCTCAAATAAGCATAAAGCCGTGGTGTAATCAGAGAAGCTGTTTCCATTAATCTTTATTTAGATTTTTTTCTTAATCAGGCCATAAAGTTAGTTTATAGGGATGATCTTCCCTTGCATGCAATCTCACAGTGGACACAATACCTGTGGGTTTACCCAGGCAGAATTCCCACTCAATCTACGGGGAATTTTTTTTCCTGATTATAGAGCACAGTCATTTCCAGTATTTTATATTAGTTATCTCTGAGATGAGTATTGCCAGTACTGGAGCAACTTTAAACAGAGAAGCAGGGCTAACTCCATAGTAGCTCTTGCCTGAATTCTGCTAGCTATGACATTTTATAAGTCCAGAACCAGCTGTTTTTAGGGTCCCTGGGTGTATGGTAGGGCAGCCCAACTTCTGACATTCTGCATTTAATTAGAACTTTAGCTGAAATATATTGAGACAATCATCAGGATAAAAGGTGCCCATTCCCTTCATTCAAAAAGAAATTATACTCTGCAGCACACATGGGAGAAAATTATATTGTTGCAAATTCTAATTAGGAAAAAAATAGAAAAACAATTCAATTACCTCACACGTATATTCCTGTAAGTTACTCACACAGAGCACGTGAATGCTGTATCTTCGTAACAAATAATACAGACATGCATTTATTCCTACTACACTAGCAATTGCAGGAGATGATGTAATGCACATAGAGCAGGCTGCTGAAGAGGACAGCCTCACTTGGTAGGTTTACCTGGAAATAGGAAAAAATGCACTAATCCAAGATACTCCCATTAGCTTGAGCAGGCTTTGGATCAGGCTCTGCTTGCCTGCCTAATTAGGGCTCTTCTGCCTTCCTGGCAGTGAATTTCCAACTGGCCACCCTGCCAAGAGCTCTCCTACTTGCTGCTGACTCTACTACTCCCCCTCCCCAAGGAGGTGGGGGTTCTGCAGCACAAGAAACCAAATACATCCTTTACTAAACTGCCAAAACATGCACGAATCCAAATGTGCAATCCAAAATTCGGCTCAGCTTTAACAATATTCCCTTTGTCATATGGAAATTATTGCACGCTCTACTCCAAGGAAAACACAGATATCCCAAAATCTTACTCCAAAGTCCAGCTTTTTAACACTTTGAGTGGAAAGCACGGCGAGCATTACAGGCCGGTTTATCCGATGGGTTTTAATTGCCATCTAGCGGGAATAACGTGCAACTCCCGTCTCTCGGCCTTTCTCACGTTACAGGGAAGCTCTGTCCTCCCCATCCCAGAAGAACTTGGGTATTTGCAGGATGTAACTACCCAGAAGGTGTTTTTACTGTCTCGACTCACCAGGAGAGTGACTCCTATTTTTCTGGGCCAGGGAATGTCTATCAAAACGAGGAGCTGGTGCTGTCCTTTTGTCCTCCTAGACAAAGCTATACCTAATAAGAATAAGCCTCACACTGTTCTAGGGTCTGAGAAACAAGCTATTCCTCTATGCCATTCCCAGTGTGAGGCTTTCAAAAGTCTGGAAAGACTTAAACTGAAGTGCCAAGAGCCTGGACTAAATTTACAGCAACTGAGGCATTGGTAAGAAGAAGATACTGCAATTGCCTCACATCATCATCAAATCCCAGATATTTATAGAGGAATAAAAACCATAATTCTTCACTTATAGGTTATTAAATCTTTAGGGATAACTCAACAAGTAGGCTAGTCCTAATTTACAAACATATAATCAAAAATCTTTTCTTATTTTCTAAGCATAAAGCACTGAGCCCAACAGCGAACTCATTAAGCAAAAGCAATTTCCATTTATAAGATCTTAGATTCAGCTTTCCAAATACCTCATTTCTATTCCTCCAATTAGCATGCCACATATGGAAGATATTACACCAGATACCCTTCACCTTTTGTCCTCAAAGCTACGAGAGGGACCAAGTGTTCCTTATTTCCTGATGAATCCTTAATTACCTGCAATGTGACATATTCCTCCTTTTTTCTTTTTGATCCTACGATCTAAAAGGCAAAACCAACAAGGCACAGTGTCTTACTCTGACCCTTTCATTCTATATATTTCCTAGTAACAGACTTTAAATAATAAACACTTGCAAATGTGCAGCACCCCTCTGCATTTCCTTCCAGCCTGTCAGTCTCTTCCCAGAGCTGGTAGTCTCTCAGCCAAATTCATGTCCATGATCAGTTGTTCCATGAAGGAGATGTGCCAAACAGCAAAGTGCTGCCTGCCCAGGATGGTGCCAGACCCCTCAGACCCCAGGGTGGTCATTTGGCATTGCAGCACAATGAGTGTTTAGGCTGTGACATGACCTCAGATCTCAAACCCCCTGTGTTAGCACGGGCATCACAGGGTGACACACATGGGATCTGCTGGAGTCATCACAGGTTTCTGTGCCTGATCCCTGCTCTGAGAGTGTTCCAGCACCACACCACTCCTGGTAATAGCAAAGTGTAACATCAAGCAACGTTTTTTATCTAACAAGTCTTACAAAATGCACGCGTCTCTTCATTTGGTATCCTGTCCTACAAATACAAGTAAACCAAAGACAAAATGCCTGCTTGCAAACGAACAGCTAGATGTGGCACTTAGCTATCAGCCTGGAGTCCCCATGTTGACAGACCTCTGTCAGGGCTGGATTGGCATTTAAGAAACACTTTTTGTGGAATTCTGAAGTTACTATCCGGTCTATGCTGGCAAAGAACTCTATTGCATAAAGTTGACACAGTGCTTGGGTAGCACTGTGCTATGCACCTGCATGCTGTACCTAGAACATGCAAGAATAGCATAAACACAATCATGTCCTTTCTATTTTTGTTCTCTAACCTATTTTAGAATAGGATGGCACCACAGCAGGCCAAGCAGTTTCCCGAAAAATATGTCTAAGAGCAGAATAAGTTGATTTTGCTGCATCTGTGGCCTTGACTGGAAGTGACCATCTCTCCAGACACATTTCCCTCACTGCAATGAGCACAGAAGTCCTGTGTGTGAGAGCAATTGTACAGTGACACTTTACAGTACATGGCAAGTGAGGACAACAGGAGTGTGACCTGCCTATAAAACAATAACCTTATTGAAAGAAGTTCATTATCCCAAAATGATCTGGTCTTATTTGTTAATGCTGCCTTTCTATTTCAGGCTCCTGAACGCTCAGCTACAAGGAAAGCTCAATCACATGCTCAAATCCATGTTAAAGTACAAGCACAGTTTATAACTCAACACTTTCTGAATTATGATGTCCTTGGGATACAGAGTTACTGCTACAGCCAGTTATTTTTATTTCTCGTGTAGCAGTGATTCCATCTGGACACAGCACAGTTATCTTCTGCTGTCCAACAGGACAGCGTGCTTCCATGTGCTACGTGTCATCCCCGGTATCTCGGCTTTCCCTGGACTTCAGCTGGGAAAAAACGGAGCAAGAGGGAGTGGCCTGTTGCACAAGGTAGCTCAGCTCCCCACAAGACTGGCCGAGAGTTAGGGAGGCACCAGGCACTGATTGCTGCGACAATTTTCTGAACCATTGCTCCATAATGCTGTCTGGGTCAAGCCTGACCAGCTGCAAGGAAACCATCAACAGGCTCTTATTGCCGGGCTATTTCACTGCATTTAGAAGCAAATGACCATCTTACACCCAAATGAATGATTCAAGGTGCCCAAAGTATCAAAACAGCCACACATTTTGTGACAATCTGCTAATAACCATTAACATTCACAAATAGAAAAACTCACATCTCCATGCCAATATTAGTTTAATTACTTACTGTGCTCTGAGGGACTAACTTTAAACCATACAAACAAAACTGAAAAGCAGTGAGTACTGTGGGTTTTGGTTTGTGGGTTAGTTTTTTTTTGTTTTGTTTTTTTTTCAGAACATGGTTAATAAAAGAATAGTAATAATGTATCAGAAAAACACAGACGCAACATCATAATTATCCTTCGCACTTGCACAGCACGTTTCATCTGAGAAACACAAGGTACTTGAAAGCCTGAAATTAATTCTAATTAAACCTCTCAGCATCCTATGCAGTTACATGACATCTCCCGGGCCGTAAGTGAGACTCAGAGGTTTGGGAGGTTGCACAGGGTGATACAGGTTGTCATTGGTGCAGTCAGAGCAACAACCAAGCTTCCAGCTCTGTTCTAACTCCTAGGCCACCCTGCTTTCTTTGGTCAGCACCAGGTTTTCTGCTCTAATAAAATGGCAGATGAGGCAAAGGGAAGAGCAACCTATTTATATTCAAAAATTGGGAGATTTAATGACAAGGTAAATTGTTTTAATAACTGACTGTTTTCTTCAGGCTCTACATATGCTTCTCCATTCCCCAGTTTTTCATCTCATACGTAGCCCAAGCATGTTGAATCAAGCACCATGAGGATAGAAATTACCTCTGGAAGGGAAAGGTTTTGTCTGTCCACACAAGATGCATTTTTCAAATCTAGAATGACTTCAAAATACATATAATAGCAGCAGCCATCACAAGCAGGGTTTTCCATTAGAAATAATTGTTAAAACATACATATTTAACTAACTGTATTTTAATGAGACCTTTTCTTTTAATTATTATTCAGTTCTCAGGAAAAAAAAAAAAGAAGGAAACTGAAGAATCCAGACAAGAGAAAAATTGGTGGGGGATGAAAAAGAAAGAAGGTGCCAATCAGATAATTGTTTAGACTAAAGATAAACACTTTCTGAAGCTTCACTTTACAAGAGATGTAACATCTGCAAAAGACCAGATTTTTTTTCAGTCCTTTTTCTTACCTTATAGTTATTTAAACTATAATGCAGAATAAAAGCCTTTTTCAACCAGTGAAACTTGTTAAATGTCCCTCAGATCTATCATTTGAAAAATATCAGAAAACTTAATAACCACAGCAATTATTTGCAGGTCACCAAGGACAATACATCATCTAAAAAACCAACCATTCTGAATGCTGATGCCTCAGTTTCAACAATGTCATTTAAAATGTAATTGGTTTTCATAAAAAAATGTGATACACAACATGGATATTTGGGAAATGGGGAGAAAACTGTATCTAATTCACAAAGAAAATTCAAGTTTCACAGTCCTGTACCCCATATGATTCTTACTGGCCAAGCGACTGAAGCTGACAGTTTAAATGCAGCTTAACACTGTTGGTCCTTTCCACATGAAGGAAAGCAGGATAGGAAATTACACATTTGACTGTAGCCATCCATAAAAGGACAAGACCAAGGGAACAACAATACACAGGACAAACCATTGTGTTTAAAACAATTAAAATACATAACACGGGGTTAAGTCTGTTTAAAAGTGTGTGTGCTGAATTCACCCATTTTTCAGAGAGAAATTACTTATCCTAGAAATTTTGCCTCGCAGTAGTGAAAAATCTGGTCTATAATAAGTGATCAGTGGAAGTGAGATATGCAGAACCAGATGGAGATGACAGAACAGCTGAGACTGGGAGGGACATTTGGAGGCCCTGGGTCCAACCCCACGCTCAGCACAGAACCAACTACAGCAGGTTGGTCGAGGCTGAGCTTTTGAGCCTCCTTTTTCACAAAGGAAGGAGTAGCAGTTGGTATCTGAACTCCTGGATCTTGCCCATATAACCCACGAGCGTAAGGATGTTTGTTTTTTTTTCTTTCTTCCTAAGTTTTTTTGAGTTGAAGACCAGCTATTTCATGTGGCTTATGAGCAAACTGTAATTAATTAAACCAAGCAGCTGGAACCCTCAACAGAAAAACCTTAGCATGCATTCCAGAAGGAACAAGTAAACAATACACAGAAAAACCTAGATGAAAAACTACTGTAAAAATAAGCTGTCACTAATGGCAAAGATATTGCTGCTACAGAACCCTCCCTTGGCACCCAGACCATCATACAGAACTTCATTCTTTGCTGCTATTCTTTGGGTTCCAGGTGCTTAAGGTACACAGAAAATCCGTGGTCCTGGAAGAACTCTGTGCTGGGACAAGGGGCTGGGGAGGAGGTGAGAGAGGAAAGCTGCTGTATTGCAACAGCAGATCACCTTGCCTCACTTTTACCAACCTTTTCCTGAGGAAAACGTCTTTCATATGAACTTCTACTTCCTAGTTTAGCAATAAAACCTTCCTCTTTTTTTTTCCTTTAACTCTAACAGCAGCTGTTTAAAATACATTTTGAAATTTTGTCCAGTCTTTTCATTAAGGGGGGAAGGGTATTTTTTTTTATTTTTAAGTGTTTACCTGAAGCTGTAGTGTTCTGCTGGTACAGGACACCATAAGGAGTAGGATAGGATACCATTCTCCAAAGGTCAGAAAATTGCTTGTTTTCTGCTTGTGCTTGCTACACCTGAACACTTGCATGACACAGCTAATCCTGTTTAATAAGCAGACACTCATTTTATGAGAGTTCTGCTTTTACAATCCTCCATTTCTCAGAGTCTGTAATCCAATTTTTATTCACTTCCATCTACAAAATAACTGAATTTTTTTTTTTATGAAGAGGCAAGGAAAAAGGAGCACAAAAATTGGATTCATTCCACTGGAAAAATCCTAGTTTCACTGGCCAATGTCACTGAGAAAAATCAAGACACAAAAAGTTTTTATTTTGTTTCTTTGCAATGACAGTTGTCAAAACTGAGGGGACCAGAAAGGAAATAGTGTGATAGGGTTTCTGTTTTGCCACAAGGGCCTGCTATATTACTTTCCATGTAGCCATTAACCTCTGAAGTAATGGATTGGCATGTCAACCATTTCATTAGAGCAGCACAAGAAGAAGAATGACTGTGTGGTTAACACAGAGCACTGAAAGGCAACGAGAAAAGTTCCTGTTTGTGCCTGATACACCAACAGCCTGTAGGAATCAGGGCCAAATTTTGTTAATCCATGGTATCCTGCCCAAGACATCTTACCTCTCAGTCTTTCAGAGCACTAATAGGTCCTGTGAAGAGGACTCTGGTCATCATCACCCAAAGCTAGGCACCCAAATCTTCAAGATTTACTTTGCAAACATAAAGGCCTCAGTCTCTAGGGCTCAGAAGTTGTTTGACATATTTACATGCCTCTTGACCAGGATGCAAAAGCTGTGATGGGATCAGAGGCCATTGGCTAAGTAATCCACTAATACAGGTGAAGACACTTCCCATAAAGACCTGCTTGGCTCCCAGGTGCTTTCAGATGAATACTGTTGTAAAAAACCCCATCACAGTGTTTTCAAATCAAAATAAGCAAAGGTTTACTACAATAGGCACTTACAGATTCTATTTATGAAACAATACACTGTGAGGCCCAAGGAATAGACACAAGAGAGCAAGGTATATATTTTTATATACATATCACACATGTGCAGAAAAGGGTGTATGTGGTTTTATCTCTGAGGTGGTTCTGGCTGGGGGAGAGTTAATTTTCTTCACAGTGGCTGCTATGGGACTATGTCTTATACCTGTGCTGAACACAGGGTTAATAATATAGACCTGTTTGGGTTATTGCTGAGCAGGGTTTGCACAGAGCCAAGGCCTTTTCTGCCTCCCCTACCACCAGGTGCTCGAAAAGAAGCTGGGGATACATGGGAGGAGACACAGCCAGGACAAAGAATTTGCAAGAGCACAAAACATTAGGGCTTAGCCTCACATTTAAGATAGATCTGGGATCCCAAACTCAGAACCCTCTTGTTGATCTCATTCAGAAAGCCCATTCTCAGATCCTGGAGTTACACACAGAAGGACAGAGTCATTTCTGTGGACTTCAGCCCGTGGTTCTGAACACAGTGAATTAGGTTCATGTGACATGAACTGATTCCTGGAGCTGAACTTTTCTTCAGAAGCATTCCAACTCTGCCTGTTCTGCCTGTGTAACATAAGTCCACTGGTCAGGCCTTGCCACCCAAAAGCAGCTGATGGCTGAATATTTTGGATATGGATTACCAGACTGGGTCCTCTCATTCCAAAACATTGCCACTTGTCTTCTTCATCTCTCTTCTGCTGGTTGTTTTTTGCCCTAGAATAGACATGAACAGAAATATTTAAAAGACCAGATAATTTGAGAATTTTGAGGGAGAAACCAGTCCTGTGTGCAGCACACATGTGTCTATGGGCACCAGTGATCTTCTCTACCCTTGGAGGCACAGGAGAAATTGAGCTTTTATTCTCTTCTAGTGTCTGCCTCCCTGATTCATGTTACCTTTTCACCCCAGTTAACATTCTTGCAAGGAGCATGCAAAAATCAAAGAAACAACCACGTACAACTAGGGGCAGTGCCCTGTTTTACAACAAAAAGCAGACAGCTGTAGGCATTCTTCAGAAATTGAAAAGCTAGCAAAAAAAGGGTGTGTTGGGGTATATGAATTTTAACTTCATAATTACCCTGTTATTTAAAGCTAATGAATAATTACTACAGCAACCTTGCTGTCATACAGCATACACCTACTCACCCACAGCTGGAGATGAAACCAGAGAACCACATTTGGGGCCTAATCCTCCAAATGCATCTTGTTGAGTTTAACACTTGAGGAACAGGCCAGCCCTTCTCTCACCAGCACAGGAGGAGATGCACAGAAACACTGTGAGGACCAGAACCCAGCATACAGGCTCAAACTCACTCCATCTGTGATGGTTCCTGTCATCACAGTTGGGGAGTTCTGCCAAAACACTCCCATTTGAGCATTCTTATGCAAAATAATCGGGGTGGTCTATTTGTTATTACCACTAAAATTGAAACATGTATATTAATTAGGGCTACCTATACTGTAAAAGAATTTAAGACTGAATTATCAGCTACATATACACTGTAGCAACATAAAGCAGAGTCAGTTAGAAGCTATGAGATTGTGTTGTCTTCTCTGTCAGTCTGGGAAGTATTTTGGTATTTCTGATGTAACAAGCTCTTTCAGTGCAGACACAGTAAATAGCCAGGATGGACACCACAGCAGCTTCACAACCTGCAGGCTGTAATTTCCAAGGTGACTTGCTCATTTTCAGAATCACCTTTCCAGAATCACCTTGACACAGATGTCATATTCCCCACGAGAAAACAATGACAAATGATCCCCATTTTCATGCTGACAAAAGAGACCTGAGCAGATTTCCATTGACGAGAAAGAGAACAAACAGAAATTAGGCAAACTTCCTGGGCTCCATTACTACAACTAAAACAATTCCCTTTAACAGCCAAAGGTAGATCCAGACCTCCTGAATTTTATTTTATTCTTTCAACACTCTAACAAGGTCATTATTAGAGTGGACACTGTTCTGCTCTTGGCCCCATTTTAGGACTGCTTTTCCCCCTGGTTGAGGCACCAGGCAGACAGGTCCAAGTAAGAGCCTACCACACCACAGGGCTTCTCCAGTGGGTTCTGAGCTACCTCTTCCCTGGAACTGTTGCAAAACAATTGTTGCTCTACAAGAGGGTGGTGGAGTAACACAAGAGAGGCCCTGACAGTTGTCTGACTGTTGTCTTTAAGAGGGGAAATGCTGTGCATGTCTTCACATGGAACCTGGTTTGTCATGGCTTTAGTCCCCTCAGGATTTTTCCACCTCCTCCTCCTACTCTCCTTGTCAAGAAGAGGATGGAAACTGTAAAGAAAAGAATAATGAATGTCTCACTCTCCAGAGTGAGACAGCACTGGTGTTTGTCACCTTACAGCACCCACCTGGCCACCTTGCTTCCATCTGCTTTGGGCACTGACTCCCTCGTCGTGTGTGCTCCTCAGTGCTGGTCGACTTCCAGCAGCTCTCCTGGGAGACACTGTGGGGACAGAGAGGCAAAGAAAGGCCAGGCAAATGAAGACAGGGATGGTGCATCACAAGCTCTGGTTCTCAATTTGTATACAGGGGGGAAAAAAAAAGCCAGGATAGGACAAACGTTGCTGAATCTTTGCTGTTAAATGGAACCAACTCCCATTATTTCTGCACCTGCCTTGTAATTGTGACAAGCAGGGTAAATGCAAATGCACTCTTAGTTAATTTTAGTTTTCTGAAACCACATAAAAATGAAACAAAATTTGGATTTGGAATATTATCCATGTTGAAACAAAGCTTTACAACACCTTCTAAAACAGCCATAAAGCTGTTGCTGCATATCAAAACAATGTCAAGACAGCCCAGTGTGTGTTAATGGGGCAGCTTTACAGTACATTACACCTCTTAGCTATTTTTATAGATTTATAAGAACTGAATTTCCCAGTTGTTCTATCTTCCTGCAGGCGTGAGTGTCATGGATATAAGTCCTTCACCCACTCACTGTATGCAAAATGTTAGATACTGAGTGCCCAGGACCACAGTGATTACTCACATAAACAAAAGGACCCTGTGGGTAAACACCCAGCTTCAAAGTTATTGTTTTCTTCCCTTAAAAACACACTTCTTTTCAGAAATGCAGAAGCTGTGACAAACCACAGAAACAGAAAGAGTGAAGCAGCCAGTATTTCAGTTTCTTAATATATCCTAGTACAACAAGTCAGTACCAAAAAGGGTGGACATTGGAGCCTGGATGCACAGTTTTGGAATATCAGTTAGTGAAAGGGGCCTGTAACAAGCTTTATATTTGTACAATGAGCAAATCTACTATTCAATATCCTTAATAGCATATGCTGGATCTCATGGATTAGGAGTTTTTATGAAGCCTTTGTAACACACTTCTCCTCAGCTCTATTTCTACCTATCATTACCTTTTGTTTCCATGGGAGCTCTCCAAGCATTAACCTTACAAAAGTCATCTGAACTACTGAGAAACAGGGGAAAAAAATACCTGCAGGGATTTCACAGCTGTGTCCAGAGATTTAAACCATCATGTACATGTTTTTTTAGATGAATCCCCGTTTCCAGGCATTTGGTCCACACAGAGGTATCCTGTTGATCTATTGTGCCTTTCAAGAGCCCCCTTCTTGGTCTGTTGGGTTTTTTATTACATGACACGAACTTCTATTTATTTCCTACCAGTGAAGCAGAAAATCTCTCATGATTTAATGAGTCTATGGGTAAAAATAATTTTAAAATACATGCCATCCTTGGAGATGGAGAAGATTTGCCACAATTTAAGACCCTGCACGGTTTATTAAGCAGAGAATAAACACATCTCAAGAGACATTCAATAAACCAGAAGAATGCTATTTAAATGATCTGTGGATGGTCAGTCAGGGAACATTTAATGCCTTTCTGATGATGGAGCATTATTTAATGCATGTGCAGAAACAGACAGAAGTAGATATATGAAAAGACTACTGGGAAGGCATCCACTACCACAGGTCCTCAACACCAGACAGTTGTTGGGTTGGCCCTACAAACTGCAAGTTTGGTGGCAGCAGAATTTTAGATAAATGGAAGCCAACATCATAAAAACATTTCTTGAGTCGTGCCTCTATGAGAAAATTCAGAAAAAAAGCTGCAGCAAGTCTGTCTGAAAGATGAAGGCTTTAGAATCTCCTCACAGAGTAAGTAGGAAGCCAACTTCTGACTCACCTGCTCCATCAGAGCTTCGGGCTGCAGTCTCAAGCACCTGCTCTTTGAAAAGCCAAAAGAAATTCAGATGACCTAGATAAGTGTGTGACAGGAATGGCAGAAAGTAGCATGTCCTGCAACAGAGGAAGATCTTGAATATCAGATTATTGTTAGAGCACAGGCTAAAGCTTGTGCTATTACCTGAGAAAGCAGAGACACAAGAAAAGAAAAAAATAAAAGGGAAGGGGGGTTGGAAACTGCAGCCAGAGGTATGCCAGGCTCCAGTGGAGCATTGATTCAGGGCTTTGTTTCTGTACATTCAGTTATTTTTTAAGGTGAGAGAAAATGGCATGGATTATGTGCTGCATTTTGGGAAAGGAATCCTGGTACTGGTGTGATCAACAAATATGATCTAAAATGGAAGATGAAAAGGAATTTCTCAAGCTTCAGATAAACACTTTAATTTGCAGAGCCTGAGGAAGCCCATTCCCCCACCTACAGAGCCCAAATACTTAACAAAAACATGTTCTTGTAGAGTATTTCTTTTTAAAAGGGAACAATCTACTGTTTTAATTAGCAAATATAAACAAGCCTTCTGCCTTTTTTCCCCTCTCCAATCCCATCTTCTACCTCTTTGTGACCGGGGAAGACTCCTCTCTCCCACTCTGCTGGGGATAAAGCAGCCATGGCATTGGCAAAGCTGAAAACTCTTCACATTTGCTTGTCAGAGGACAGTAGCTCATATCAGCAGTGCCTGGAACAACAGAGACGTGAGCAGGGTATGAGACTTAAAGAGAATTCGTTCTGACCCCCTGTTCTGAGTTGTTTTCTGCAAGTTTGTTGTTAACACAACCTGCCCCACAGGGCTCTTGCAGAGCAGCTGTGGTAAAGACTGGGAGGCACACTGAGGACAGGGAATGGATGCCAGCAAGGAACTGCTTTCTGTCTGTGCACTCTACTCCTTTCCCTTCAAGTTAACAGGGACTGGAGCAAAGCCTTTTGTAATGAACATAACAAAAGATGATGAGTCGGCCTCAAAGCAGTAATAAAATAAAAAAAAAAAAATTAAGAACTCTTATAATAAAAAACGCATTCACATAACTGGGTTTTATTATTTCCCACAGTTTTATTTTAATATATGACTCAGGGTGTGGAGATGAAGGTGTGATTCAGAGCAATAATGGGACTTTAAAAGCTTGTGCCACAGGGGTGGGCTAGGCCCTCTGGTTGCCAGTTACAGGAAGCCTCTAGTCAAACAAAACTACTACCCAGGTCCACCTATACTTTTGTCCACATAAGATAAAATGTGCATAAGGCATGGTGGGTGTACTGGAAGGAACACACAGGAGATATATGAAGTTAGAAAACAGTGTGACCAGAGAGCAGCAGAAGTGAAAGCACTTTAGGTGCTGTTAAGTGTTGGTAGCATTTAAGGTGCCAGAAGGAACACCCAGGTACATGTTGGGTCTTAGACCTTGCAGAGTATTTAACCAGATTTTGGGAGGCTGAGCACCCTGCAATGCATTCACCACCAGCAATCACTGCTGGGTAAGCAAGGAGCAATCAGGTAAAGCAGATGCATTCAGCTCATCCAGCACACTTGTCTGTGGCCTTCTGCACACACCTGCCATTGCTCCATGGGGAATCACCACCATTTCAGAAAAGTGTGTTTGCTCCCCTTCCTTCAAGGGGTCATCTCTGGAACTGTCAGTGAAAAGAAGCAGATGTTGTTTGTGAGTCAAAGGAATATGCTAAGCCTCACAAGGAAGTGCAGCATTCAGCCATAGCCAAGTTAAACAAGATCCTTTGATTTGCCACTGGCTTCCCCAAAGCCCCAAAGATTTGCTCTGAGCTCAGCTTGAATGGCCAACAACTCAGGTAGAAAACACCAATTTGTCTGAGCTGTCAGCAGCTCCCTGAGCTATTCCTGGAACACTACAGGACTTGACTCAACAATTTGAGACTTTCCAGCTGAAAAGATTCCGTGTGCCACAGGCTGACCAATATTCCAGTTTGACAAAGCACTTAAGCACATTTCATTAAGAGCACTTGCTGAACAGTCTATTGATCTATAGTTCCACAGGTGATGTGAGGTCTAAATTATCAATATTTTCAACACTGTGCACCACACAGTGCTGGATTTCTGCACCCCAGTGCTTTAGGACTGGCTGCACTTGGATACTTTTGAGCAAGATTTCCCAAGAAAATGAGAATTTGCAGTCATGCTATGGGTATGTCTGTCTGTCCACATCTTCCAAGTTTGAAAGGACGATGAAGGTGGTCAAGGGACATGTAAGCACAGGTGCAGGGTGTCAGAAAAGGAGCACTAAAGGCAGAGTACTGAAGAGAGGCAGAAAAAAGCTGCTGAAATTAGGGTGAGCAGCACGGGGGCATCCTGCAGCAGCATTTGTTGTGTGAACATACAGAACGCTACTGAAAGACAGATCAGTGAGATTAGAAGTAAAGCTCTGGATTCTGGTCCTCCTTTCTGTTAGGGACACAACCTTTCAGAGTTTACAAATCCCCATTCCTCTTCCTTCTGGTGATGTGCAGGCAGCACGTGAATCCTTCCAAGAGGCTGATGTGATCACAGGAAGGGTGATTAGCCAAATGCACACACTCACAGAACAGTCCAGCTTCTTCCAACATAATCTTCTTCTCTATTGGCAAGTTGCTCCAGAAAGAAGAAACATGTTGTCTTGGAGAATCTTCTGGTTCTACTTGCATTTGTACAGGCTGCCCCCTGTTTGGCTTGAGGGCCCTCTGCCCCCTCAGTAACCCTACAGAGAGGTGCAGCCAGAAAATCTCATTGCACCCACCCACCTCCTGAATTTTGTCAGGCAACACCCAAAGAGCCTAACCCCTTTCTAGGGAAAAGGGCAAGCAGGAGAAAAATCTGATGCTGCCATCAAAAATGTTTGGGATGATGCACTGCCCAGCAAATCCCCCACCCCTGTAATGACACTGTCAAAACCTAACACAAGGAAAAGGCATCCTGTGCCTTCTCCTCTTGAAAAAGTCCCCCACTGATTATAGCAAATGCAATACACACTGCAAGTCTCCAGGCAGACTGCAAGAGGAAGGAAACAGCTGGTTGAGAGGTAGGGAACCAAGTCAGAGAGGTAAGAAATTTGTCTTAGGTCACTTTATGCACCAGTGCCTGAGCATCATTCACTCTTTGCTGGGCTGGGGCACTTTGCAGGGGTGAGGGAATGGGCTTACTGGCAATCCTACATACCTGCAGCATCCCTGCTCACTTGCAGCTTCTCCTCAAACACAAATGGGTTTTCCTGGGAACTGTTCAAGGCTGGCAGGTTAAAAAAGGCCACCCAGTACTGTCAGGAATCCTGCAGTACTCTTGCAGTCCATATTCTTGGAATACAGTGAGAGGAAAGAAAGGTTTGGTGGGGCTGGGCTGGTGCACTCGAGTGGGACAGGTGGTATAGTGGCCAGACTTCGCGAACGAAGATCTGTGGAAGGTCTTTGTACGCCTTCCAGCCTGCG
>VYXB01006776.1:527495-588095 GCA_013397135.1 Pachyramphus minor
CACATCTCCCCCACCTCTCCCTCCTGCTCTGCTCTGGGTGTGAGCAAAGCTCAAAAGCAGCACAGTCCTTTCTGTCTGAGTGCACCTGTACCCTGCAGCAAGCAGAAAGGAGGGGTGGGTGCATGACCCAATGTACTTGCGAGAGCCTGTCATCTCTGTCTCAGCAAATTCTGGGGCCTGACTTTGTCATTAGTGGGGAAGCCAAGCCCAGATTTTAACTTCCTTGCAGCTCTGTTTTCCCTGTTTACCCGAGAAAATGATTTAATAAAAATTATTCCAGCAGGTTTACGGTGTAGTTTCTGTGAACTCTTTTACTAAGTAGGTACTGGAGGGGATGTGTATGAACTCCAAACACAGTGCACTTAAACCAAATATAAATTTCTGTCTGTAAGACAACTCTTCATCTTGCAGACAGGTTTACAATGGGAAAGTATTATATGCAACTATTCACCAATACATTAAGTAAAGAGTATGATACATGTTCTAACTTTGTCATTCTTCTTTGTCATTCTTCTTTGTTATTCTTTGATATTCTTCTGAAAAGTGATAATGCTGTAGGGGTAAGAAGTGTTGTAATTTTCTTACTATTCCATGGTACAATAGATGAACGAGCTTGCTAACAGAAATGTGAAAAAGTGCATTTTTGTATTTCAGACACTGTTAGAAAACCTAGTGTGCCAAACTGCCTTCCCCATTCTCTGCAGCACACACCTCTAGGCACAGCAATCCCATGTGTCTGCACAGGTAAGGAACACCCCTTTGCAGGAATTACACTGGTTGGCNACAAAGTAAGGGTCTACAGTGGAGTCTCCACCTCCAGCAGCCCTGCAAAGAACATTGTGTGGCTCCCCTGGACACCTCCAGGCACAGCAATCCCATGTGTGCTGCACAGGTAAGGAACACCCTTTTGCAGGAATTACACTGGTTGGCAGCTGAGACACAACAGCTTCTTATAGAACCCCTCCATGGAGCAGGGCACACCTTGTCTGCTCCAGGGAAAGCCAACAGGCTCAGGTAAAGGCTCTCACCCAGGGCATGCAGCTCACAGGCCTCTTGAAAGGCTGCTCCTCTCTGTTTCTCTGCTGTTAACACCTTAGAGCTGAGTCCCAGCAAGTGGCTGTGTAAGCACTTCTAGTCAGTTCTAGGGCAAAGCCAAACAAGTTTGTTCAAACCACTGCCAGGTGGCTCAGCTAACTTGTTTTATTTTGTCCTGGAAGACTCAGGAGTCTTCACAGGTCAGGAAGAGTTGAGAGGGAGCTCTAAAATCCTGGATGAATGAAGTTAACTGGCATCCTAAGCATTACCCTTTGAAGACAAAGCCAAGACAGGTTAAGCCAAACACCATGACTTTGCCTTCACACCACGAATTATTGGGAAGACAGTATCCAAAAAGGCAGGAGGTAGCAGTGTGCTGCATCATGTCTCAGTGGAAATCACTGAACTAGCAGTGCAGAGATTTCCTCTGGCAGCTGACTTGCACCCTACATGCAGAAATGTGCTCTGCCCCAGCACCTTGAGTGCAGGCCCAGCACACACCAGCACAGCCACACAGACCTGCCCTGGGCCCCCAGAGAAAGCAGAGTGCAATCCTCACTCCCCAAACCACTGCAGGAGCCTACAGAGCACCCAGCAAGGGCAGAGCCAGCAGATCCCAACTGTGATCACACCATGCTATCAAAATGAAGCACTAGGTATGGTTTCAGGCAACTTAAACACAATCAGAAACAGAATTCCAGAGCTAATGCTTCTTGAAGTCTTTAATACAGACTGTCCCTTTTCCTATGTGACCTATGGATCATGGTGATAATGGTTGGCCTGATCAAGTTCTGTGCCTTCATGCCTTCACCTAAATCACAACTGAGCCATACTTGGACTGCCAGAATACGAGGCAGAATGTTCCTCATCCTCTGCTCTTCCTCTTGTGCTTCTCCAAGTGTCAGACATGGACACAGGTGCATTGCACAGTCAGCACTGGACTGTCCCAGCTCCTTCTCTCCATGGTACACTACATAAACCTGTGCTTTGCAACATGGGCTGAAGGATTATTTGATTATTTTCTTTTCAATGACAGCACGAGCCCAACCCATGTAAACAAGAATGTTACTACTACAGTAATTTCAATCCTAAACTCAGATGGCAAACTTCGAAAAATAAAGCACTTAAAATAATCATCAGAGGAGACAGTTGAGATCACATTTACTGGAAAATGCTGAGTTACAGACCCAGAGTGCCATCTAGTGCACTCCTCTGACAAGAAGCAGAAAGAAGAGATGATGTGAGTTGTGGCTTTTGTGTCCAATAGGGAACTTCTTTCAAAAGATAGAGGGGAAGTGGTAGATATTAACTAATTTCCTTTAAACTAGAGCTTTTAACTCTGCCCAACATGTCATATTCATAATCAAGATAAGATTATGAAATAAGAGCCAAGTGACAGTGGTCATGTAACTTGTGTAACTGGTTTAAAAAAAAAGTAATAAAAAATCCCTATCCCTCTTGAGGTAATTATTCACACTGCACTGACAAATCAGAGAGAAATTTCAAGGTGGGTCCCCTGGAATCTACCCAGGAACAAATATAATTCATTTTGAGTGACCAAACAGACTAAAACCTCCTGGGTTCACCAAGTGCAGAAGTGAGGAAAAATTCAGGATGATCTGAGCTGACTGGTGAAAGAGTGTAAAGCCAGGATGCTGCTATTTAGCTGCAAAAGTGCAAGAAGAAAGAAGGGCTGTAGCATACATATGCAGAACAGGGAAGGATGGGGTAGGTGGCAATGCAGAGGAAAAGAATCTGGGGCTTCTCTTCCTTCTGTAAAGGATGTGAATGGTTACAATGAATCTCAAGACTCCTAAGCCAACAGGCACAAATGAGATTGGTGATTTAAGAAAAGGTTTTTTGTTGTTACAGTTCCACACTTGGGGGGACCTTTCTCCTGTTGTCATTATTGCAGAGCAGAGTAGCTACCCAGAAAAAAAAACCCTCTCTGGACACTTTCCTCCCCCACTGAATTAGAGAAAAAGATTCTGCCTTCCCTTTTCAAATGTACATCCCCCTGCTGTTTACAATGACCCCATTAAATTCAGAGTTGAATTGTAAGTTTTAGCCATGTAGGATTGGGTATATTTTAAGACAATAGAAATTTCTTTAGAAATTCTCACTAACCAGAGTGAGACTGGAAAGAGCATCTACTATCATGAGATAGCAGAATTTTTATGTTTCTTTAACCTTGCCCCCTTCCCACATGTCAAAGACCATTCAGTTCCATCACCCCTTTAAAAATGGCATATTAAATTTCCTTCATTATGCCTTCCCAAAATACAAAACCCTCAAACTGCATTGTTTGCTTTGCTTTTCTTAGAGCGTAAGTAGCAATGAATGAAACAACCCGTTCCAACAGCTTCAATAATTTCTGTACATTTCAGAACATGGAGAAAATGAGGACAAAAATGGCAACAAAAGAGAACACATGCAAGCTTCATTGCATCCTCTCTGTGCAGTTGCTATGCAGCAATTGCCTTCCTAAAAAGAACTTTGGCTTTTTTGCTTACTAACATTTCGTCATTCAAGTAGATACAGTATGTTCAGATCCAAAACTACTTAAATGAATTCTTTGCTCCGAGAGCTGTCTCAGATAACTACTAATTAGAATGTACATGCCCTCTGACTTGCTCATTTTGAAACTATATTCACAGTGGGGCAGAATGCACAACCTAAATAAGCAGCCAATGCTACCACAAATGGAGAAAAGTCCTCTCTTCACTCTCATGCAAAAAACACAGTGAAGCAGGCAGGCACCCAGCCTGGAAGAAAAAGAAAAGAAAGAAAGAGCATTTTTTGGCAGTTAATGTGGGCAACCTTTGTCACTGCTGTCTTTTCCAACAGGTTTCTGGCCCACTGCTGTTTTACACTCCTGTGTTCTGCTATGGATATTGTGGATATTGTAAACAGCCACCTGCTTAATCCTTCAGCAATTATAAAACACTTAAAACTTTGAAAAAGGACAGTAATTTATTAAGCACACGCTGGGAAAAGAACCACTAAATCAGTGATCTTTACATGGATTTGGGTAAAGAATGTATCCTCTTTCCAAGGATAAATGAGAAAAATTAATCACTCTCTGGGGGTCCAGGGTTACAAACCTAAATTAAGTAATAGCACAGATTTCTTGGCTGCACCCCCTTGCCCATGAACTTTAATCCATACAATATGAGCCAACCATGTGGCAGGAAGGGGCTGTGCTGTTGCTGCTGCACAGCCACCATCCTCCCCCACCACCAACACACCCTTTGCCCACCAGGTAACCAGGCTAAAATACTCCCAAGCTTACAGCCCACAGTAGGAAACACATTCTGGCAGAGATACCACAAAAATAATGCTGAGCATCCTGAGAAAAAGGCAAACATATACCCCTATTTTCTACTCCCAGGGCAAGGGTAGAGGTCGCTTCAAATGGACATTTGTAAGATCCCTGAGGTTTCTGGTGCTTTTCTGTTAGGTTCTTCCTTTCTTATTAAGAGTAAAACACAAGAAAACTTATCAGTAGAGTCGCTCAGTTATTCCTTGTGGCTTTCAGAAAGGAGGAACAAACACAGAACAAAATATTTATATCAGCAGACAGAGCACACGCTCTATGAATTCCGAGCATTTTCCCTGGCAAAGCCCTCTGAACTAGCCAGAATGTTTAAAAGCAAAAGAAAAAATCCTGCAGCTGCTGATCAGTTGATGTAAAGAAGATTATTAGAGTTAATTGAATTCTGGTATTCATCATCCCATAGCCAGTGTGCTCTGTTGCTCACTAATCAGCACGAGAGGGCTGGACTGGGATTTTTATCTTCCTCACAATACCACAAAGACTATACACATATTTCAGAGGAAACCAACATTTCTACCACAGCCAGGAAACCAAGTCCGGTATTGTCCTTCTAAGTGGTCATTCATTTAACAGATTGTTGGTGGTTCTGTAAAGGTTAATTGATCCTAAATGTCATTAGGCTCTTGGAACTCAGTGATACAGCTAGAAACACAGTTAGCAACACCATTCATTCATATATTTCTTGACTTTTGTACTGTTTTAATGAAGTTCAATCTATTTTTTTTAGACAACTTTCACAAAATAAATTATGAAGTTATAAAAAGAGTAAATCAATAAAAGGACATTTTAGAAGTGGTTAGTGAGACAGTTCGTTTAGAAAAAGAGCGATAGATCAATTAAGGAAACAAGCCTCAATCTCTGAAAGTCAATTAGCCTTTCTATAACAGCAGCAGTGTAAAGCAGCTTTATAAGGTAAAATTGCTTACAATTATCAGCTTTCTAAGAATAGTTAATGGATTTTCTCCAAGGTAATACTTTTCATTCTAAAGTCAGAGACAATCAGACTGATGTCACCACAGAAACTTCCCACCTTGCTTCCCTGAGACATTCCTTCTCCCACTGACACCACCCCACCACTTTTCCATTGCCTCGTTGTTTGCCCCACACTCTGCCAATTATCACTTAATCTTCTTATGAAAATTTTCTAACCTATTCATTTCCAGAACGGGCCCCCACGTGGGGCTCCTCTCTGGGCACAGAACCGCTCTCAGGTAGGTGTTCATCCCATAAACAAGCAATAGACCAGGGATTTCCATCAATAAAACCCTTGGCTGTTACAGATCACGGACACGTCTGTGCCCCATCCCCTGTGTGAGGAGAGGAAACACTGATTGTTTCCTCGATTTTCCCAGCAAATAACCAACCCCGGTGCCATGTGGGACCCCCTCGGCTGCGGAGGAGCCGGAGCAGCCACGGGATGGGGCTGGACTCGCTTCGGGAGTGGGAAGGAGGAGCGGAGAAATCCACGTGAAACGTACAGAAACCAACCAAGCTCGGTTGGAAGGGCGCTTATTCGTACTGATGACAAGCAGCAAAATGTTTGTTCTTCGCACTATTATCGCACCGCCCCAAAGAACAAAAGCGCACCGGGAGGCGGCCGGCGCGGAGCCGGTGCTGTGAGGGGGAGCCCGGCGCGGAGCCGGCGCTGTGAGGGGGAGCCCGGTTCGGCGCCGGGCGGGCTGGTGGCGGCGGTGCCCGGCACACCGAGTGCCCGGCACACCGATTGCCTGGCACGCCGAGTGCCCCGGGCGACTCCGCGGTGCCCGCGGCCCCTCAGGAGGAGAACACCCTCCCCCTCTTGCCCCGGGGCGCTGAGGAGCCCCGCGTCCCCTCAGGGACCCCCCGCCCGTCCCGCGGGGCGGCGCATGCGCGGCGGCGGGGCAGAGCAGCGCGGGCAGCGATGGCCGGCGGGGAGCAGCGCGGCGCGCCCGGCGCGGGGCGGGTGGCGCTCAAGAAGGAGATCGGGCTGGTGAGCGCCTGTGCCATCATCATCGGTAAGGGCCCGCTCCGCTCGCCCGGCGCGGGGGGCAGCGGTGGTGGCGGCGTGCCGTGGNGTCCGCGGCCCCTCAGGACGAGAACACCCTCCCCCTCTTGTCCCGGGGCGCTGAGGAGCCCCGCGTCCCCTCAGGGACCCCCCGCCCGTCCCGCGGGGCGGCGCATGCGCGGCGGCGGGGCAGAGCAGCGCGNCGCACGGTGCCCGCAGAGCAGCAGTGACAGCCCCCTGCGCCCCGGGACGCGAGGTGGTGAGGATGTTCTGAACTCTTTTCCTGGCGGCACGTGTGCTGTTGGGGCTGCTTGCGAGGCTGGAGCAGGTGGACGGGTGCGTGCGGGATCGGGGCTGTCCGAGGTGAGGTGTTTCGCGCAGTGGCAGCGTGGGCTCCCGGGAGGCGCTCGCAGGGTGTCCCCGGGACCCGCAGTGTGTGTGGCAGCGGTGCCATCGCTCCGTGCCCTGTCCCGCAAGCCCGGGTTGCGGTTCGGAGCCGCCGGCCCGCGGGGCTGAGCCCGCACCGGGGCAGGCAGTGCTCAGCCCTGCCCTGCTCCAGCCCGGTGCGGGACGGAGGAGCGGGGCGAGCCCGAGGAAGGAGCGGTTTCCCAGGTGAGCACCAGCACCCAGTGAGCTCCAAACGCCGCGGGAGGACCCAGCGTTCGCCTTCACCAAGAAAGACTGGCAGTGACAGGGTGAGGGCCCATGGCAGCAGTGGGCACAGCAGAAGCTGCTGCATCTGTGGGAATGCACTGTTCAGTGGCAGAGTTGGCTGGGCCACCCCTTTGTGTCTCTGTGATTGATGTCACCAAGCCTAAGGAGGAGGACTTTACTGCAGCCTTCCTGTAGATGATCACACTGTCCTGCTGCAATTTTTTGCTCTTAGTCTTGTGTCCCTTTATGTCCAATTTAGGTGGATGGGGTCTTGCAAATAATAAAAAATAAAAGAAAAGAAAAAAAGAAAAAGAAATTTCAATTCCATTGAACAGCATCTCTTGCATTGTGGACAAGGCTGTTACATGAAAGGAAAATATTTAACGTAGTGAAATACTAAAATCTGTACGTGCAGTTTGTGGGAAGATGTGTTCTAGGTGTACAGACATACCTTTACTTTAAATCCCACAGCATATTTAAGGGGGACAATCTGGTTTCTGGATCTCAGTGGAGCACAGATGACCTTGTGTAAGAGTGGAGCACTGGTGGGTATTCAGTGCAGCACAGTGCTGTAAGTAAGGCACTTCCAGGGTTGGGTATTGCCTGAGTTGCTGCTGGCTGTAGGGAAAATTTATGGCATCTATGTCATTTATTAGGTATTAGATAATGGTATCTCAAGACTGCTGCCCTGCTCTCCCAGATCCCTTCCCTGCCAGCCTTTCATCAACCTGACTTATTTGCAACATCTTGCAAGCAGAATACATCTATATAACACTTGTCCAAATTAAATCTTGTGGAACAGCCTCTCATCTAGTCAAGGATATTTGAGCAGGAAAAAGTGTTGACATTTATGATAAAGTCTAGTGCTCTCAAGTGGTTTAGGTTTTAGTGAAGGTTATCTGCTGTGCCACGTGAAGCCTAAAAAGTCTTCTGCAAGTTGCACCATATTTTTACAAAAGACATTTGAAACACAACCCTAGAATCCTGTTTTTGAGCTTGATTTTTCCGGGTGCAGATGTGTGAAATTACATCAGGTACCACAAAGTCTTCAGTAACAAAGTGATACATAGTAAGAGTATGTGTCACTATATAAAATGTGACAGCCTCGAGTCTCAGAGGACACTGCAAGGAGTTAAATAAGTGACATCTTATTTGAGAGTCCTTCAGCAAAAAAATAAACTAATGGATCCAAACTGGTATTAGGCAACCACAAATCTTCTATATGCTAAAATTCAACATAGGGGGAAGACTTATTTCCAAATGATTGAATGTGGAAGGGGGGAAATGGTTGCAGTTGGTGTGTCATAGCCTTTGGAACTGATGACAGACCAGGACTTTTATGTCAGCCAACATGTTGAATTTCCTGAGTCGGGGAGGGAAACCCATTTCAAGGGTTTAGACATCAAATTCTGACACATCCCGCAGCAAAGTCACATTGCTTGAGAACCCCGAGAAAAACAGAAATTACCTTTGAAAAAAAACCCTCTTTTTGCTCTGCATGGAACTCAAAGAAGATTGTGCTTTCTGATTTTTCTTTAAATGTTCTTGCAGGTTATCTTTATTCAAACAGTGTACGAAAGTGCTGCAGATATAGAAAATGTAAGAGCGTATTTTTGCATTATCAAACAGAAGTTTGATGCTGTGATCTGCCAGCATTACACCAAATGTTCAGGTTTAGCAGACTGTTCTACTATTCTAATCAGCTGCAGGATGGATGGAGAGAATGATAATCTTCTGGTAATTAGGAAATAAGAGGAAACACTAGGGAGTATTTGGAAAATACTCTAAATATGAGCTTATGTTACTTTGTTATTTATATTATGTTATTAATAAGCTGCTGGTTGCCTTCTATACACTAATTCTGCTTGTTTAAAAGAAAGCATTGTATGGTTTGAAGTGAGGAGTACTGGAGAGCACTCAGAAAACAATGAAATGAAGTGAAAGAGAAGGATTGGAGGTGGGACCACGATTATCTGGCATATTTGAGAGCATTCCAGTAATGTCAGGGTCTCTGGATATTTCATAGTCCATTAGTAGCCCATCACAGTTGCAACCAGGGAAACAAAACCAACCTCTAGATGCAGGTACATCACTTCATGCAGGTTGAACATGACAGGCTGGGGAGGTCCTCATCCTGCCACCTGCCCTGCAGTCCCATACTCTGTGCTAATTCCCTGCAAACAGGTGTTCCTTTCCAATCTTCTTGCTATGTTTTGAATTTTAGGACGATTTCCTTACTATGCTGTCTAAATATACTCACAAAAGTCATCCCTTCAAATTTTTATCCTCTCTTTATAGAGGTTTGAAAGGCTTTGGCATTAGAATACTGGTTCATCTAACAGAAGATATTCAGAAAAATTAGCATAACAAAGTACATTAAATTAGGAATATCCTATATCCACCCCATGGGACAGTCTCCTGAGTTCTTCCAGCAGCCCAGCCTTCTCACAGCATGTCTGTCCTTCATTACTTCATTATTTATATTTTTTAACTTGCATACAAACAAGCCTGGTTAAAGAAGAAAGCTGTTTCCAAACTTTCTTTCACACTGAGGCAGAAGACACATCTTTGGAGTATTCTTATGTAAATGCAGGTACTGAATACAAAACCTTTTTGTTTTAACGCTAAAAAGAGACTGATACTTAATGACTGCAGACTGAACAGTGTTTAGTAGAAGTAACAAACCTTTCTGGCCACATCTCTGCCACAGAATTTTGGAAAGTGCCTGAGACTTGCTGTAGAAGCACCCAAACTGCTCTGTCTCAAACATGGTTAAGTACAGTGAAAGCAAATCTCTCATGGGCTCCAGACATTAATAATCTTCTAAAGTACTCAATTACACCACAAATTAAGCTTTCCAATAGATGAAGTGATACAGCTTATAAAGTAGTGACATACATGTTTTACTATCCACTAGATAATAACTAGATAATTGTTTGAAACCCAAACTAGATTTTATTTAGCAGACACAGAAATCAATGCTGCATTGAAGTCAACAGTTATTTTATCCTAATATGCACATAGCTGGCTTTCCATATCATTGGTAGAGCTATATATGTAATTAAGATTATTGCATGTGTCTTTTCTGTGAGCACAGGCATAAGAGCTATACCAAGAACCTCTGATTCAGTGACTTCCTCAGAGATTTGCCTGTGTACATGAAAAGCTAAATAAGAAGCTCCATGACTTGTCTACTTCTAGTTTCTACTGCATTCCATAGTTCTTTAGAAAACTGCAACAATTATAAGCAGCAGCCTGATTGGTGTCTGATACCAGCCTGGTTCTTTTGGTCCAAATAACAAAATTCAGCATTCCTCCACCAGCATATTCCTCTCCACCTTTCTTCCTAGCTAAACATTGGGGAAGGAGAACACATGGAAGTGGGAACAGCCTTCATAGTCCTTTTTTCAGAGCATACAAGAACTGAAGTGGAAATGGGTAAGAATGGAACTCCTGCTGCTTGGGGAATCCTCTCTGATCAAGGTCCATGTGCCACCATTGCTCTGGACTGGGGTTTGGTCATTGAGTCAACTGGCACCCACCAGATCCATCTGTTCATCCAATCATTAGGAGATCATTCCTAGTCAGACACAATGGACTTCATGGAGTAGTACCTGAGTTAAAGGATTGCAGCAGAAAGAAAGATATATGAAAAATACAGCAAAAACCCACCCACATCTCTGGGTGTTTTCTTCTGATTTCTGTGATCCTGCCTGGGATCATAGAAAACAGTGGTGTTGCAGCAAGAATTTTCTCCCTCTCTGAATCCATGTGAGACCATTCCACTTTTGTAGTTAGCTGAAGTTTCAGGACACACTTTTGTTCCCTGACTTGGGAGAGTAATAAAGATTTACACTTCAGTGGTTGTCTCTCCAAAAAAAGTGTTTCTAAAAAGAACAAGCCTTCCTTATCTCTGTTACACACCTTTTTGAGCATGCAGTTCCACATGGCACCTGCTGACATAGCACACACAAAAAATTATAAATGTACAACTGATTTTTTTATATAGTTCAGGATCAGTCTCTGGACTGTAGAGAAATGTAATTCAGTATCTTGTCCTCTTATAAATGCAAATCATGGTTTGATAAAGTCAGCAGTCAGTTTTTGTTCGAGATCAATGGCACATCTTCTTTACCAGTGAGAAACCACAAAGACACTGTTGAGGCACCTGTGAGGGGTTTTTGTACATGAAAGCTGATAGGTGTCTGTAATTTGGTGTTACAGCCAGTATGAAAAAGAAAATTGTAATGCTGAGAAAGATCTGACCCTGCTTTTTCAAAGAAAGAAACCTAGAGATGCCCATCCCAAATGCAAGTTACATTTATGCCATGATATTTTAATGGTGATGCCATGTTCTCACGTTCTTTGAGACTGCTCCAACACACAGTTGTCCATCAGAATTGTTTCAGAGAGCTTTTCACCTGAGCTCAGGGAGCTGAAAACAAGCTACAGTTTCATTTGAGAGTAAAAACCATGGCAAAGCTCAAATTAAACTGTTAAAAATCCAAGCAGATTCTGCAGCTTCTCTGGGCTAGCAGTTTACTTCTGAGACTAAACTTACTGAGGAAGGCAAAAAGGAGCTGTAATTAGAAATTCCCAGCAGAAACAAAACAAAACAAACTAAACAAACACCCACCACACCCCAACAAAAACCCAAAACAAAAAAACCCAAAAGAAACAAACAAAAAAACCCCAAACACACACACACATACACAAAAAAAAAGCCTTAAGTTTTTTGGTGTTTTTTTTTACTGAGTATTTCTGGACAAAGTGAAGGGTTTTGTTGGTCCATGTGCCTTTCTGCTGCAGTCTGTGTCCAGGAGAATTCAGCATGTGAAGTCCCACGTGTACAATACAAAGAACAAGACCCAAAACAGCAGCAAAAAGACAAAGTAAAAAATGTCAACATGAATGAATCCTTCTCTTATCATCTTCAGGAACAGCAGCAGGGCCTGATGAAAAATATTTTGGAAAACGAAAAAGAACCCAAATCAAATATGTACTTTATTGTATCAATTCTGTTTCCAGGCTGTTAACTGTCAGGTATTCATTGACTGATGGTTTTGGGTTGAGTGGGTTCAGTTTGGGTGACTTTTGCTAGTTTTGGGGTGGTTTTTTTTTTACCTTCTTACCTTCTAAAATTCTAGAAAATTCTGGTTGGGACACAGCGACTCTGATCACAATGCAATGAGCTTTCTACAATGGAGGTTGGTAGTTTAGATACCCTACAACAGAAACTCCTTCTTCCTTGATAGATGAAAAAATTGAGGTAGCATCCTTTGGTAGGAGTCTCACTCCTGATCTGGCAGTACAGTGCCTGCTTTCAGCAGTGCCATAAATCTCCACTCGTGTTCCCTTTTCCTGTGCCCTGCAGCTCATTTCCTTCTAGCATAATGTAGCCTTTTCTGTTGAGAAAGTCTGTCCTGCTTTGGCAGGCTCACAGCAAGCAGAAATGGTTTGCTGGAGGTTTAACTTTTTTGTCTTGGGAGCTTTTTGTGTGCCAAACTTTTCCTTTTGAGCCCCCGTTTTTTGTTGGGCTGCTGGGGGGGGGGGAGTTTCTACTCCCTGCCACCCTTTTTTGTCATCTTGATTGCAGCATGATAAAATGAGAAGGCATTTGTCACTACTGAAGTGCCCCAAATATAAAACATCCTAATAGTGTTTGTTTTTTTTTTAATGCTGGTCCTGAAAAACCCAGAAGTCTCCCAAGGAGTTCTTTAGCAGATGCTCCATGGTGAAGAGCAGGGAGCCAGCAATCCAGCATGGACTGAGCATCTCAGCATCCTAATTCCTTTTTCAATGCTCCTATCCCTCTCTGTATAATGAGAGAACACAGAGAATATCCAAGCCCTGTTCTCCTGCTGAGGAAAGCCATATAGAGCAGTAAATACGTGTATTCACATGCCAGCCTCCACAAAATCTCTTCATGCAGTATTAGTTTATTCTCCTGATGTGTTCTTCTGGCACTGGCCTCTGCAAATCAGGGCTGAAAAGCAAGATTTGAAGGGTGGTTGGCTACAAATTGTTCCCATCTTCAGGAACTTGTAGGTTCTTCAGGAACTTGCAGGTTCTGTTTTTCTGATTGCAGGGTAGTGAATGAACCAATCTGGTGTTAGGGTGAGCTGTTTAAATTCTTGCTCATGGACATGGACATGGTTCATCATCCCTTTCAAGCAATAGAGGCAAATTCCACTGGATCTCAGAGCAAAAAAGGTGGAGAGGAATATGCTGATGATGTTTAAGCCTGAGGAATTTCTGTATCATTGAGTAATGGAATAACCCCCACTGCTGAATTGCTCTGATTCATTTAACACTTCCTTTAGAATAGCACCAAAACTTACAGGAAACTAAAATATTTCTGCATCTGAAAGTTAAGTTGAAATTTTTTATCTGATCCTGAAATACTGGTTTAATCACACTTGAAATAGGGAGCTAGAAGATCAATCCTGCAAAACATAGCATTAAAAATCAGTAAAACTCCAGGAATCAGAAAACTTCAGTTACTTCTAACTCCAAGAAATAGGTCAGTGATCTGGATGAGTGGCAGTTTTTCTGCTGTGAGAAACAATAGCTCTTTCATCAGTTACATGAAGCCTCTTAATCTAGATCAGGCCAAGCATCTTAATATAGTATAGCACGAAGAATTATGTGTGACCAATGTAAGGACCTTATCTGCAATCACAAAAGCCAGGAAAAACCAAGCCAGGGAAGAGTCTCATTCTCTGCAATATGCTGGGTCAGAGAGCTAAAACCCACAATCTGATGTGATCTGGGGCAGTGACTGTCCCAAGGCTGCCCATCACAAACCCTCCAGTTCACCTGTGACACTGCTCATGGGCATGTTAGTGGTACCACATGAACCCTGGGTTAGCTAATCACACAGGGATGAGCAGTCAGGCTAGAGAAAGTTGCTCTCTAATTACAGAGATGTGTCCAGACTGAAGCTGAGGTCTGAATACTGAAAAGCCTTCTCTGCAGCACGAGCAGTTTTGTGCAAAGTGCACTCATATGCATGTGCATGATGCTATAAGCTACATAGGTCTGACAAGATAAAGGTCTGACAAGATAAAGCATCCTTAGCTGGCTGCTCTCCTGTAATTCCTAAGTGTCTTCCATCTTTTTTGCAGCCAGAGAAGGAGAAAAAACTATTAACACGTGTCACATGTGATGGGTTTTTAAGAGTGTTGTGCCATGAGATCACTCCTGCTCAGGCCCCACGAGGCAGGCTGATGAATCTAGAAGAGTGTTCCTGCCCACCCATGCCTTGGAAAAGGTCAATATGTGCTTCCCCATAAATGTGAAGATAATGACTGCCAAGGAATGAGGACTTACAGCTTTAACCTGTGTGCTTCTATATCGTAAAAATTCATTCTGCACAAAACACACAAGGGATCATTTTTTCTCAGGGAGTTGCAAGGAATGGACCAAAGAGAATAAAAATGAGAGGTTGAGTTCCTTCTCTGGATTATTTCAAAATTCTTCAGCAGCTCTCCTGAGAACTTAATAGAACAGGATTTGATTGTTTGTTTCAAGGGAAGTCACCTCAGACTATATTTCATTTCCATTTCACCATGACTTATTTATTTGTCTGCCCAGATTTTGTCCTGTTTTGATAGCAGACTTATTCTTTGTTAGCTGGGGTCTCAAGCCTTGTTTTGTACTGATTTAAACCAATGCAGACAGTTCTGATGTCCATGAAAGGTATATGAAGCCATAGCAGAAATGTCATTCTAGGACTCCATAAACACAAAAGTTTCATCTGTTCTGATACTCTTAAATGCAGTCAGAAAACTTGAAAAGCCATACATTCTGTAAATATACATAATCACCTCTTTTTACAAGTGCCTTGAAAATAGTAATAGCATTAGTTAGTACAAAAGAGCAGAGATTATCCAAGCTTGTTAAGCTTCCAAACACTGCACTTTGACTCAAGTTAATTAAAAAATAGCTGAACCAATATTTTAAAGAACAAAGAAAAGAAGTATTTGATTCTGGTGGTGTCCTCACATGTGTAGCCTTCACCTTGGAAGGGATTTCCATTTGTGTGATAGAATTAAAAAATTTGTAATTAAAAAAAAAAAAAGCTGACAAACTACTTTTTTTGTACTCCTGCTAGTAGATCTCATTGCAATAAACCCATTTCTTATGGTAAAGAAACACAGATTTACAGCCAGAAGAACGTAAATTTGAGTGTTTGAATTATTTCTGATCAAGGAAAACCTACAGCAACAGCAAACCTAATGCTAAGGAGTTCATGTCTTGTTTACACCTGCATCCAAAATAAGGCTGTGTGAGATCCCAGGCAAGGGCATTAGAGCTTATAAGAGAGATTCTGAATCAATCTTCCTTCTCAGTAAGGTAACCTGAGCTAAAGCACAACACTTGGTGTTTGTGGATGACTTGTTACTGCCATTTCCACATTGCTTTGTTTTAAATACATATTGCCTGGAATTTCAATTCAGGAAAGCACTTTGCTGTGCAGGATAATGTTGAAGAATAAGCTTTACCTTGAGAGTTTAATGTACCTAAGTTCCCATTAAACCCCTTCAGAAGTTAAGGATCAAGCAGTGCCTAATTTGGAGATGCTCTTCCTGATGGATCCCAAGGTTGCAGAAGCTGCATAAGCACAGTCCAAAATCCACCAACTGGCCTGAGTGTGAGCACACTTTTGCAGGGCTCATCTTTGCAGGTCAGAGCAGAACACATAAAACCCAGTAATTTGAGAGAAAATCAGAGGCAAGAGTGGGAGTTCAGTTCTGCCTTATTTGCAGTGGAACAAATAAGTTCAGCCTGTGCCTTTTCTCCAGACCTGCTCTTTCCTCTGATGCTGCCCCAGGAGTCCCCCCACTGTCCCTTGGCTGAGCACGTGTGGGTTCCAAAAGTGAGGGCTGCAAGGGGCATCAATACATGCAAACAAAGTTTTTCATTCACAAGGAGGAACATTTTTCACAGCAAAAAGCTGCAGAGATGCTGCAGAGTCTCTACCTTTAGCATGTCCTTGTCTGACCCACAGCACTCCCCAGCACAGCTGAGCTCTGTGGCTGTTTTCAAAGCTGAGCTGGTGAGCTTTACAGCAGCATTTTCTAACTGCTTTTCTTCTTGGTAGATACTGAAAATCACTGCAGGTGTAGAGGGCACTGTGAGAGCCCTCCCAGAGATGCAGCTCTCATTGTGGGATTTCTCAGCCAAGGGACAAGCATTAAATCAGCTGAATGGGATGGCATCTGTCCCTTAAGCCACTACAGAAGGACCTATCCCCACTATCAGTCACTTTCCTTAAAATTAGGATTTATCTGGTGGAAATCACCCACAGAGTGTTCCAGAGATCCCCCTGTCCCCCAGCGTGCCTGCAGGGCAGAGCTCTACAAACTGCCCATTTCTGCACCAGGGGATTTAAGGCCACATTTCTGCCATTTGCAGATAAATTTCCAAGTCAGGTGTTGAGATCTGGAGAGCAGAGAACCAAGGTGTTGCACAGGTAACAAGGGCCAATGCAGCATAAAGCTACACCATTTATAGGGTGCAACTGAAGCCCAGTAAAGGTAGCTGGTTGTGATCCCCTGCTGTTGCACAGGCTGCTTTCAGTGCAGCAGTGTGGGAGCTCACTTTGAGCACATCCCAAGGAAAATGTCACCCAGTCCCCGGGAGAAGCTTTGTCCGACATTTCGGCCTTATCGATGCAGCGCACAGAGGCAAAGCACAGGAGGCTGAGGTTTGCTCTCCATGGTAATGAAATGCAGCCCACATACCCCAACACTGGCAAGAGAAGAGGAGAACAAGTCAGAAGTTAAGGAAGTAGAGAAATCAGACCGAGTACAAGAGTCAGAACAGAGGAGCAGGAAATAAAGCAGTGGACTGTGTGCCTGAAAAGAGCAGACAGAGCCTGCAGCCTGTGAAAGGATTAGCAGAATAAAAGGCAGTTCTCAATTTAGAACAACAACAAAAATCCTATCATACAGGCTTTAACTTCTCCTTTGATATAAACACATTGTAGCTGCGTTACTCAAATAAAACCAAATAAAACCATGCACTAGCAGACGTCTGTCGTCTTCTTTATTATTTCTCATGCTCCTGAGAGGCCTGGTCCTGGCACCTCCTGGCCATTTATCTTAAGCCTGAGTGCAGATCTGCAGTTTTGGGCACACAGATTTGTAAATTAATCTGTCCTACCCCACGAATGCCCACGTGCATACTCAGGAGAGCACGGTGCTTGTAAGCCAGAGAACAGGATCAGACTTTCCAGTGCTGGTTTTGGCTAAGAGAACATTTGCATTTGACTCCCCACATCATATAGGGAGGACACACAACATCACCCTGTGGCCTGGTTGGTCACTGGGGACAACAGCAAACCAAAAACGTGTTGGCCACAGTAACATTCCCTAAAATGCAAATATCTTCTTTGTGCATCTACCACAAAAAGAAAACGCTTTTTTTCAGTATTTTAAGCAGCCTGATTTTTAAAGTCTTTAGAGCTGGGTGTAGTGTAATCAGATTATAAATTCTTAACCCAGTAAAATCCAGTTGGAATGCTGGAACAGCAGTTTACAATGGCTGGTCATGTTCTTACTTGCTAGGAATTTTAACATAAATATTTGAACTGAAGTCAGGTTTTAAGATAATTTAATTTTGTTAAATACTAAGTGCTGCAGACATTAATTATCACTGTTATTTTTACAGCCATTTTTAAGGTTTGGTTGGGTGGTGGTTTTTTTTTTTTTTGCAACTGTAATGGCAGAGCAGTCAATACTCCATTTTCTACTGGTACAAAAGTAACATCTGTTACATGCATTTGAAGTTAAATGGCTATTATTGAAATGCCAAATTTTATAGATCATTTATGGATTCTTTATTGAGAGTTTTCTGAATGCTATTTAAAAGCAAAGAAATCCAAGAAATTGCATGAAATAACTTAAACACTGCCATAACTTAAACACTGCCACGTAACCTAAATTCATGCTTGACTAGAGGTTAGGAAAACTCACTTGAAGCTTTTGCCAGGTTTAATCCTGCAAAGTCCCTGCAGGTAATTTCTCAGGCCTGGCTGCTTTGTTGATTCAGAATTTCCTTTACTCTTTATGTTTTAATTAGGGAGGGGCACTTGTAGTCTCTGATATTAGGGGTTAATAAACTGGAGAGGAGCCTGAGCAGCACCTTGTGCTTGTCCAGCACGTGGGAATGTCAGAGCTGCAGGGAGCAGCCACTTTATTCCCTGGGAATGAACTGAGCCACTGGGACTGGCTGTGCTGCCACAACATTTCTGGTTCAGCACCAAAATTATGAGCTGCACATTTTACTCCTTGACTGGTTTTGTGGCTGTGTCATGCCCTGGGTTCACAAACAGGCACTGACAGTCAAAACCAGCCACTAATGTCCTCAGCTGGGAGTGCTTAACTCCAGTTAGCTCCCAGGGCAATTAACTGTACTTGAGGCTGCTTAATTTAGCAGTTTTCTGCTCAATAAATATATAAATAAATATATCCACGATGAGTTATATTGTTGCCATTATTGACATAATCCACCTCATCTTTAATTTGGATTTAAACATTTTGCAAAGCACAAATTCCTTTTGCCTACGATTTTTTTGTTGTTGCCAAACAGGATTCTCAATTCTTTACAGAACTTCCTACTCAAATAAGATTGATTTATTTATAATTCCCAGGGAGGATGCAAAGCTTCAGAATTTGTTTATAAGAGAGCTGTTTTAAGCAGTGACACAGACTGTCATCCTGTTGACCTGAAAAATGACTCTACCTAGATGGGGGAGTCCTGAGAGGATGGGCAGACTTTTGGTTATTGTTCCATTCACAGCTATCAATATCTGCTGTTGAGGATACAATGTACCAAAAGAAAGCTGTACCTGAAACCAGGTTGGTCTCAGACATCTAATTTAAGAGGAAAATTTAAAAAAATCTCATTTTCTACAGCTTCATAAAACAGTGACAAGTAATGTCTCACATTGCCCACATTGGCACTGAGGAAGGATGCTGGACCTGACAGTCAAACATTCTCAGACCATCTGCTACAACTGTGGCAACGAAATTCCAGATGTACAACAGATCTTCAAAGAAATGCACACACCACTAAAGGCATGAGAGATATTTTTCTTTGCTAACCACACAAGAAATTGCTTGGGTTTACCCATACATACAGTCAGTAAGGCCATTCTTAAAGAAGTGATGGATGCATTCAACAGGCTGTAAGATCCTTTATTTTTACAGTCTGTGTTGATTGTATGCTGGAGATAAATAAAAGGTGCCCTAAGGACTTTGCATGCTAAGAGAATACCAGCTTAATACCAATATTACCAGGTCCCTTTATTTTCTCTTTATTTACTGTTTTCCTTCAAAATGCAGTTCTCAAACTGTTTTGATGAGAATTCAGCTTTTGCTTAAAAAGACAAGTTTCAATTCTCATAGTTACATTGAGAAACATCAAAACCTGTCCCCAAATGCACTGTCACAGCTCAAAAGCCAGAGGGGCAAACTGAAAGCACTGTTTTTTTCAGTAAACCCCGGGTCCCAACATTCAGGTTCAGCTCTACATGAGGTGCTGACCTCGGGGCAGATCTGCAGGCTGGGTGTGTGTGAAACCCAGCCCAGGGCCAGGTCACAGGAGACCCTAAAGGGTTAGATAAAGGGCTGGGGGTTTGAAAGGACAGGGATTTGGTGTTCCCTTCCAAAAACACCTGTGGGACCCACTTGCATTAAGGCAGAGATGGAGCATGGCTCACAGGAGACACTGAGCTCACTTCACAGCCAGGTCAGTGCTCTGGAGCAGCAGCTGCTTTGGGTTCCTCCAGACTCCAGGGCACCCACAGGCTCCTGGGGTCACAGCCACCTACAAAGTGCACCTGGGAAAAGTATTAAAAACTGTTTAAAAGCATAAATGATAGGATTCTTTCCTTTGTTATGCATGCTGTTTCCTCCCCATTGCAATAAGCACCCTTTCCCATACAAAGCTCAGTGTTTGTCATCTCTTGTTTGTAGGTGTTTGTTGCCTTTTTTCCTCCTTTTCACAATAGCACAGAATAAGTAGTATAACAATACCATGAGAACTTCAGCTTTTGTTTAAAATTTGTGTTCCTAACCCTTATGAGTCATTTTAGACAACTGTCTAAATCTGAAGTCTAAATTTCCAAAACACAGAGGTAAAATAGCCTGAAGTATATCATTTTGAGATCTTATCCAGTGTCATGTTTTGGTTTTGGTTGTTCTTTTTTTTCCTGAACAATGTTGAGAGCCCTTTTCACATCCTAGAAAAATAGGAAAGAGGGGAGGGAGAATAAAAAAAAAGGAAAACACAAAAAGAAGACATGTCAATGTGTTCACCTCTGCAGTCAAGTAACACATCCAGCAGTGATGTGCAGCTGAGCAAGAGCTCTCTGGGGTCTTGGTGAATGTGTGCAACCAGCAGATCACCCAAGATCTTACTGGCTCTGTCAGTCTTGCCAGTTTTTTTGCAAGGTTTACCTTTCTCCTTGCTCCCAACACAAACCATTCTCATCGTGGAGAAGAAAATAAATTTAAAATTAAACAAAAACAAAACAGAAAAAACACCCAAAGAATTTAATTTGCCAAGTTCAAGGCTCTTAAATATCTCCTGAAAACTCTCAACTGATTAGAACAGGAAGAGGGTTTTGTTCCAGTGGTCACTATTTTTGCTGGATGTCTTTTCAAGGCTCATTGGTGCTGCACAACACAGTTGTTGAGGACAGTTTCTGTCCTGCAAAAAGCTGACTTTTTTTTTTTTAAAGGCTATGGATATGACAGGGCTGAGAAAGTGATTGTTTTTGTTATTATTAGTAGTAGTAGAAACATTTTCACATGCTGAGGGAGCAGGGTTGGGCCAGCAGACAGGGACAAATTTGGGTTCATCATCCCACTCTCCCCACCTTGGCACACTTCACCTGCCCTGTTTCACGTGGCTCCATCCCTCCCCATGTTTCATTTTTGGCTATATTGTTCTAGACAGCCTGTTCTTTATTATATTTGTAAGATGTGACACATGAAATCCAAGCATTAGTTTCCTTTTGGTTCAAAGAGGTAGTTCTGCAGCAGGAAACCCTAGTAGAGGCCATGAAGGAGCAGAGAAGTGGCTGTTTTACAAGAAGTAATTATTTTTTTCCCTGTCATCACATCTTAGAAATAAAAAGATGTTTTGCAGTGAGTATCAGGAGTAGCAGCAGTAGTAAAGCTCAAAGAATCACCCCTGACCCAGCACAACAATCACCTTGAACTGCACAGCAAATTCCTTTCTCACCCCAGAGCTGCTCACCAAATTCCCTCCAGTTCCTGCTGACCAAGACTTTATTTGAAATATCTACAAGCACATGAATCATCTGCCTTACTGCTGAGTGTTCTGGCCTGAGGATGTCAGCTCAGGAACAGGAGACCTCCTGAGAACTGCTTTTCATCAGGCAGCTCGTGACATCTCATTTTCTGGAGCGTTTCAGTGTCTCCACTGTATCTATTTTTACACATTCCCCAAGTGAAGGGAAGGTACTTTTTTTTAGGCACATTTATCACGTTCCTGGCAGGTTTCCATAAGAACATGTTGTTGTGGGAAGGGCTGTAGCACTTCCACTCCCTCTGATACATGTTGCAGGAGCAAAGTCATAGGAAATCCACAATGAATTTGCAAGATAACTTTGCCTTATCACATATTCATTCATGGAGGATGTTAGATTGTTTTAAATATGTGTATGCTGGCAGGGAGCAGACCATTTTTAAGGGTATTTTATAACTTAGGCCCTTTTCCATAGGGAAACTGTTCCAACTGCAGCACACAGCAGTACCAAAGACTGTCAAGGCAGTTTTTAAACTCCTAGGGCAGGTATTTCTTTTTCAGCTTAAACTCAAGATTTGTTGCAGTTCTTGAACTGGGCATAAGAAGTCTTCCAGAAAAACTTGTTTGTTTAAATATATTTCAATGCTTCAACCAGCAGCAGAAACCATGACCAAAAAGCCCCATAAATTCTATTAAACAGAAGGTATAATAAAGTATTAAATATGCTTTAGCAGTCATCTATCTCCTTGAAAGATTTTACCACTCCAGCTGTGGAGCTCCCCAGTAGGGAAGACCCAGAACAAATCTATTAGTATGAAAAATACTGTGCAACTCATCTGCATCTAAACCCATTCCTTCAGCACAAGCTGCTGAGATTAATGCTGTAGCAGTGCTTGGGGCTCCCTGCTAGTTCAGCTGAGGAATAACTATATTTAATCTTACTGTTACTCTAGTATGATCTAGTTTTGATAAAACACTTGGGCATGTCAGGTGAGAGCAGCTAGCTGAGTAAATTCATGCCACAAAACTCAGGGATCCTCCCCTGAGCAGAGCTGAGCACACACTTACCATCCCTGATTGCTGATAAATGGCATCACTTTTGCCAGGGTGTAATCAAATAAGATGCAATCATGCAAAATTTGAAAACAAATGGGGGCTGTGGGCTTGATTGCCTTTTTAAGAATAAATAATAATTAACAAAAAATAGTTTCTTTTACTTCACTGCAAACCTGTTATTGTCCTTTCCAGGTAATATCATTGGTTCTGGGATCTTTATTTCCCCAAAAGGAGTTCTGGAGCACGCTGGCTCGGTGGGACTCGCCCTGGTTATTTGGGTGCTTGGCGGAGGCGTGGCTGCCCTCGGCTCTCTTTGTTATGCTGAACTGGGAGTCACCATCCCCAAATCGGGCGGGGATTACTCCTACGTCACAGAGATTTTTGGTGGGTTAGCTGGGTAAGTACCCCGTCTCTATAAACTCATTGGAAACCATGTTTATGCTGTGTGTTTGTTGTGGGAAAGCCACCTGGCCTGGAAGAGAGAACGTTTGTCAATAAAAATGCTTTTGCAAAAAAATCAATCTTTCTGTTCTCATTAGAAACACCAAATTGCCCCTCCACGGACATCCCAGTGATGCTTCCCAAGGGAAGGTGACAGATGCTTTTATTTCCCTCAGTGACTCAAAAATTCCAGCTGGGAATGGGCAGTGCCTTGTGCTGAGGAGCTTCACCCACCAGGGAGACCAGGCTACTTGCCATGAATAAAACAAAAAGCTGCTTCCCTTACTGCAGCTGTACAAAATAACCAAGAGCTGTAAATACAGAGAGGGGGAATGCTGATCCAGGGAATGGTTTCTCTTTGAAAACACCACCAGTGGAGGGGCATGGCTGAGGGAGGAAGGGACAAGTGAGGAGAGTTCACCTTTTTTATTTGAGTGTATACTTTTCCATGTATTCAACCAGATAAATTAAGCTGTCAGCCTGTACTCACAGCTCTAGAGAAGCACCAAAATGCTCTGACCAGCTCTCTCATCAGCAAGTAGAGAGGCCAACCCACGTGCTTGTGGTTTAGTTATGAAAAATAAGCAGCATAACTGAAGACTAGAGAAAGGTGAAGGGGTGTGGGGAAATAGTATTCCTTCTCATCTGAGATGGAAAACAAGCTGCTGACAGTTGAGCTGGCTGCTGAGCAAGGGCAAATCAGGACAGCCTGTCACCCTGTCCCATAGGAGGCTGTGCCCTTGCTTGTGCCTGCCCACGTGGCACTGGGCACAGCAGCATCACTGCCAGCCAGGTGAGCACACAGATTTTTCAGATTTTCTCCAGCCATTGCCTTGTGCTGGTTCTCATGGAACTCTGTGTTTCTTCAGCTGGTGGAATTGCTCCTCTGAACAGTCCCACTGGGCACAGACAATTACAGAGACATCACAGAATGGCTTGAGGTGCCAGCATTGCCTGGTTAACCACATCCCAACTCATCTCCACTGAGGTTTGTTCTCTCACAGGGGCAGGAGCTGCACAGCAGAGCCCCTGCTCCCCCAGGACACTGCAGCAGGAACAGGGTCTGCAAGGAAGGACCAGGAAAATGAAAGAGCACAGAACCTCACAAACAGTCACAAGTGCTGAAACATCACTCTGAAGGAGACCAGGAACCACCAGAGTTTCACAAAACCAAAATAATTATGCTTTCTGGGGGAGAAAATGAGTACTTAGCAATCAAGTACAACTAAACCTGGCTTTAGGTTGTTCCTCAGCTCACTCTGTGCCAGGTTCAGAGAATTTACCTGGTACAAGCAAGCACCAGGCTGTAGCAAAGCACACACCAGGGGATCAATCACTGCCCAGCATGTGCCTGGGGACAGTGTCACCTGCCAAAGCAGCAATTTCTGCTGGGGCAGTGCTCTCCTGGTGTCCAGGTTTGTAATGCACAGGCAATATAAAAAAAAAAATCACTGCCTGTCACCTGAAGGGGAGAAGTGCTCCCACTCTTGCTGTGTAAAGACTTTACCTTTTCTCCCAAGAAAATCAACTGGGCCACTAGTATGACAGAGGGTTGCATTAGGCAAGAAGCCTTCAGGTAGGTTTTGGTGTAAAAAAGGGGGACTCAGTCATATCTTCCAGTACAGCCAGGCTGGGGTTGCACTTTGCTGAGCCACCACTCAAAGCCTGCAGCTTAGGGGAACTCTCACAAGCACCTCCAGCTTCCCACTTTGGAATTACCTGTTCACCAGTTGCACCTGAGGCTCTGAGCTTAAAGGGGCCCTTTGGGAGCTCTCACTGTGCTTCCCCTGAGGGAAAAAAAAAAAAAACCACTGCTTCTCTCTTTTGATTTAATCCTTCTACTGCAAAGTACATCAAACTCAGCACACAAAGGAGCTCTGCATCTGCCAAGAGACTTTCCCAACAGCCAGTCTGGGTGGTTTGGTTTGATATTGGGTTTTCCTGCATAGATATAAGGCAGAAGAAATCACTTGTTGATTTTAGCAGCCAGTGGAGCACTACACTCCCCAGCTTCTGTGCCTGGCAGCATTGATAGTTGGCTGCATGAATTAAAAACCCAAACAAACCAAACCAGAGCACAGTGGTCATATTGCTTAGGTGGGAGGTAAGAAAGTGAATGGAATAAAAGAGGGAGGCAGGACAGAGCCATCTCCTGAGCTGGCAGGAGCTCTGGCAGCAGAGCAGAGAGGGGCTTGGGGGTCCAGCCCAAAGACAGCATGAAGCTGCTGAAAAGTGGTGCTGATGGCAAACCTTGGCTGGAGCTGACCCTGAGCAAGGCCACTCCTTGGCTCCTGTGCCAGGGCACAAGGAAGAGGTGAGGGAGGGCTCCTGTGTCACTGGGCTCTGCTCTGGTACCAGAGAGCAGACCCTTGCCTTCACCTTCATTTAGAAATCACCTTTTTCAAACAGGATTGTGTGGGACACAGTAACTGCAGGGGCTGTGTCACAGCCCTGGCTGCTGGAGCCACCTGAGCACAGCTCTTTGATCACACAGAGGGGCTTGGGGGTCATACAAAAATCAGTACCCACAACAGTAAATAAAAGGCTCAGTATGTATTCTTGCAGAAGACAATGAACAAATTCAGCTTCATTAAAACACCTCCAGTGTGTTTCTGACAATACAGCTCCTTCTGAATGCTCAGCAGCAAGGTTGCAGTAACACAGCTGCTTCACCAGCAGAGATGGGTGGCTGGGCATATGTCCTTCCCAAAAAAAATCAGTCAGCAGAGAGTTTGCAGACAAAGTTTTGCTAAGTGTCACTCCCAACTGCAAGTGTAACATGCTTCAAGTGTAATTCCATGTTTCCTTGTTGTTATTGCAAAAATCTGAAGTTTCCAAAGGCAGCAAGTCTTTCAGCAAATAGAAGAGCATTAACAGTACTCAAACTGGCTCCAACTTCCTTAAAGCAGTTCTGGTTTTCCTGTCATAATGTGACCTGTACTACAGCACCTGTTTCAAACTGTTTTCTTTTGCTAATGATGCACAAGCAGGGTACACTCTAATTTTATATTTTCATAGGCTGCTTTTGCTCCATAACATTTTATATCTAAAACAAGATCCTCGTGGGAATACAGGCACACCCCAAATACATGTTGGAGAACCAATTTCACCAAGTCCACCAGACTATAAAATCAGAGATCAAACCACACTGTTTATTTCTTTCCACAGGTGAGGAAATTAGTATGCAGAGCTATTTGCAAAAAAAAATTAAAATCAGTTTTGGAGGACTGGCACTTCCCATGAATAAGCACCACGTTCCTCCACAGATTGTCACTTATTCCAGCCTGTTCCTAAAATGGGGGAGCTGGGCTCTAGTTAGGGGCATTATCTCTTGAAGGCCAGTTTTGCCTTCAGTTGTGCTTTCAGAGTCATTCTTCCCATTAAACATTTTTATCTGAACATGATTCTCAGCCTACATAACTTTTCTGGGCTCAGATAACCATGACAGGGAAGAACTGGCCAGGTATCACTGGAGAAAACTGTTCTGAACCCCGATAAAAAATTTTAGAAAACTGGGGGAAAAAGGAGTAACACAACAAAATCCAAAGAAAGAAAAAAACCCACCTGGTTTATTGTAAAAAACAGCAGTGCCAGGTGGGAAGGTACCAGAGCTTGTATCAGTCCAGTTTACCAAATTAACTCTGGCAGCTAATAATTGTCCCACACTGCTCAGAAACGATAAGGCAAAGTAAAGGATGGGACTGGGAAACACTCACCACCCTGGCTGAGGAACATCCAATGAGCAGCACTCCATCCCTCCATCTCTGCAGGTTAGTGTCACAGAGAGGGGTTTCCTCAGCTGTGCCACATTTATGGGGCAGCAAGAAACACACTGGGTGGGTGCAGCCTTTTAAAGAGGCATGATATGGAAATGATCCTGTCTTATTTGGGAAAAAAAAACATTTCAAATCCTCATTTGTGCTGGGCAACCCCTGCCTGTTACATCTGTGAATGGATGTGAGTGAATGCCTGTGTGTGTATCTGTGTGTGCATGTACTTCTCACTACAGAAATAACAATGCTTCAAATATTTTAAAGCACTGACCAGATCCACTGCTGCCTTTGGAACTTTCTTTTCCTCTTCCCAGAACGAGAAGCCAAAATACCTCATGCTTTATGTTTGCATGGACACCTTGCAATCCCCTTAAGGCACAGCTGGGGGCAGACAGCCAAGCCAGAGCACAATCCCAAACTGCTTTACAATGTTCCATTTAAAATCCCGGTGGTGCTGAGGGCGTGGGAAAGGGGATGAGGGGAGTCCCAAGCAGGTAACTGCTAGGTGTGAGCAGGATGAAGGTGCTCAGTGCCTCAGAAGTGCTGCAGGGCTGAGTGTTACCTCCTGCAGCACATTCCCAGCGCCGCTTTCTTGTGCTTTTCCTTGTCTTTCCAGGTTCCTGCTGCTGTGGAGCGCGGTGCTTATCATGTACCCAACTAGTCTGGCTGTCATAGCACTGACCTTCTCAAACTATGTCCTGCAGCCCGTGTTCCCTAACTGTATCCCCCCCTATAATGCCTCCAGGATCCTCTCCATGGTGTGTTTACGTGAGTATTTGCTTCTCACACACACACAAACCCTGACTCGGTGTCACAAGGGGCCACTCGAGGGGCAGCTCTGGCCGGGCTGGGGGCACAGCCATGTATGATGAGGCCAGTGGGGAGGTCCCAGGACAGGCACTGTGGCTGCTGTGGGATATTACATCCCTTTCCACTTGCCTGGAGTGAGGCAGAACAGCGCCCAAATCCCGGTGGGGTCGCAGGGCAAGTGGCAGCAGGTGAGAATATGGGATGGGACTGTGCCCTGCAGAGCCATGGGCTCCTGGCACAGCTGATGGCACAGGTGACCCACCACCTTGGGGCCCTTCCTAGGCTTGTTTCACATTCCCAAACGTGCAGGCAGTGCAGCACACTGCCAGCTCTGCCTTAGTTACTCCCAGAGCTGCAGCACTGAGGATGTTCACTGCTCCTGTGAGGAGGGGATGGTCCCAGCACGCTGAGCACCACTCAGGGCACAGGTTTAGGAGCTGGGGAGAGCCCTGAGTGGCAGCACCTAAGGAGTGAAGATGGCTCCCACAGCTGGGAATCTCCTGGGGAAAGGCAATGCTCCTCCTCACCCTCGTGCCCGGCCACACCAGAGCTCCCTGCAGCAACATGCTCATCAGTCTGTGTTTTGCAATGCTGTATGTTCTTAAATAAACATCATTTCATGTCACTGAATTCAGTCTTTTGCTCTCCAGTTCTCCTGACCTGGGTGAACAGCTCCAGCGTGCGATGGGCAACGCGCATTCAGGATATATTTACAGCAGGAAAGCTCTTAGCCCTGACCCTTATCATTATTGTGGGCTTCATACAGATCTTTAAAGGTACTCTGTGAGACAGCTGTAACATGGGTATGGTACTGTGGATAGACTTGGTTTCTTCCCACTTACAGCACTGTTTCCCCTTACAAACAGACCTGAAGGTGCTCTGAGCTGCAGGGCTGTACACTCACAGGGCTGTGGGAAGGATGGAATGTTGAAACACAGGCAGAAATCAGCTGTATCAGCCTGAAAGAGCCTCTTTCCAGCCCACCTAGTGGGATCTGATAGAATAAGAGAGGGAAGCTGAGGATGTTTCAGAATATTTACTTAATTTTTTTAATCTGTGGTGTATTCCTTGAATTTGAAGTGCTCTGGGTGCAAAATGAATAGGCAATGCTTTGCCCAGGGCAGGGAGGATACCGGCTTCATTTCAGGCACTGGTCTCATTCCCTACAAAAAATCACCTACAAGATTAAACATAGGCAAAAAAAGATTCAACATAGGCAAAAAAAGTCTCACTGATTTGCCACTTAAGGAAAAGCAGAAAGCACAAAAGACTTACAATGTTTTTGTTTGTGTATGATGAGTCATATAAGGGAAGAAGAAATGCAAAAGTAGCAAAAAGCTTGTTTTCTCAGTCCTACAATCCTGACAGATCTTCCAGCCCCACGGACATTTTGTTTTCAAGTATTTCCACTAAGCAACACCAAACTCTGGTAAAAGAGAACTGTGTTGAGAGCAGACAGGAACTCACACTGCCAAGGAGCCACCCTCAGGCAGGACAGGCTGCAAAGGGTCCCCTGGGTGGTGCCAAGATGCCCACACAGCCCAACACACCTCCCCAGGACACTGTCCTGCAGAAAGCACTGCCAGAGCAATGCCAGCCCACGGTGACAGGAAGAGCATGAAGTCTCCATTCTAACAAGGAATGAAGAATAAAAAGCAAAAGTTGACCTGTTTTCCAGTGTCTCTGGCAGGTAGGGGTGGCTTAACCTCTTGCTTGCCCTCTCTGTGCAGGAAACTACAAAGAGCTGACACCAAGCAACGCATTCAATTTTTGGATGACTCCATCCGTGGGGCATTTAGCTTTAGCTTTTCTTCAAGGGTCCTTTGCTTTCAGTGGCTGGAACTTCCTGAACTACGTGACAGAGGAACTGGTTGATCCCCGCAGGCAAGTATCCATTTCCATGCCATCCACATTTTCTTGGAGTGCTGAGGCTTTGGAGCCATCTGGGAGAATTATTCATTTCATGAGATGCAGCGTTGTCATCCCGTGTCTGTGGGACTGATCTCTCCAAAAGGTTTTCCTTTAGAACAGACAGCAGGCAAGCTACAGAAACACTGAAATTAAAAACCTGGCACAAGGTATTAACTGCATCCAGGCAGCCTGTGGACAAAGCAGTATCTTTATGGCACTGCTCAATCACACGGTGCTTCTGCAGCAGAAATTTAACCCCTGAGGAGATACCACAGAAGCACCTCCTGGGAGAGCCACCTGTATTAGAGAAATGTTGAGTTATCCTGGAAGTTGCTTTGCTTTTTCACCCAGAGGGGGTCTCCCCCAGGCACCTGAGAGAGAAGATCAGTTGTGCAGTGAGAGCAGCACTCCCTGCCCCAGCACAGCACTGGCACCTTCCTGCCCAGTTCTGTGGTCCCTGCTGGTCCTGGGTATGGGAAGGAGCTTGGAAATGATGCATCACAAGCAGGAGGAGAAGGGAATTTGGAGGGAAAGGGAATGTAGGTTTAGCAAAGCTCAAGTGTCTCAACATTTCTGAACTGATGGAGTGACAAACACCAAGAGCAGCTCTTGGAGTCTCAGTTATTTCTGGGCATCCAGTGCACACAGCAAACAAACAAGGAGGAATTTAAGCTGCTACACAGCCTGGACAGAAATGACTTAAAGCTGCAGCCTTAGAGTGGCTCTGCACGCCCAGTGATGGCAAAATGCATGTCCAGAGATCTTGGCAGGAACAAAGAAAGTGTGGTAATGTGTTTTTTTAATAAGCAGCATTCTAATGGACCACCACAATTTCAAAGCTGAATAATAGTAAGTTATGACTTAAACAAGGTAAATACAGCCTTAGTGGAGAAATAAAGAGAAAATGGAACAAATGACTTATTTTTTTAAAATTATTTTTGCAACCTCTGAGGGGAAATTAAAATATATATTAAAAAAATTGAGTAACCAAAACCACTTCCCACTTTTGCTAAATCTGTTCAAAATCACAAAGGTTAAATATGCTTTTTAAAACCTTTTTTCCAAATCTGACACACAGGGGGAAATTACATTATTTTGTCAGGTGCAGAACAGTCCAGGTGCCCACCTCTAAGGAGGTCTCTGGGTTGGAGGTCGGGTACAGCTGTACCTGACAGGTTGCCACAATATGGCCTTGACCAGACCAGGTTTATGGTACAGGATGGGCCAAGGCAGCAGCTGAACCACAGGAACCCCTCCTTTTTCAGAGCAGGTGAGGGTAAAGCAAAGCAAGGCATTGAAGGCAAAATTCCCAAGACTTTTGGGGAATGGTTATTTCATTTTTCAGTAACAGGCTGTCCCAGCCCCAGTCAAGAGCCCGAGGGGAACTCGTGGTATGTTTGTCCCAGGGAGTTCCCTTCAGACATGGCATTTTCAGCCTTCTCCACCCTGCAGTGGGTCAGGGAGGGGAACTTCTCCAGAGAAACCCCCCCTGAACCCAAACTCACCCAGGCTCAGCTGGGTGAGCTCCCCGGGGGCCGTACAGGGTTGTTGTGGTCTGGCTGTGCATGACTGTCGTTGCTTATCTACCCTCCCAATTCTTTTATTAGGAACCTACCTCGTGCCATATTCATATCCATCCCATTGGTGACATTTGTGTATACGTTCACCAACATTGCCTATTTCACTGCCATGTCACCCCAAGAGCTCTTGTCCTCCAACGCTGTGGCGGTAGTAAGTAAAGCATTCCCTGGATGTCTCGAACACACTTTGATTTCAGTTCTGTGCTTTGCAGTGTATTTCAGTTTCTCTGCCTTCTGTTGCTTTAGACATTTGGTGAAAAGTTACTGGGCTATTTTTCCTGGGTTATGCCAGTCTCAGTGGCCCTATCTACATTTGGAGGAATAAATGGATACCTTTTTACCTCATCAAGGTTAGATGGAGTACAATTTTATGAACATTATCTGATTTGGGGAGGGGCTGTTTTAATTTCCTTTGCTAAAGAAATGCTAGCTAATTTTGGATGTTGTAGAGCACGAGGTCGTTGTTGGGCGTGTTGGATACAATAAGTTATGAATTGCTCTGTTTCAAACCAGCAAATGTAATTTTGAGTCATGAAATCTCTTGCTAACTAATCTGTGTGAGTTACTGGAAGTGTCTGCAGATGTGGAATAATTCTCAGTAAGAGCCAGACACAGCTTTAGCGTGGAACCAAAGTAATTTTACATCAATAAAGTCCCAGTAGCTACAAGATAAACTGTGCTCAGCCCAAAGAAGAGTTTTAGGGTCTGGTGCTGTTCCCAGTTACAGGCATTTTCACACCCATGCTGGAAAAACTTGGAGGCAAGGTGCTTTGCATGCATAGTGTTGGTAGTGGGGCCAGAACCTATACAGTCTGTTAGATTGTAGCCAATAAAGATTATTTTTAATAACTGACCTCTCTGAACTTAATTTAAAAGTTATAATTTTTTATTATGTTTTTTGAGGAAGCAATTCAAGTATCTTGGGAATTTATCTCAGCACTTTCACAAGTATAACGAGATGCAACGAATCTGAGAGCACATGTAACAAGTGCACTGAAAATGTTTAGGAACATTCAACTTTACCCAAAACCCCTTTGACACTGGGAATATCCACACAACCTTCAGAGCACTCATCCTTCCCTGGGGAAAGAGGCCAGCAAGGCAGGGACAGGGCAGATTTCAGAGAGATTTCAGCATCTCAGGACAGGTCCTTTCACAGGTAACATTAGCTGCTCAAGGCCTTGTGTACTGTTTCACCAAGTGACTCAGGCAGTCTTTAGTTGTCTGCCCAGTTCAGCCACAGCTCCTTTCTGTGGGAAGAGATGAGGTGTTATATGGGTAAGGACTGGAGAGCCTGTTGCACACCCAGTGGGTTCATTGTTGCTCTCCTTATTTGCAGGTTGTGTTTCTCCGGGGCCCGAGAAGGTCACTTGCCGAGTTTGCTCGCCATGATCCACGTCAAGAACTGCACCCCCATCCCTGCCCTTCTGCTCTGTGTAAGTGTTGCCCCTGCTCTGTCACTGTGTAACCTGCTTTTGGAAACCCTGAATCGCAGAGAGGAGAGCTGGAAAAACAGAATATGTGATGGGTTTTATATCGTGGGCATGGGAGAGAGTAAAGAGGAAAATGATTCCCAGTGCTGCAGGGCCCACGTGAGGGAAATCCCCACAGGGCATTCACCTGAAATCTTGTCTGCACCAGTGGTTGCAAATTTGTCACTGATTTCAAAGCCACCCCAGATGCACTTGGAAGAGTCACATTTACATGTCTTCTGGCTCTAACAGCAATTCTGGCACAATACACCCATACAACATTTCACCAAATAAGCCTCCTGGACATTCCCATTCTATGACAAAATACACATCTCGCTGAGGCTTCACAGCATTCCTGGGTTTAGAGCCCAGCTACAAACACCTTGCTGCAGCTTGCTGGGAGTTTGGGGTACACTGCCCCTGCCTGCCCTGCCCCAGGGCACCAGGGGATCCTGATGGGCACCTGTGCTGCACTGCTGCCCACGAAGCAGAACTCCTTTGTCCTTAAAAATCCGTGGGCTGAAGTGATACACTGAGTCCCAGAGGCCCTTTCCCTGCAGAACAGCCCTGACCAGAGTGAGCTGAGCAATCCATCAGGCACAGCCCCCTGCACTGCTCCAGACACCCCCCTAAATCACAGTGCAAATCCCAGAAGGAGCTCAGCACGTCAATTCAAGAGGGTAACAAAGGGGAACTTGGTTGTGGTGGTGCTTAATTCCAGGAGCCATCCCTCCTGGGAGGACTTTATTATTGAAACAGCTGATTAAGAAGAATGGACATAAGCATTGGAGTAAAAGAGACCAAAATCCTGAGTGCTCTCAGGAGGGGTTTGGATGTTTAGTTTCCCCCAGGCTCTGGGCCCCAGCAGACAGTGTTCACTGGTATGTGGTGAAGGTGAGGGCTCAGCTCAGCTCAGCCCCGGGCTGGGGCACTTGAGGATCAGCACCCTGGCCCCCAGGCCAGCTCTCCTGGCTCCACAGCACCAGGCAGGCATAGAATTTAAATCAGCAAGTGTAAATATGGAAATTTCTACCATCCATCTGCCAGTTGCCAGACACAAATAATGCTCAGAAGATTGATGGTCCTGATCAGCTGCGACACAAACCACGGGGGACAGGGCAAACCTCTAATGCTCTGTAATCTACAGGCCACCTGCAACAACATAATCCCCTCAACAGAATATGTTAAGAAATCTTTTCACTTGGAGTCCTCACCACAGGGCTCAACAGCTTTTAAAGCACTTAACAGAAATGGGTGGGGTGGGAGCTGTGCCAGCCCTCCCAGCCCTGCCTGCCTGGCCATGGGCAGCAGAGACACCCAGAGTATTTATAAACAGACCCTCTGGCTTCAGCATGCCCCAAATAACCCCAAATCCTCATTCAGCTCTGGTGGCACAGCTCAGGGATAATGCACCAAGCCACAGGAGGCAGCAGATGCCCAGCAGGGGCCATGAACAAAAGGAGTTTTAATGCTCTAATGGGATTTTTGCTCGGGTTTGTTGTTTTTAAACTACCTTTTCTAGTAGTGGCTCAAGAAGGCTCTGCTCCTGTCTTTGCAGTGTTTGGCCACTCTCATCATCATGCTTGTTGGAGACACATACACACTAATCAACTACGTGTCCTTTATTAACTACCTCTGCTATGGAGTGACAATTATTGGCCTGATTGTCTTACGCTGGAGGAAACCCAAAATCTTCAGACCTATCAAGGTGACACTGCTAAAGCTAAATTTCTTGGTTGCAGTGGTGATGCAAAGGGTGGGATGGGAACACCATACTCTCCACTGTCCTGGTTTGAATAACAGTTGTTTGGTTTTTTTAAGTAGTGTGAATGCTTTAAGGTCCCAAAGCATGTCCCAGAGTGCCATTAGTGCAAAAGATACACAGGTTCTTGTGAACTTGTTGGGATGGGCAGAGAGGAAAACAGTGGTAGAGAGAATGGGGAGGATTCCAACCTATGGAGGGGTCCTGAAGCCACAGCACTGCCTGCAGCCCCCACAGCCAGTCAGCCACTGCTGCTGCTCTGCACAGTCATGCTCTGCTCTGCTCTCTCCTGGTAGGTGAATCTCCTCATCCCCATCACTTACCTGGCGTTTTGGGCATTTCTGCTGATCTTCAGCTTGTACTCAGAGCCTGTCGTCTGTGGGGTTGGACTCATTATCATTTTAACTGGAGTGCCAGTGTTTTTCCTTGGAGTCTACTGGAGAAATAAACCAAAGTGTGTAAATAGGCTAACAGGTAAGCCCAGCACCGTGTGCCTTGCTGCCCTCTCAGGGCCACTGCTTGTTCTTGGGGTCTGCTTAACCTCTGACACAGCAGCACTAAAGCAGCCAGGGAACTGCCTGCCCGAGCCTGGCCACCCCTGTCAGCCACAGGCACGGAGTGGGCAGGCAGCACTTCCTTTTGGCAGCTGCTTTGCTCACTGCTGGGTGTATTTTCCCCCTCTCATACCCCTGTGCAATTATCACCCACCCCCTCAGCTTGCTCACAGCAGCCTGTCCCCGGGCAGAGGGACAGGGGTGTCACTGTAGGCACGTGAAAGCCAAATGAGCCCTCACAAAAGGGACTGGGGTGCAGGTTTGCCTCCCCCTTGCCCTGCCTTCCTCCGCTGTGCCCCCAGCACATCACATCACACCACACTGGCCCCGCGGAGCGTGAAGAACTCTCTCATACCCAAAGATCAGAAAGCCTCACATGTGAAATCACAGCTGCACAGTCAGGCTGCTGTGTTTGGGTGATGTTTGACTTGTAACCACTTTGCTCCAGGGTGAGGACTTCCAGACAAACACACTGCAGGCCCCTGCTCTGCCCAGAGGGTTTCCAGTGGCCCCTGCAGCAGGGCTGGCACTGTGCCACCAGGGCTGGCAGCACCCCAGCATCACACTTTTGTTTGGAAGGGCTCAAGCAGCCCCATTAACCACGAGCCCTTTGCTCCTTGCAGAGTCCATGACGTGCTGGGGGCAGAAGCTGTGTTTTGTGGTGTACCCTCAGTGTGGAGGTGCTGAGGAGGACGAGGCCTCCTCGGCCCACTCTTGGCGGCCCGTGAGCGAAACAGCAGCAAGGAAATAACAACCTCTGAGGCTGAAGTGGCTTCTTGTTTACATGCTGATTTTTGGAAAAAAAAAAAAAGAAAAAAAAAAGTTTTTCTGGAAAAAAAAAAAAAATGTTTCTGAAGCTCCAATAGTGAAGCCCATAAAATGAGCTACACACTTTGTGGCATCTGTAGCTTTTAGTTTTTCCCTAAGAAAAAAAAAGAGGAAAAAAAAAGAAATAAAATATAAAATAAGGTGCTGTTTGCTTTTTTTGGGGGGTTGGTTTGGTTTGTTGTTTTTTTTTTCTGGCAGCATCACGTCTCAGCTTTGGAAAGCAGCACAGACACAGCTCCGGAATACTGATTTTAGTTGCCATGAGGGTCCACCAGAGACATACAAATTTAGGCATTCCAAAAGTAGGGCAGTTCCCAACACAAAATCCAAAGGGAGAAATCAAGAGAAAGAGAGGAGACCTGTTGCTGTCGCTGTCCCTGGGTGGGGTGAACCCCCACATAACACACGAGGCATCAAAGTCACAGTCCAAAGGATCATCCCTTCACACACCTGCTGCCATCCCAGCAGGGACCTGCCCTGGTGGATCTTGCACCACCAACAGCAGGTTTGACTCTTCAGGCATCATGTGGCGACACGGGGAAAAAAAGTACAGCAGCAGTGATAGAAATGCCAAGTATCCCAGTTCTGAGGCGTTGTTTAGAGGAGGAGGGGGGTTCCTGCATCCCGGAGGGGACGGAGCTCACGGCACCATCCAGGAACTCCCGCACGAAGCTCGGCACGATCCAGGTGCCAACAGGAGATGTGGAGGTGTTGGCAGCGGGCTCAGCAGCGGGAGCTCCAGGGAAACACGGGAAAGGAGCCTGATGCTCCTCCTGGCTGCTGATGGGTCACTCTGCTTCAGAGACCAATTCCCCGAGTAACAAAGCCTGAACCATTCACACATCAGATGCTCCTTAAGAGAGTGGTTTGCATGTTTTATTCGTGGCATGCACTAGGGAAAAAAAAAAACACGTTCATGCACTTTAATTAATATATAAAGATTTGCTGCTGCAGCAATATGGGCACTTTCACACCAGAGAATCTCTTGCAAATGCAAAATGTGAGAACAGCTCTGAGCTACTGTTCTTTGGCAGTTTTTGAAAACAAAAACCCATCACGTTCAGTAGCCTTGGTAACAGCCATGTGGATTTAATTTTCAAAGTATCTTTCTGTGTGTTACAGGCCCTGGCACAAAAAATAAGGGTTTTGTTACCTCTTAATTTGTCAAATGCCACACACTTTATAAAGATTTAAGAATAGACTCAAAATAAGGAGCAAGTTCAAGGAATGTTTCTTTCCAACACAGTTAATTATTAAGAAATATTTTTATTTTTAATTATCTGTACTACTAATAATATCTATATTTTAAATATCTATCCATATTTGGTGTGGTTTTGTGTCACTCTCTGAACTTTCAAATGACAGATGCTAAAAAGGAACACAACTCCCATTCTTCTCTTTGGATAAAGCTGTTAATCAGAAGAGATTGAAATATATATTTAGCTAGAAAAAAAAAGGTGTGGTTTTGTGTGTATATGCAAAGACAGATTCCACATTCTAAATAATGGTATGAACATAGAGCTTGCTAATGAAAATCATATCTATTCATCTTGCTGTTTAAGAAGAAGTTCACAGCAGACCTGCCCTGTGACTAAACCTGAAACCTTAACTCATCTTGGGGGCTCTCATGGCTGAGTCCTTTTCCACAGCTCAAAATCCACTTTCCATGGTATAATTCCCAACAGATTAATTTTTTCAATACCTCCATTATTTAGTAGCAAAATTAAATGTGTTACAGTACCAGCAATAATGGTTGCTTTCAGAACTGCAAAGTTTTGGTGTGGGTTTAATTTTTGTTTGTTTAAACAGTTAAGGTATGGAAATCAGCCAGCATGGAAACATTGCAGTTCTTGAAACAACTCTGTATGGTAAAGAGAAAGGTAACAACAACAACAACAACAATAAATAATAATAATAATAATAATAATAATAATAATAATAATAATAATAATAATAATAATCCTGCAGCTGCTACCAAGGCTTTGCTTGGCTGTTGTTAAAGGAAATTAAAAACAAAATTAAAGAACCAATTGCCTCATAGTTGTTAACTGGGCATGACTCAATTTTTCCCTGATTGTACTTCCATGCTTTAAAACATTTGGCCTCAAATCAGAAGGCTGAATTTAGAACAGGGTGGCTTCCTAGAGCTCATCTTGGAATTACTTGCCAAGCCCCAAAAGGTGTTCCACGGTGTTTCATTTTTAGGAACAGTCACAAGAGAAAACTGAAATAAATATGAAGGGTAAACATTGCTTGGAATTTGTCTTTTCCTCAAGCTTTAGAGTTCAGGCAGTTGTGTCCTGTCTCCAACTCCAGTTGTGAGCAAAGGCAAACCAAACTCTTTGGTTTCTAAACCTCCTCTCCTCGGTCCTTGACACCTCTCACCAGTGCTCTGTCTTCAGTGAGGAACTTCTGCACTTGGACAAACAGAAAAGGATTAGAAAGTGAACCAGAGATGCTGAGAGGACAAACCCAAACCTGCCCTAACATCCTACGGTAAGACATAGAGATAAAAGGGACCTAGAAGGCATCATAAAGCAGGAAACATAAAATGAAGAGGGAATAAAACAACCTCCACCACTCACCTCAGCCTTGGACACCATTTTATTGCTGCAGCCAAGAACACAAGAGGCAGGGTCTGAAAAGGGAAGGATGGTCCACTGCACAGTTTGCAAGGACAACAGGCTGACAAAGGGCAGGACATGAGGTGTGCTGCCTGCCAGGCTAGAAGGTGTTATCCCTCTGAAACCTGTGTCCTTCCATACTGCACAGTCATCCCAGATTTATCTGTAGCCATGAATCTTCATAATCTCTTCAATGCAGATGAAGATGTCCAAGTCTGTAGGGTACATCTCTGTCAACACAAAATCTCTGTCAGCCTCCACCTTCTCCTGAAAAAGAGCAGGGCAGAGCCAGCAGTACCTCCAGGGAGATGGGGAAGGAGGAGCACCAGCAGAACAAGCATTGCCCTCAGGAGTGGGAAGGAGAGGCTGCACTTCTGAAATTAGTTTTTTTAACCACCCTAACAGTCATACCACTTCAGGGCTTCTTTTTGTTAGCTGGGGTGTAAGCACAGATACAACAGTAAATCCAACAGTGAATTGCTAGTGCTTTCACATGTGTTACTTAAAACAGTGACACCCCCTCCACCAGCTTCTGCTACAAGGAAAAGCAGATGATTGAAAAAAAAAAACCCAAAGGTACAAAATCAAATCAAAACACACCCACTCCCCTTTCACATTCATGTGAACACATGGAGCCATGGGTTGGCAAAAGATCTGTGGGAATACAGTTTAGGAACTCCCGAGCTTTGGTGTTGGAGTGATAGTCAGAAACCCACAGGCTCTGGGCATGTGAAATTTTATTAAAAATTAAGGGATCCAAAGCAAGAGCAAAGCATGATGATGCCCAGCATCCTCCTTGCTTAGCATCTTGCTCAGTCCAGGGAGCAGCAGCAGCAGCCACACCTTGACCTGTACAGGGAGTGGTGAAACCTTATAACCAAAATAAGATATATAACATGTGAATTAAAACCAAACAAACAGAACAGCTGCAGAGAACAAAACAGAAAACAACTACAAGGCATGGATGAGAGTCACAGATAAGCTGAAAGGTGTCAGAATTTCTAACAGGAATATTCCCTGTGTTTTAATAGCAGTAAGAGAAAACATAAGGGGGTCACTTTTCCCTCATGCTGCCTCTGAGCTTGCATTCTTTTTAAACCAGTAGGTATTGTTCTCTAGTCAGAGGGGTTTTTTAGGAAGGACTTATTTTGGTTGGTTGGACAGGGGAGTTTTGTATCTTAAAATAACCCAAAAAGCAAACAAAACCAACTTTGCTTCCCATCTGTCTACAGATGGGGTGCAGAAAGGCATTATTAAAATAACAAAAATGGTAACAAGTTTACTAGCTGCTTAACTTTAGGTTGTACAGTAGTTAAAGTCTGTCATCCCACAATGACCCCTGGTTAAGCAGTGCCACCCCTCTTCCAGGTAAATAACTTGCTTGCTTTTAATTACACTTTAAAAAACCAAAAAGGCACCAGTTCATATGTAAGGGTTGTACAATCCACACAGAGTCAGCTCTGAAAATGGCACCGACCTATTTCAGTTCTTAAAAAGAGGAAAAAATGAGCAAAACAGCATCCTCTGAAAAATAAAAAATAAATAAAATCACTGGTTTACACCTGCATAGCAGATTTACAAACAAACTTGTGAGACAGATTTTATTTCAAACTAAACCAGAAGCTTGATCCTGGCCAAGTTACCAAGTGCTCAGTGCTTCCTACTACAGTTGCCAGGAGCTGTAAAGCCTCAGTGTCCTTCAGGGCACACTCAAAGTGGCATCAGCACAAAGTCCCTGAAAACAACAAGGGAGGAGGGAAAAAAAGAGGGTAGAGAAAGAGCAAACAACTCTGCAACCTTCAGAACATCACTGTGAGGAGAATGCAACACGTGACAACACAGAAGAGAAATACTGCTGCAACTGGGGCTCAGTGCACTCCACTGACACTGAACACTGCCAGACTCTCATCAAAAAGCTTCAGCAGGTGAGACACCTGGTTTCATTCTGGGTATTCTACACAGAAACTTTGAGTTTAGTGGATGCTTCGAGGCCTATATGGCCATCAAAACATTTCTGAAGGGAGCAAAGAAAGTGTACAATTTCTATAAAGTGGAAGCTGCGAAGGATTTTACTTCCTTCTAAGTATTTGTAATTAAAATTATCACTTTTTAATTAAATTATGTCTAAATAAAAATAATGTTATTTCTGGCTTAGTCCTCAGCATTACAATGACTGGTGTCTCCCCCAGGTTCCAGCAGAGTTCTCTCTAGCTCAGTAGAAAAGCAAAGAAACACTAATTCCCTGAATGCAGAGTGAAAAAAAAGTACAGAAGGAACAGCAGAGGATGGAGGTGCCTCCAAACTGCAGTGACACATTCCTGCTCTCCTAGCCCCTGACATCACACTCTGGCCTAGTTCTGCCCCACTGGAGTTTCAGGAATAGCAACCAAGACATAAAGTTGTCCCATTTAGCCTTGTACTGCACTCCCTGTGGGACCAAACACAGGTCCTGGGTCTGAAGAGGCAAAGCTGAGAGCGCAGACATTCCACCATCATCACCACCAGCAAAGTGCACAGGCACATAAACAATCAAGTTACAAAATGTACAGGGCCAAAACAAAAATTTTTATTAGCAAACAAGTAAAGACTCGTCATCACTGGTATTGATTTCAGGGAGGGGAGCAGAGGACTCTGACATTGGCACTTCCACAGAATGGCAACAAGCTGCGTGAACACCCAAAGGCTCCTCCCGGTGTGAGTTAGGGCAACACTGGTTTTGTCCATCCACATGGATATGAACATTCATAGGGCTGTCTGGATAACCAGACTCCCACTTTTTTAAGGGTAACCTACATGGCTCTTCGCTCAGTGGATGACTTCCACTTAAACTACTGTCCTCTGGGCCAGTCCTCCTGGGTGCTGACCCTCCATGGATCGCTTCCGTGGCGCTTTCAGACAAAGGATCTCTGAAAGCCTTTCCTGAATCCACTTTACTGGGCTGCTTAAGCTCTCTGTCAGAGTCAGCACTTAAAGGTTTATTGGCACGCCCAGCCTCGGGCTCTGCACGTGCTGCTGTGCCAGCGCTGGGTGCGGCGCTGGAAGGCGACGGCTCCGTGATTTCAGTCTCTGGCTGCAGGCTGCTACATCCAGCTTCCTGCCCACTGGCTTGGCCATTCACCTCTAGGCCCGGTCCTTCTGGGGAAGCTGGGGGGCTCTGGGCAGCCCCAGCAGCACGGTGGAGGATGCCATCCCCCAGGGTGGTCTGTGAGGCGCGGGCAGGGGTGAGCAGGGGGATCTGGCCTCGGCCCCGCGGGCGGTGGAACAGCCTGTTCCAGAGCCGGCCCAAGCGCCGCCGCGACGCGCTGCGCCGGGACGAGTGGCGCCTCATCTGCCTCCTCATGGCTGTCCGGATGTTCTGCAGCACTGAGGCCTGGAACACAGTTGGAACAGAGCGTCGTTTCACACATACTCCAAGGACTCCCCCTAAATCCCGCTCCCCACACTGGTATCTCTCCCACTTGACCAGAATTCTCGGGCTCGATCCCTGCGCTTCCTTGTGTTTTCCAGCAAACGCCAAAGACAGATCTGCCTGGACCAAAAGACTCTCAAAGAGTCATAGAATAGTTTGGGTTAGAAGGGATCTTAAAGATCATCTCATTCCAATGTCCCTGCTGTGGGCAGGGACACCTCCCAGCAGATCAGGTTGGTCAAAGCCCCATCCACCATGGCCTTGGACACCTCCAGGGATGGGACATCCACAACTTCTCTCCCTTACAGTGTTTCCTTTATGAGTTTAAGCTCTACCTGTCTGCCCAGGAAGGTATTTTTCCACCTTAGTAACAAACTACAAGTGTTTTATCACACTGGGAACTGTACCACAGTTGGATAATTCTGTCAGGGTACAGGAGTTTGAGAACTCAGCAGTTACAGAGAAGAATGATTTAATGGCTTGCCACTACAATGTATCTATAAATGAAAAATAATCCCACAATTTCCCAAACATACTGGTAGAGACCTTACTTTCTTATCACTTCAAGCACATTTACAATTTCAGCTTGAAAAGCATTTTTTCTATTTACTTTCTGACCTTTCTCTCTGGTTCACTCTATCTTGATGTGCAGTAAAACAGTGTGTGTTTATCTCACTGCTGTTCCCTAGCAAACACATTTAATATGTTCAAAACTACCCACAGCACCAAGATGTGTAACTGTGGCCTTTCAGCTCCATGTCACACACACACATTTTTATATTACTTCTGTATAACTGGCACAGCCACAACTGAAATACAGTTCCAGATTGATTCTGTCTAATTTATACAGTAGTTTGGCTGCTGGAATATTCATTGGCACTTGTGTCTGCATACTTGTGATGCATTGTAGACAGGGAAATCTTCGACTGGGGGGATGAGTCCTTGTGCAATCAGCTGTCCATAGGAAGGGGGAGCTTCCCGCCGCACAAACTCTGCCTCCAGTCGCGTCATCTGGGTCTCAAACGCTCTGGAAACACAACCAGAGAGAAAACATGGAAGAGAAGGAGCTGTCAGTGAGTCCTGCCTCCCTCATGTTAATGTACAAAAGCGCTGCCAAGGGGTTCATGCTGGCAGCAAAACCACAGACCTCTGACTGAGCTCCATGAAAATCTTATCAGGATGTGAAAATGAACGAGAGGACTGAGAGTACAGAGTATGGGCGCCCATGAATCAAACCAGCAAACTGTCAGGTGCAGTTTCAGGTTGCCCTCTGTGGCAATGAAAGTTTTTTCAACTGGCCAGTAACTTGTCCAACAAGGGCCCAAAGGTTATTTTTGGAAAAGACAACACTAAGAACTGGGAGCAGTCACACAAGAGGGGCAGTGAGTTCTGGCTGTCCCATCACAAAAGAGGCACTGAGGTTCCCAACATTCCCAACACAGCACAGTGGCTGTTTTCCAACTCCATCATGCACTTTGGATGAGGAGAGAATGTAAAGCACACTGCTCAGCACACAAACAGTGCCAGCAGCAGGGCAGGGCTGGTGCACACGACAAGAGATGGGAACCAGAAAGTCCCTTACGACTCTCCCAGAGGGCAGAACCTCAGCTGCACAAACATCTACCACAGGCAAAGAAACACACACTGCACACACAGCAAGGCACAGAGGACCAGGGAAAGGGCTCACACCTGCTGCCCAGGACAGGCCCCAGCACTGCAGGACATCACTTTTAGCACATCTGAGGACTAAGGAGGGGACGAGTTCAAGGTTGTTTGTTCAGTTCAGATTCACTGTAGCAGTTCAACATTCAGATTTTAGTAGGAGCAAGGGGTTTGTTGCAAGGAGAGCAGGAAGAGGAAATTGCTCAAGACAGATTAAGTTAGATACAGATCCTGCCATGCTGCACAATAAATGTGTATTTCTCATCAATCACAGAAGAGCTGACATTCCCCTCACTACTTCTGAAAATCTTAATACTCTTCTCTAAGCCTAATGCAGTGACTGCTATTTAGCTGTCATCAAGTCCTTGGATTTGATTTACAGTATTTTGCAAGTTCTCTGGTTAGCAATCAACTTTTTTCTCCTTTAAACAAAATGGAACAAACCACCACAGCTACGGAAGCATCACCAAAGCAAGATGCTTACCTGTATTCCCTGGTCCTTAGAGAATACAATTTAAATGCACAACCCAGTGCTATCACCAGCAGCAAGCCACACACGAGACTCCCAATCAGAGCAGCTGTGATGACCTTCCTGGGAACAATCACCAGGCAGTTGTGTTCATCACTTCCATCCTGGCAGTCCTCTTGGCCATCACAGCGCCAAGTCTCAAAGATGCACAGATTTGTCCCACAGTGGAAGTTTCCTGGCTGGCAAGTGAAGCAGTTTTTTTCATCTGAGCCATCTGGGCAGTTCTTCTGGTTGTTACAGCGGTCAAGGATGGAGTAACAAAGCCCACTGTTCCCTTCACAGGGGTACTCGTTCTTCTGGCAGGCAGGGCAGTTCTCCTCATCCTTGCCATTTGGGCAGTGCCACCAGCCATCACAGTGCTGCTTGTCTGTGAAACACTCCTCGTCGCTGCCACACGGGTGCTCCCAAGGGAGGCAATATCCTTTCACCTGGTAGGTGGCATTGAAGCCGTGGCCGGTGCTCTTGGAGCGGGCGTGGTACGACACGGTGAGCTGGCCCTTGGACGACTCCACGCTCACCGAGTGCCTGTTGTTGTGGTGGGAGAACGTCTGCAGGAGTTTATCCCCTCTCTCCCCGATGCCGTCGTACACCTTCACGTAGTCGCTGTAGCCCAGCTGCAAATCCAGCTGCAGCAGGACGTGGCGATTGTCCTGCGTGTCCACGTACCACGTGCAGCGAAGGTCTGACCTGCTGTGGTCGGCGCGGAAGAAGTCCGGGGAGGCAAAAGATCCATAAAAATTACCCAGCCTTTTGCCACAGGAAAGATCAGGGCAGTTGTCTTCGTCCGAGCCGTCACTGCAGTCCTTGACTGAGTTACACCTCAGCTCGTTCGCCAAGCACTTGGTGGAGTGGGCAGCGCTGCACTGGAACGTTCCTGAGGGGCAGATGCTGGAGGGAGGGTCTGTGGGAGGGACAGTGCAGTTTCTCTCATCTGAGTTATCACCACACTCGTCCATGGAGTTACACTTCCAAGTACTGGGAATACACTTCCCGTTCGCGCAGCGGAATTCATCCGACTGGCACACAGCCTGACCTGTCTTTCCTGCGCAAGAGGACAAGAAGAAAGAAGTCAGGATCAAAACTTTTGGGACTATCTGGTGGAATCTTTTAATGCCTCCTGCCCTGCATGTCACAAGTCAGTCAGTCAAGCCAGCACTCTTCAGGAACACTGCTTAAAAGCCCAGTGCAAATATTATTAGTGTTACCATGCTAAGACTTTATAGTCATCAAGACTGGCCCAAGACTCCTGTCAAGTTAAAAAAAAATACTACCAACTTCAGAGAGAATATAAGTGAAGGCAAAAAACCTGTAATATTTTACCTCTAATATAAGAAAGGCGAAATCCCTGAGCCTGCCCTGAGCTTGATGCATCTGAGTGAAAAAATATCCAAACGTGGTCCCTCGCAGAGATGAAGGACGGAGGAATGGAAGATCCACACACTTTGTACTCCTCCCTCTTGGAAGATGGGCCAATCATCAACCAGTCTACTGCACACTTCTGAGACTCTTCCAAGTCAAAGTTCTTAAAACTGTTAGGAACAAATAAAAAAAATACAAGTTACCAAGAGGCCACACATCTGGAACGAACCAAACAGAGAAAAAACCAACTCCAGCAGTTGACTTCCTGTGCCAAGCAGTGCTGACATAAAGACATCACATTCAAAGACTGTGAAACATCTACAGGACCTTGAGTACAGAGAAACAAAGTGCATCCCCCCACTTGGAGAAGCACCCATCTCCCAGGGCTAACTACTGCCTTGGAAAAAGAACAGTAGGAAGCAGTACAAAGGGATAAGTATCAGAGGCACAAATCTGCTCTTCAAGCTATGGACAGGCAGGGAGAGAGCAAGAAGAGAACAGGGGTGGAGATGGAACCTAAAATCTAACAGCAGCTGTAGGTTCTGCCAAGCACTCCAGCTAAATAACTCTCAAAACAATTAGCAGCAAGAGGATGAGAAGTAAGGGAGCTCTGAAAGTGTTAAGTTAATATGGAAATTAGGAGATGTCCAACAACAGAAGTGCAGGCAAGGACAATCCACCCAGAAATACGTCTTTCCTCTTTTCTAACTCTTTTTCTCCCACCATACTCTGTGTGCCTTCCCAGCTGGGAAGAAATATTCCCACAGCACTTAATTCTTTGCTGTAAGCAATCTCATCAAGCTTCTGAAACCAGCATATTTTGCAAAGAACTTTTAGATGACTGTGCAGTCAGAATGAAAAGATTTAAGTAATCAGCCATGCAAAGATAACTAAAGAGTATTTCTGTCACAGGTGTTCAGCAAAAAATTGTTTTTAATGATCAAGAAAGTGTATGAAAAGAACTGCAGCATGAACAGGAATTATACAGAGCATCAGGGAAACTACAGGCACCCACAATCAAGCCTGTTACAGGAGATGTGAGGCAGCATCACTGAGCTACCACATTGCTTTTGCACTCTGAAATTCATTTTGGCACCAGACATCACCTAGGGTTTCTACTTGGAGGATTGTCTGTAGGGATTTCTTGTCATAAAGACATCTTGAAAAAGTGTTAGAAATACCTACCTGCCCAAGAACAAAAGTTTTTAAGAAAAGGGAACAGTCACTAAAGAAATGGAAACTCAAAACTGGGAAGAGAGGAGTGTGGGAATGAGTAGAAAAACTTCTGCTTCTACAATACAAACAAGATCATTTATTAAGTCTTTTGATCTCTTACTTCTGCAATTATTTTAGATGTACCAGGATCAACCTTAAAAATATAAACAAATTATTCTCCTATCCTACCCAGTTCCCAGCATTCCCACAGCCACTGTTTTCCCCACTCTGCTGAAAAGAGCTACTTTTGTCTATCAAGTAAATAGTTCCCCCAGGGCAGAATTTGCCTATACAATGAGCTGTCTATACCTTACATTAAAATGCATTTCTTTCTAGGGAAAAAAAGCAACAAAACAACAACAAAACAAACAAACAAAACAAACAAAAAAAGCTTTAACTAACTCCTTTTTCACAAAGAGTATAAAAAAGCCAGCTACATGAACATGCCTTGGCATTATGTTCCACCTCACGCAAACTAATCAACAGATGTGTTTTGAACAAATTTTCCTTTGATTAAGGCACTGTCACTTCACTCCAGCACCCTTTTAAGTTATACTGTCCACACTAGAAGCAAATTTTTCCTCATTTAAACTGATGGTGATTTTACCCAAGACCAAAAGCATGATATATCTGAATGAGCCCTCACCACAAAAAAATAACTCCTTTGCAAAAAAATCCAAACCAACATGAACACATAAGTGGGCACTTATAAATACATACAGCTGATTTTCACTGCTGTGAAATTTTTCACTTTGTGCATTTGTGACAACAAGGGTTTGTGTCACAAGTTTCTGCCATACTACCCCTGACATTAAGTATACAACTGATTTATTTTAGCTAAGAGTCCTGAATACTGAGCTCAACCTCTGCTACTCCAGTTCTTTCATCATCTGTAATTAGATCTAGTGCTGCTGCTGTTACAGTCTTCTGAAGAATAATTTAATTCTGCTACCCACAAAATAGAGCTCAGGGACGTTTATTTATTCAGTTGAACTTTCTCAAACTGAAATGCAAATTTTTTCTATCAAAAGGATTAGCCCAGTGGTTGAATGAGTGATGGTATGCAGTGGAAATAAGGGACAAAGTCTTGTGCTTGTAGGACTATACAAACATCTTACAGTCTTTGGAAAAGCACTGAGTAAACTCTGTAGTTGTTGTTGTTGAGGGAAGGTGCTTTGCAATCAAAAGCTGCATTATTTTTTGTGACTAAAACAAGAAACAGGATCAAGCCCTAGTGACACAGAGCACATAATGTCACCCATACCTCATGCACTAAACTCCAGCCCTTGCACTCCTCACCTACAGCCTTCCCCCCCTGCTCCAGACATCCCCCTCCATCCAAAAGCTTCACTTCCAGGGCAGAGCTCCCCACTGGATGCTGAAGGGAAGGAGAATCTGGCTTTGCTCCCTGCCCAGAGCACACAGCCCCAGCTGACAAGGCAGGGAGAGGAAAAGGGATCCAACATTGGTATTTCCAGAACTGCACCATTAACAAAACACAACCCCCTCCACAGAACATCCCTGAAAATGCTTTGGCCCTCCCTCATCAGCCTGTTCTCCCTGTTGCCTGTGGATCTCCAAAACCACACAGGAGGAGGGAAGGAGGTACAAGATCAAAAGTATTGGACCAAGTCTTGCAGGTTTTGTCTCTTCTGAAAGATTCTATTCAAAAAAGCCCTCTCTAGTTATCTTGCTCTTGGAATGTCTCTTCAAAACCCCCCTACTTTCATATAAAAGTACAAGAATTGTCTATTAAACACTGTATTCAGTATTCAGACTTTGAGGATCTAAACAACTTGGTGTGAACTGACAAACACAGCACTAAATCTTGTTTTTACTGAATTCTGCAGAAATCAGTAAATTCATCTGTTTGGGTTTTTTTTACAGAAAAAAGGGTTACCTCCAGCAGAACTCCAGGAGCTTACAGAAAATTACAGGATCACTCATCTATATCAGTTCTTGCCTATGTATTCAAGTGAAGTAACAGTAGCCTACAATGATACTGTGCCATTAACTGACAAGTATTTTACGTTGCTTGAAAAGAACTTCATTAAACCAGATTATCATAAACACACATTAACAGTCTGCACATACAGGAAAAATGTGCTACCTGCAAAACTTAATGCTTAGCAGAGCTAAGCTTTTTGTCATCTCCACTGAAAGGAGCAGTAGCAGCTAGGAAAAAAAAAGTGCTTCTATAAATGATGGAGGGAATTCTCTACACCCCTTATAGCAGTTTAAGCATGAGTGACTAGAGATTAAAGCAAAAAAAACCCAACTTAATAACTGGAGAAGGGCAAATATGGGATGGAAAATCTGAATGAAAGTAATTAGTAAATAAATGAAAAAGTGAATGTCCAATTTGGCCCTCTAAACTCCTTTTAAAAATTGGAGAATAAACATTATGTAGTAGAGCACAGTCCCAAAATAAAACAGAACTAGCCAATTAAGCAAGAAAAGTAACTTCTATTTGCCAACTTCTCAGAGCAAGTGCAGACTGTGAACAACTGATGACTTAATTGGCTCATTAAAAATTTCTGCTTAACCACTGAAGCACAAGGATCTGAAAGTCAGGAAAGCTCTATTCTGGTCCCAGCTCCCCAGCACCAGCTAACTGTGCAACCTCAGGCAGGAGACACTGGGACTGCTGCTTCAAAAGCTGAGCACATGTAACTGAATGAAATGAGTGGCTATTATAAGGTTTTTTCCAATTAATGTCAAGTTCTGAAACCCTGTGAGTTTGGTAAATAGGCTGTGAAACAGCCCCTTTAACTATGCACACAATTACAGACCAGCAAGCCTTGATGTGAACAGCCCTCAGTTTTACTCAGACCTGAAACCCAAATCACAGAATCACAGGTTGGAAAAGCCCTCTGAGACCATCGAGTCCAACCTGTGAGCCAACCCCACCCTGTCACTGATGCCACATCCAGTCTGTCCTTAGACACCTCCAGGGACAGGGACTCCACCCCTCCCTGGGCAGCCCCTTCCAATGTCTGATCACTCTGTAAAGAACTTCTTCCCAATGTCCAACCCAAACCTCCCCTGGGGCAGCTCAAGGCTGAGCCCTCTTGTCCTGCTGCTGGTTCCTGGGAGAAGAGACCAACTCCCACCTGGCTCCCCCCTCCTGTCAGGTATCTGACAATTCCTTCTTCCAAAGCCAACGTCATGAATCACTCAAGGGAAAGCCAATGAAGGTAATCCCCCACCTCAATTAATAAAAGACAGCCTGGGTGCTTCACAAAGCAGATTGCTTTTCAATACTCTCAATCTTGAATTCTGAGCATGGGGAAGATTTTACTCCCAGTGCCATAAACTCCAATAATAAAATAATAAACTTATACTCTGTCTGCATCAGGTAACAGCAACTGCCAAGCAAAAATTATTTTGATCTTTTTCTCAGCTCTGAGGAAACATACACCAATAAAGCCTGTAAAGGATGGTACAAAGGCAGTTACTGTACATGACATCTTTATCTGATCTTGCAGACACCCTGTCAGGACAAGAAGCACACCCAGCTGCAGAGGAAAAGTTATTGCTATCTGAACCCTCTCAGCCTGCCTGTGTCACATTAAACCTGGGCAAATCAGCTGCTTCTTTCACGTCCTTGGCATCACAAGGGCTACAGCCTTGTAAAGAAACCCTCAGATGCTGCAACATTTTGAATTTCAGACACTGCAGTGAGTCATCCCAAGTAGGTTTCTAGTCAGAAAAGTAACACCCCAACACTACTGCCTGGGATGTAAACACATCCCTCCCATTGTTTGCATGTGCAGAGGAGGGCAGGATATGGATGTGTACTCAGTGACAGAAAACAAACCCATTAAGGAGAAATCTTTCAAACCATATTGCTGTGCACACATCTCAACTGTATCCACATTATTACCAGTTTCTGCACCTCCCTTTCCCTTATTTCCTTAGCCTGTGCTACACTCACACTTGCAGCAGAGAGCCCTAACTCTAACTGGGAGCTCTGAGACGCTTTCACAGCACAAACTGCAGTGCTGTTCTCCAGAGCCAATCCTGTGTCTCATTTGTATGCTCCCTCAGAGTTTCCAACAATCTCTGCTTTGAAACAAATTCCCCAAGTCCAATACAACATAATGGGGTTTAAAAGCCTGTTTCTATTTGTGGATCTCAAGTGCTGGCAGGTACCTACTTCATTACTTTTGATGAGTAGTTCCTATTTTGAACTACGGATGGTGGAGCCCTCCTATTATTCCATCTGTGGCAGATTTGTTTTTAATTGCTGAGCATCTGCAGTTGAAGAGGTTTGCAGTCCTTCTAAGCAGCTGAGCAAAGGATGAGCAGATGGTGTCAAATACAACAGTACTAAAAACAAAAAAAAAACCCTTTCCTAGGGTTTGGGGTTTTTTTTAAGTAAGAAATTCTTGGTTTGGGGATTCTACAATTAGCCCAGAGAAATTAAATACATTCACAGTATGCTCATATTATAGCCTAAACCTTCTTAACAAACAATTTGTAGTATATTTTAGTCTTTATTGAATAGTATTTTTCTAGAATTGAGCTGAAATTGTGCCACAAATGCTGCCTATTATTTAATTTGTTAAAAATAAATATTAAGCAGAAAAGCAAGTGTCTTCTGATTAACAAGTAACAATAAGCAATAAGTATCTCTGACTATTTATTAAATACAGCACCATTTCAAGATGTTAGAGAAAAAGCCATTTTTGCTGTAAGAATTTTACATATCCCACTGGGGCTGCTCTAGGTTTTATAGCCTTCACCTATTCTATTTGTAAGCAATGGAGAGAAAGGGGGTTATTTAATGTGAGGAAATATATCCCTGTTTCCCACCCCCTCATCTATCAGAGGTACAAGAAATCTCACACAGGCATTGTGAAGATAAATATATTAAAAGACTACAGGTGACTTGCATAATAATGGATGTCAGGAGTAGCCTGCAGAAACAAGACACAGTGGAACATTTCTAAAATGAGAGAGGTGCCCAACCTGTAATCATGTGCCAGTGTGATCAACTCTGACCACCCAGCAGCTCTGACAGACAACCTCACACTGGTATATCAGGCAAGAACTCACATTTTCTTTCATTTCAACAAAGCAGCTCTTTACCTCCACATAATATCAAGCCATACCTAATTGTTATCATGTCTCCATGATCTCCTTGAATGTACCAGCTGCAGTTTATGGCTGGAGGATAGTTCAGTGGCCAGGAAGGACTATAGATGACTCCTCTCCTCTCTGTGTGCTGTTCCAGTTCTCCACTGCAAGCAGCTGTTAATAAGGGGGAAAAAATAATACTACATTAATTAATACATTGCCTAATCAACAACTCCCATCAGCTACAAGATGATCAGTTCATCAGTTTCTGGGGATTGCAGGCAAATGAGAGTCAAGAGTTTTATCCTCACTGCTTTCTTCCCTGGGCTGGTTTTTAATTAAGACACCCGCCCCAAGCGTAGGTAACACAGCCTGCACTTCAATGCAGGACTAATCAATAACCCTGTATGAATCTACCAAGGGCTACAATCAATACAACTGCACGATCTGCCAGCAGGCTGTAACACAGAAAACCTTCTTACCAGCTCCCCAAAGCCTGGGTAGGTCACCCAGCAGCTGAAGGAGACTCATATTCACTGGACAGTAGCTACAAGCTCATTTTGTTGTAACATTTTCCTGGACATGTTGTTTATTCTTCTGTCCATATGACAGACCTGAAGAGTTTGTAATGGTTAAAAAAATGTCACCCCTTTCCCCCTCCAAAAAAGTAACCTGGAGCCTGATGTCAAGTTTATATTGAACATTACTAAAGTACTCTAAATTCCTTCTGAACTCACATAGATGGGAGAAATTTCCCAGACAGGGAGAGGAGCAACAGGGATAAATAAAAGTTCAGCATTTTCAAAGCACTTCTAGTTCTTCCTGTGGAAAACAGCAGGTTACATCAAATACTTATAATTTGTAATTAAGCAATTCAAAAATGAAAGTGAAATGTTCCAAGGAAAATTTGGAAAGCTGTTCTGATGGGAAAACATACTCTCAGCAAGAAGGGAAAATACTCTCTACAAGAGGGGAAATTCTCTGTAATGCAATAGCTATTCTTAACACTCTCCAAAAATATTTTTTTAGTAATTTGTTTTAAAAATAGTCTATCTAGGGCATGACTTGTGGACTGCAGCCAAATATTCCAATTTTGGACAGAAAGTGAAAAAGGCAGCAAGGAAAAAAAAATAAGGTTGCCTGCACCTTACACACACATACACCAAATAAACTGCATTATAAATGACAGGTTTGCAGTGCTGCTTGAAATCCAGCCACATAAAGACATGGTTTTCAATCCCCAGCTGGGGTCAGATTTAGCTGCACTGGAGGGCTGGGGGGAAGGAGTGGCTGCAGAGCTGCCTGGCTGCAGAAAAAAAAAAAAGCAGAGCTGCCTGCAGAGCTCCTGGCTGGCTCTCCCCCAGGAAACCTGGGCCTGGCACTGCCCTCTTTGTTCACAGCAAGCACTTTGGAAGTGACAACCACAGGGATATAAAAAGCATGAGGTAACTTACCTGAGGCAAAAAAAAAAAAAAAGCCATTGTTTTTATTCTCTGAGTAGGGCATTCCACTGAAACATATGCACATAATTCCTACTAGTTTCAAAGGCCACAAAAGCATGTACAGAATTATGTACAGAATACATAAATGTACAAAAACATCTGTTCTCCAAACAAGTGTTTTGCAGTAATGCAGTTACAAAAACAAGAACATTTTTGTTGTCACAGAGAGGCTCCACTGTAGATGCTGGAAAACACTGGGATGCAGATGCAATTACAGAATTATAAAAGCAAATGTAAGATCCACAGGACTTTGTGACTCTAGTTCTCAGTGTGTTTAGGTCTATAAATGTGCTCCTCCACATATTTGTTACTGCATCAACATATCACAGCAACAAAAGACGACCTAGAGAACCACATAAAGGAGCTTGAAAAGCTGCATTTCCTCACTGCTGGGTTACCAAAACTCCAAAATGGGAAGGAAACAGGATGCACAAAGCAAAACAGCAAATACACCAGAGAGCACTCGCCAGAGTGTCCAGCTTTGTGTCAATAGCTTTGCAAATATTTCTGTTGCCCTCGGACCAAACCCTGTTCTGGATTAATACCCCTTATCCATGATATATGGACATCCCTTATCCATGCATTAGAACAGAATCATAATTGCACAAGGAGTTCTGAGGAGGTGGCACTGACAGGCTGGTGGTTCCACATCAGCACCTCCATTCACACACTCACCAGTGCAGTTAAGCACAGCTATTATTCTCCCAGTTTCTCAGTTTTAGGAAGCAGTTACAAAGATCCTGAGCAATAGTTATTTAAGTATGCCAGGTTTTTTTGAAGTAACACCAAAATAGCATTTTTTTCTTTTGCAATAATGTCCAGTTTCCTAATGTGTCAGCAGAGGAATTGTTGTGACATCCCAGTTCAGGTTTTCAGTGACAAACACTTTTTCTTATACAGCACTGCACATCTGATACAAATGTGGGGCGTGGAAAGAACCAGCACCAAAAGAAACAGATTTTTCCTTTTAACAGAAGAATTGTGGCTGTGAAAATCTCAGGACACAGCAAGGTAAGGGCTACACTGACACTACAGGACACTTTGGGCAGGTCATCTGACAATGGCTATTGTTGCCCAAGGCTTTACCCCCCTGATGCACAGCAAGCATTTCAGACTTGCCCTACTCAAAATCAAAAGGACAACTGCTTAGCTCTTGCAAAAGGTCCTGATTTGGATGGACCACTAAACTGAATTCATATTGCCAACACTTAAATACACTATTTTAAGGATATGTCCACAGTCCCCTAAACCTGTTGGAGCAAACAGGGAACACACACACACACCTCCCAGAATCACCATAGTATTTACCCAAACCTCACTTAATTGCCTTGTTTTTGATGCCTTTCTTTTCCCATCAGTGCTCCTTACTATGGGATTTGCAAATATCAGTTGTCTCCTTCCTAACCAGCCACTGCCTCCCTCCTCCTCCTGCACTGACAAGGTGAAGTACTCAAGTGCTGCTTTCAGAGGCTCTTCTTTCACCTACATAAATTTGACAAGAAAAACCTGTACTAAAAACAGCCTTCAATGCTGGCAACAAAGCAGTAAAAGCACAGCAGGGCACAATTTTATACTGTTGGAGCTTCAGTATCAATAAAGGGGCCCCATGTCCCTCCTCAGCCCCTGGCCATGAAGTCTACAGAATCACACTCAAGCCCCATTACTGTGTTACTGAGCTGGGCTGAAGCATGACAGCGTGATTCCTTAAAGAAAATAAACAAAACCCTGTTCAAATTGCCAAGACATCTGAAGGAAAGGGAAGTTCCTAAATAGAAAGGCACAGTCCTGCATTCTGAAGGTCTTATCATCAGTGACAACACACAAGAACAGCAGCGATAACACTTTGTCAACCATTGTTCTGTGTCCTTCTGCAGCCCCTCTGCACAAACCTAGAAGAAAACTGAACCCCCAATTTACTAAAAGCTCCAAACTGCCAAGTTTTCCACATTTAGCATTACTGGAGGAACAAAAAAACAGTACCAATTCCTGGACTGGCAAACCAACCCACCAAAAATCTTACTGAGATGGTGCTTTTAAAGAAAAGATAAAGATTTCTGCCAGTTAAATATGGCAGAAATACATGCAATAAAGTTTCCAGAAATTTTACATGAACAATATTACTCCTATTTTTGCAAGAGAAACTGCACTACAGCTTACCACAGAGCCCACCTCTGCAACAAGCTGCTTTGTCAGGACGTGTTTAGGTTGGCAAACATTCCTCCCAGGTTTTATTGGAGCTCCTTAGGAACATCTGGTGAGACAATCCCTGGCAACTAACGACTGTACCATCCTAACCTGCCATCCTCCAATGCACAGGTGAGAGAAGCCACACCTGGATCACACCATGGCAATGACCTTCCATGATCATTTTTGTCCCCAGCTCCAGTTATGCTGCCAGGAGACAAGGTAACTCCAAACTGTATGAAGACAAGAGAGCATGAAGGCTACAGTTCTAGGAGGTTTGCAGCATACTTGAAAGAATAAAAGCCAGATGTTACAACTCTGTTTCTAGCAAAAAAATCAGCACTAGAAAGCAGCAGAGCCAACTGGATGAAGCATTACATATTTCAGGCCAAGGCAGTGTCACCAGTCTGGGCCAGCCTCTGTATAATCACTTAGTTTACACTTTGTAAACTCATATATCACACAGCCAACAGATGCCAAACTCCATCAAAAGCCAAAGAACCATTCAGACAGAACAGATTATGACACAGATGACATTCTGCATTTCTTCCAATGCAAGAATGGAAAATACTGTGTGGCAAACAACACATGTCCTACATGGCTCATCCACACTCCCTTTAAGCTGAATTTAAGGAAGTTACCTACTCATAAAATCACTACCTTCTGATTTAAACCTTCTTCATCAACCTACCTCCTTAGAATTATTTTTATGTTTCCCTGTACCCTTTCCTACTATTTCCCTTATTTGGCTTTTTTAATTTAAGTTGCAGCCTCTTTGGGCACAAAGTGAGCCTGCACAGGTGACTGTGGATTGACAGGCACAGGAGGGCCCTTATCACTGAGAGGACCCTGACTGCGGTGTTCCCACAATGCCAGTAAGTCACAGAGCTGTCACAGAGAAGGAAATTACACCAATATTCCTGTTTTAGCTCCCCCGGGAATGGGCCACTATCCCTGGCTTGAAATTCCCAGACACATCTTCTAAACACAGTTTTCTCCTGAACACATGTACAATTTTTTTCTAGCACAGTGACACTGCTGGAGCCTATAACCCCAGGAAGACCTAAACTTCCTAAATTGTCATTGTCAGTCTCTCTCAAACAAAGGTCATACTGTTTCACTGAAAGATCCCTTTGTGTGGGGAAGAGACAGCAACAGCTCAAAAGAACAGTAAATACAAATAGGAAAAGTGTGTCTTACCTAGTGAGGTAACAGCACTTTCGATTTTCCCAGTCAGGAAGAGATTCACTGTGTAAGGAGAGAAAAATAATGTTCAGACAGGTTCCAGTGGCACAGGGTGGCAGTCAGCAGTTAACCATTCCTAGGTGTTTGTTAACAGAAATGCACAGCAGTTTTCCAACAAGAACTCTGCTCATCTACACAAGCAAATCATGTCATCAACTATTATCCTTCATTGTAGCTAAAAAAAAAAAGTCAACACCCAGTGTTAGTTTGGCATCTGTCAAACATGTTATCAAAGAAACAGCTGTCAATCTACTCTAAATTGTCTTCTGTAGGATTTTTTTTAAATTGAGGGAGACAAGAACACTTCCACTAAAACATTCATCATCACAGAACAAAAATTTGTCCTGTGTGATTCTTACTCCAGAGGTCAGCATAAACGTGCAGTTCCATATTAGTTTCCCCATAAGTTCTTTAAGGTACTTCTCTAACAATTACAGCCTGTTCCACTAATTGCTCTCATTTCAACAGTAATCTGTACTCTACAAAGAGAGCCTATTAATGAAGTAACAAATGTTTAAAGGTATTAGAAAGGTTTAAAAGGTTACCAAAAGACTTAACTGACAACATCCCAGCCCAAGCACTCACTTTGGCTTTATTTTGCATGTGTTAAGTCCTAAATATTTTAACAGTCCAAGCATTTAGTAAAAATCAACAACAGAAGAGAGGAAGAGAAGCTGTCACTTCCCAACAGTCACTTCGGAAGCAGATGACAATTAACACTATTTATGTCTCAGAGTGTGGGACCCCATTGTCCAAACACACCACAAAACAATGAGAAGTGCCCCGACCACCTTCTGGATTAACTTACACCAGCACAAGAGGAAGAAAAGTACCGACCGCTAAAGAGGTGGAAATAAAAAAGCTAAAAATGATCCCTTAGCTTGCCAGTCCTGGATCTGAACTACCCCCACACTGCAGCAGTCCAGGAGCCTACAGCTGTCCTCTCCTGACTTACACCTGGCTGTCCACAGCCTGGATTTCCTCCTTCCTGAAGCCACAGCCTTTTGCAGACAGAGATTTTGGGAGGAGCACAGACCACTAGAGTCACTTGCCACAGAAGTCTTCAGGGCACTGCGATTTCCTTCTTCCTGAAGCCAGAGCCTTTTGCAGACAGCGATTTTGGGAGGTGCACAGATCGCTACGGACCTCAGGCTGAGGTCAGGCCCAGCAGAACAGAGTCACTTGTCACAGAAGTCTTCAGGGCACTGCCACAGGGGCAAGGGCAGTGACCTCTCCCACCTTCTAAGTGACATCCTAAGTGCTCCTAAGATCTTTCAGGAACACACAAAGGAGGGCAACTAAACAGCAGCACACCTATGCTATGAGAAGAAACACACCCGAGTCACAGATCTGTGTTTAAAGCACGATGTTCAGAGGACTTTAACAGCACTGATTTTATGACATAATTAATGCCCTGTAACATTCGTTCTCTGATAATGAAGATGTAATTATTTCCTGTGTTTCACAGCACTAGGTCACTAAGCCTACCTGGGAGCACCACCACCATCCTGCCCCAGGAAACAGCACGGCTCTGTTCACTCCTGCCCTGTGGAGCACCACATCCGTCTGTGACAAGCCCTGGATCACAGCAACAACAGCAGCACAACATTTCCTCACGTGGTTTTTAAAGCAGGGCTATTTCGGTAACCATGGTAATACAGTCATAAGGACTGAGAAGAAATTAATCAGTGGCTAAGTCGCAGATTTATGTTCATGAGAATTAAAATGTTTTGTCGTGCTCCAAAGAAAGTGAGTGAATATACTCTGCATAACCATTATCACCACAGCTGAGTGTCTGAAGGTACATTGTATAGAAAATCTGCAATCTTTCTTCAAGTTTCGTACCTGAACCCTCCCAAAAGCCGTAAGAGCACATGGGCTCTAAAGCAGATGTAACCTGGCACAGCTGATGAGGGTCCCTTATGCCCTTTAAATGGAAATATGTAGGATAAAGACATGGGGCATGGCAGAGTGGAGTTACCCAGCTCAGAGTGGTTACTGGAGACTGGGAAATGGAAAGCCCTAGTTTACTACCAGAAATACAGTTATAGGCAGCTTTGCACACCAGACCTGACAGATACCTAAGAAACAGAAGCCCAAAAAAGTACTTTTACCTCTGCAAATGCAAAACTTCTATTGGCTGCAGTTGCAAGTTCTTTGATTTCATTTTCAAACTCTTTTATACTAAGAAGTCAGCAGTTAAGAGCAGTTCTTTATGTTTCACATCAGGTACCTTTCCCAGCTACTGAATAAGCTTACAGTTTGCAGCATGTGTTTTGCTCACTTTCAGTCTCACTCAAGACCATCAAATCAAACCACAAGAGCGCTGTAAACCAGCATTTTCTGAAGCACTCAGCTCTCAAAACTGTCAGAGGCTCAAAAGAAAGAACAGCCATTCCCTGCTGGTTTTCTTGTCTCTTGTCTAACCAAACCCCTGACAAAATAAAAACAGGCAAGAGACTAAGGTATATCAGAAAGTTTTCTAAATGCTCTTTTTCTTAACTGTTGGGAAATTATGGGAAAGCCAGAAAAAAAAAAACAAAAACAAACAGAAGTGGTTCTGTTGGCTTGAACTCCCTGTAGGAAACTTCCTGTGCCAATCATTTGGATTGCTCAGTAATTCTCAGGGTTTCAGGTTTTCAGCTGGGAAAGTGGTTTATTTGGATCCCAAGGGAAAATTTACATCTTGGCATCTCTGAACCAAATGACATCCACCAGGCTTTTCCCCACAGCCAGAAGGACACACAGGAGCTTTGCTGATCTGATTCCTTCCTATGAAGGAAACTTTCTATGTCCCCCAGAATTTCTCAAGAATGATAAACAAAACAACAGAATAGTTGAAACAAACCCAATTCCAGCCTCGGGAGCAGCAGTTTGCAGACAAGGCCACACAGCAATGGCCAGTGGCAGTGCACTGATACAGACACACAGGCTGTGGGGAAACAAAAAGTAAAAGAAAAGAAGGGTAAAAAACAAGAACCAAAAACAAACGTGAAAGGAAAGGACACGCAAGCAGGAAATGAAATACAAAAATAGTTAAAGTAGCAGCATTATATTCTTAGGGGTTCACTGAAGCAGAATACCTTACAAGCTTCCCACCTCTCATGTTTCTCAACTTCCACTACTGTCAGTTGTGCAAGGAATAGGAACAAAACATTCCAGCTGAAAAGAAGAGCCAGACAATGAAATTCTAGAAGTCATAGAAAGCAGAAATCTACTGAACTTTCAACCTGGCATCACCCACACCTAACTACAAGAAGTGTTCTCATTTCAACTCTGGAGTTTACATAGTCTTTGATTATCTTATTAGTCATTTCAATAATAACTGTGCTATTTCTGTTAAATAACAAAAGCTTTAACAAAGGTCTGACTGGGCCACAAAAAACAAAACCACAAAAGAAAACACCCAAAGAAACCCCAAGAAATTCAGAGATATGGTGAAAACTTGTATCTTTTTCTAACTTTAAATAAACAATGCAGCAGATGTCATCCTCACGCTGCGCACCTCTCTTCAAAAAAAGAGAAGTACCAGCTACAAAGGATGTTGAAACTGTTTTGGATTTTGCTAGCTTTTAACATTGTACTTATGCTAATTAAAATAGATACATTTGAAGTAACCAGAGCAACTTTTAAACTTCAACTTCCTACATTTCTCTAGGCAAGCACTGATGTTGAGGAAACACTTCTACAAAAACAGAACAAGCAGCCTGGCCACGGATATACCCACTTCCTATCGTTTATGTAACAAATAGTAACTGCCTCTTAGGATTATTAAAAATGAACTCTAATTCACGTTATTAGCAAGTAGATGTGGGTTTAGCACATTCTGGATGAAGGAGCTCCGACAGTTTGCCGTGTAAGTGTGAGGAGGGCTCGGTGCAGCCCCAGCCGACCCACCAGAGCCCTGGGGCAGGGCTCAGACAGGGGGAAGCTTTAATAAACTCCTAATTTCCCCGTGTCCCTGCGAACACACGCGGGGCCTGTCTCGTTCCAGTCAGAGGTGCCAGCGCTCCTCCCCGACAAAAAAACACCCCCCGACAGACCGGGAACCAGCATCACGCCTCATCGCGCTGCCATAACCTAACACCTGCTGCGAGGCAGCGCGGAGAGCATCGCTCCGAGCGGGAGGAGGGGAGGGAGCAGAACATGGCAGGGAAACGGGAGGGGAGAAAGTGTTTCTGCAGAGCAGCGCGGGGCAGCCCCTGGGCGAGCGCCGCACGGGCTCACGGCGCGGGGATTCACCGGCAACAACTTTGTTGGGGGTTTTTTTGTTGTTTTTTTTTTTGTGTTTTTTTTTTTTTTTTTT